>VDFB02000015.1:229539708-229575290 GCA_007258455.2 Sequoia sempervirens
TCAAGACATGCCCTTAAGTTTTTTATTGTAAGATGAGCAAATTAAAGGCTTTGATTTTTTTTCCAGGTTTTGTTCTACTTTTATAGTTGCTTGTATTTTATCTTGGAAGATCCTTTGCCTCGATACCTAACCACATCTTATTTGGTCCTGAGCCCTATTCAAAACAACTGTCCTTTCCTAAATTTCCTTTATTAGCTTATGAGTTGCGATGATTGGAGATTGTTGATTATGGAAGGCATCGTAACATCTTGGACTCAAGGATACAATAGCATTTTGTGTTTGAATTGTGTATATAGGGCATGCAATAATTATATCTCTGGCATCGACTATGCACAGAATTTCCTATTCAAAGGCAGGTCAAGTGGCCTCCATAGAGAACCCATGAGCAAGATTTAGATCTCTGCCTATAGAAGACCAAACATGCATAGAGAAGGGACATTGAAGGTCTCAGTCCAAATTAGAGTCTCTTTAAATATCAAATTTGTGTGGCATCCACAAGATGAAATAGTGTAATTACTTTCTATCTGTCACACACTTTGACTTGTTGCGTCCACTCTTTCAGCGTGCAATTTTATGACAGCCCACAAAAGTCACTTAGCTGTAAATCTTTCAACTTAATCTTCAAATGTTGTGAGTTTTTTTACTCTTGCTCTTACTGTAAAAATATTTGTTGTAAATCCTTTTCATGTGAGGAGCTTCATAAATTATCTTTCTTTACTATCTTTGTTGTACTCAATATATCAATTTGAAGCATTAAGTATTTACTTATATCTGACACTTTTTTTGGGAGAATGTGTTTAAATCAAAATCTGAGGATGGCATCAATAGATTGAAGCAAGCACTAGCTAGGAATATGATCCATAAAATGCATAAGATAATGCATTCATTAAATTCGTGCTAGCACAAAAATTATGGATCTTGTTGAATGTTTACACTAGAATATTTGTCTTTCTATTGCAGAATCATACATACATAATTAATAATTGCAAGATACCACTTATTTATGCCCCATTTATTAATCATTAGTCTTTTCATTTGTTGATTTTAAGGCTTAAAACAAATTTAATGACTTGATCCTCACATTATTGTCTTTATCTTATAGGAAAATGAAGGAGGAGGGATTTTCTTTTTCATAAAAAAACTCACAACGTTGAAGCATTGGATGCAATCCTTGAAGAATCTTGGAGTTAAAGAGGACTAAAGCCTTAAATTTTGAAGTTGACAAAGCATTTTTTAATGCTTAGAGCTTCCATTTCATGCTTTAATTTTCTATTTTAAATCAACTCACATCTTTTTGTGGCTCTAAACAGAACATGTTTCAATTTTTATGACAAAAAGATTAAAAATAACTTTAGGACAAACTCACTAGATTTCGTTTGAGGCTAACAATTGAACAAGGCAATTCCACATTTGATTTGGTGCTATAAAAGGAAGTCATTATTGCTTTGTGGGATTAAAATGAACATGTGCTACTTTGTTTTGTGATTTCTTACTCAAGTTAACATCATTGAAAAGACATATGCACTTCTCTTGCGCCTCACAACGATCTTGAGAATCAAAAGGCTTTTTGGTGGTCTTAGGTTGGGATAAAGTAATTACCTCCACACTTCATTTTGGGAACTAAAATTGAACAACAAACTTTGCAAGTGTGAGTAGACCTATTGCATGTTTTCTCCCTTTGTTTCTAAACGAAGGTTGATCAAACTATGAATATGTTTTCTCACTTTTGTTTATCTTAAAGGGCCTGCCTTGGGGAAAAAGTACTCACCCAAGGGAACAACCCAACCGGTAACACTCTAAAGCCAAGAGTATTTCTAGCCGGGATATAAAAGTGGGTACTACAACAAAGGCCAGTATCATGCAGTTGGCTTCGACAAGAAGGGTAGCAATGGTCTCTCACCATGTTGGGTCAACTCCTACGAACGGAAAGTCCAAATTAAAACCCTTGTTGTAGAAAGGCCAAAATCCCTATCTATTTTTTGGTGCAAGAACAGTCATTCTGAAGCTACCCCACACTTTTACGGTTTTTAGTACAAATGAAAAGTATGCCATGGGAGTTTCATGGGTATTGATGCTTGGTTTCCCCAAGAAGTTAGTGTCATGGAGGGGAGCCAGTGGGGTCAAGCATCTAACCATTCACTAAAAATAAGTGTAGATGGACTTGTCCAAGTGGGGACTCAACAAATATAGTCTTTCATATCCATAAGATTGTGCTTTTTCTTGGTTAAAAAATACTTTGCTTGATCAAAAACATTGGAAAACAAACATTCAACATGAGCATAAAATCTCAAACCCTTTAAGAGAAGCAAATATCCTTGAACAAATTCACATGCTATTGCTTTCCCTTGGGAGTCGTATCCTTAGAGGCTTCTAAGCATTTGGATTTCATCTCAATTTTCTCCTCTTAAGGTCAAGATTAGGAAACCTTTGCCTTGATTTCCTCAATTTCCACATAATGCACTTTGTGGAATGAAAGAGAATTGGGACATTGGACATCTAGTTTTAAAAGCTAATCAAGAAGTGTTGGTGGTAAAAAGAATTCATTAAGCAAAGATTAAATCAATTGGACCCCACACATGTGCTTGGAATCTTTTGGTCATATGGTTTTAATGCAAACATTGGTCTTTTGATTTTGAACTACTCTTAGAGAAAGGAGTGTTCTTCACTATCTTGGTCTAGTAAACAAGTCCTTCTTAGGTTCATTTAGGATCAAATCAAACACTTCATTCACCCCAAACATTTATCATCTTCATCCCACAAGCAACTTTAGAGCTTTGGAAACAACATTATCTAGACTTGGGTACATCCCTAAACCAAATCAAAATCATTTGTTTAGTTAGGTGTGTTTGGATGAATCCTTCCACACACACTTAGTTAAATTCTCACTTATTTGAACAAGTTTATCCTAAAGATCACACATAACATCTTAGGGTTTACAAGTTCATTATCCAAATCAAACCAATCAAAATCAAACCCTAAGTCTAAGCATTGATCCAAAGTTCCTAAACGTTCAACACCCATATCATTCACCCCTTTCATCCTTCATCTCAATCATTGGTCCTAAACACCTTAGAGGTCACTCTTGCAATAAGGTCAAAACAAAAGAAGAACATGGAATATAAACTTAATCCATGCATCATGAGTAGTCCAAATCAACTAAACTTTCAAAGCCTTACAATGTCGATTGATTATCAAAACTCGCATTTATACAATCTGTACATGGGATCATTATCTCCTACAAACCTCAATGGTACAACAAATGTGAGTATACCCGGTCAAAAGTTTGCAACACCTTTCCTAATGATAGATTTAAATTTGAGTCCAAACCTACAAATCTATCAACCAAACAATCAAGGCATGAGTCTTCAAATGAACAACATTATCCCACCAAATCCATACATGTCAAATGTGAATATATTATAACCAAGTACAACTTTACCAAACATGAACGTTTCAAATACACACTTGGTAAACTTTGGGGTAAATATGTTTGTGAATCATACAAATGTTGTTCAAATTCCAAACAAGATGTTAACGACTCTGTGTATTTATCCAAGTCAAGGTAACACCATGCAAAATCAAAGTTACCTAAATCAAGGCAATGTGATTCCCAACCACAACAATGTTCAATTTCAACCTATAATGCCAAATCCAAACATTGTCCAAATTCAATTTTTCCATGATCCCATACAAACACCACAAGTATGCATTCCAAATCTACTTGAACAAAAACCAAATCAGCTATATCAAGGTTGGCTAAATCAAAATTAGGATCAAATTTCACTAGATCAACTTTCTTCACTCACCAAGACAGTCCATTCATTGCACCAAGATCAATCACCACATCTCCAAAATCAACCACCACAAGGTCAATTCAAAGTGCAAACCTCACAAGGGAACAAACAAAAATACACACCACTTGGGAGACAAATCAAATTAGTCCTACAACAATTGGTACAAGAAAATCTCATCAAGCTCCCCGTCTATGGGAACTATCAAGAACCCCTAGTTAAACCACCAAGGTATAAGGAGGAGCACCATTGTGATTTTCATAGAATAAAGGGACACACAATGTCATATTGTGTTCGACTCAAGAATCTCATCCAAGACCTAATTTATCAAAAAGTAATCACTGTTGGGGACAATAATCAGGATTCAACCACTAGCGATAGCATTGACAATCTCTCTACCACAATTGTTCAAAACAATGTTCAAGACCTGTCCATCAATGAGCACATTGAAGATGTTTCCACCCCATTCGATGATCAACTCACCATACATCAAGAGTCACTTGTTGATCATGATAAGAATCCCTCAACAATATCCAACAATGATCTATTTCAAGGAGTGTTAACATTATTTGATCTTGTAATCAACGATCCATCGACCAATGATCATGTTGAAAATGTCTCTACATCACTTAGTGAGTTAGAGGACATATCTCAAGAATTTATTCTAAAGCATGATCAACATCTCTCACTAGAGTCTAGCAATGGTCCTTTCCAAGACATATTGACATCCTTCGACCTCATGATTGCTGATATTGAAGGAATCTTCAACTCAACACTTGATCCAAATTCACTCAAAGATCAAGAGGATATTGAGCCACTTCCTATACCTAATGAAGATATTGAAGAACCCTTTGTAAGCAATCCGTCCTTTGAAATTGACCCATGTCAAGAACTTGATCCAAATCATGTTGAAAGCAATTCTAAAATTATTCAAGATCAAGAATTTGTATCTCCAAGATATTATAATGATTTAATGGAAACTCTCCTATCTATATAGGATGACACAGATAATGATCATATCCATATAGCACATACTCCTCCATCTACCCGTGAGAAGCTTTCTTTGGATGGACACGTAGATGATCTTCATTCAGAACATGATTCTTTTACTCCTGACATTATTACACAAAAAGAGCAGATTATTGATTCCTACAGTCAAACTAAGTTTTCAACATCAGGATCAGATATATCCCAAATTAAAACTAAGGACATCATGTATGAAGATATCCAAAATTATCTACTCAAGGAAACATTTTAGATAGAACAAGATATTTCAAAGTTAGCAAAGCAACAAATTCCAATAACATCATCTACGGTGGTCATTTATCAGAGAATGCATTCTAAACAAGAGCTCTTAGAATAGGCAGAATCAAAGCATGAAGGTAATACTTCCACAATACTAGGGGCAACTATGTCTCAAGAAAATGTCAACATTGGGAGCATGAAGAGTCCTTATGATGACACTAATGTCAATACTACAACCAGCCACATCACGAATCTTCATCCACCCATAATCCCATCCATGAATTGGGACCAACATCAAAAGAAAGATTTGAATCAAATCACAATGAACGTTATCAAAGCAACAAAAGTTGAGAAGCATAATGGAAAAATCAAATACGCATGGATACCAAAACATACAAAGAAAGATTATCCCTATCAAACTCCATTAGTCAAAGAAACTATGGGGAAAAATTAAAAATGGAAAAGTATCCATCAAAGATGTCCACACAAGAAAAGGTAGGCTTCCCAAGTGACATACAAATTATATCAAGCAATTGGTCCTAATTCCACGTAAACTTCCGTAACCACCCATCATTGCTCATCTTCCCAAGTTTGGAGAGTCAAAGGTTCCAAACTATCAACCAATCCATCTTTTATCCCTAAACACACTTTTTCCACACTTCCACACATGATATCAAATACTCACATTGACCATGTGTTGGCAACAACCCTTCATCATAAGGATTTAGAAGGCACTCTATCATGATATGCACACAAAGACAAAGTTAACTCTGGCATCAACAAAGCAAATCAGGAATCTCAAAAGTTGCATTTAATTGCACGTATCTTGGCAAAGAAAATTCTTCAAGCAGGATATTGATGGCACATTATGATAGAACATCTACATCAACACCACAAGGTGGTTCAACATGGGCTTAAAATATTTCAGAAAAATCAAAAAATCAAAAAATATATCAAAAATCCAAAAAAATCAGAAAGAGGATTGAAAACAATAAAGACAAAAATCATCCTCTAGTGAAAACCACTATGGTGGCACTTTGGACAGGTACCATGATGAAAACTTGGCAAACACGCATCATGTGTAAAATCGAGCATCTGTGTGTGCTAGTTCAGATGGAAGCATCTCATTCCATCCATAATAAAGCCAACATTCCATCCATCTTATCCATAATAAATCCATTCATCCACAAACCATTGATCCAATCCATCTTAATCCATCTTCATTTGCATCCATAGTCCAAGTTATCTTGATCTTGGTAAAAATTTTGGTGCACACTTTACGCTTGCTTACGATAAACATCTTGACATGGGTCATTTTCATTGATACTATCCTATCCAACATTATCTGAGCCATAAAACATTATCCAAATGAGCATTCTTTATCTAAACACCATATCTTATCATAAGATAATCCTTGGCATCCTTTGTGTGCTTACCATATCCATCCATCCATACATCTATCCAAGCATCCACCCATGACATTCCATACATTGCTAGACACTGGGGGAAAATATTTACATCTTGCTTCGGGAATAAATCTTGATCTATATCCTCCAACTTATGTGGTGATCCAAACATTGGCAAACGTGAAATAAAATTGGTCCACCATTTGTGAGCCAAAAACTCCAAATCACTAGTCAATGGCATATTTTGATGAGCAAATGTTCCTTATCAAGCTTCATAGAACATCGAACATCAATCCAAGTAATTGCTATCAGTTGCATCTAAGCTACACTTCAAACATCACATCAAATCATTCAAACAACTTTTGTTCCAAATCAAGCTTCATCAATCATGATCAGTCAAATCCAATCAAAAAAATCATCTCAGGATATCCTTGTGTTTCTCAACACTATCCTTGCATTGTTGTGTATCCTCAACAAATGTTATCATCATCAATCCCTCATCATCTTGGGATATCCATCATAATCCTTGTGTTGCTTAACACTATCCTTGCATTGTTGTGCATCCTCAACAATGTTATCATCATCAATCCACCAATCAGATCAATCAACCTTAGCTTGGTTTTCAAAAAAATCCAAAACAGATCACTTATATCATTAGACACATCCATATCCAAATCGTCAAAATCATGTGAAAATCCAAAATAATTCAAAACACAAAATCCAAAACATTCATAAAATTCAAAACCCTAAACATTGGAAAAATCAAAAATCAAAACATTTGTAAAATCTCAAAAATCCAAAAACAACCTCAAACATTTCATAAAACATCAAAAAATCCAAATATTTGAAAAAAATCCATCAGTCTCATCTCACTTTCACCCACAATAACATTATCCATAATAAAGAATCATCACCTTCATCCTTTGGCAAAATAAACAGAAACAAGCATAACAATTAGCAAAACCAAGCTTCAAATGCAAAATCGAAATCGAAACAACAAACCTTTAAATGCAAAATCAAACTCTTGATCATTCGCAAACATGTCAATCAACCTTATATCAACATCCTATCAATCAACTTATCAACCCATCATCATCCTATACAATGCATGTCCTAGGATATATCATTCTGACAATGGGCATCATTTTGGATATCACTTTGGATTCTTATCCTATCATAACACATCCATTTGGCTGAAGGTATGAAGAACATTGACTTGTTTGTGTACTTGATCTTTTCTTTTTGACTTATCTCTTTGCACTCATTCCAATGACCTCTCAATGATGTCTAATCAAAGCGATTTAGAGAGAAAGGAATGGGGCATCGATCATTATCCTTTTTTCTATTGTGCTTGTTGGACGTTCTTGTAATATAACTTGGCTTAATACTCTCTTTGTTAGGTACTGCCTTGGCAAGGTTTCATATGTCGTGAGGAAGAATACCCTATATGTTTGTCAAGTCAAAAGTCCATCACACTATGCGGCCAATGCCATCCTTGTTCTTTATACCTTGATGCATCATATCTTATGTGTTATCAAACATAAGGTAAGTATCCCTTTTTAAAACTCTAACTTTTGATAAGGGAAACATCATCCATCTCATCATCATCATCTCTAATAAAGTCTCGTTAGATCATGGACTTGTTGGATCCTCTTGTCATCATCTCTTTTCTTCTTTCTTCTCTTCGCGCTAACATAACATCACCAACGCATCCATCTTGCATCCATCTTGCATCCACAAACAATTAGTATACATACATCTCATAATAGTAGCATATCACATCATCCATCTCACATGCATTGCATCATTAGTTAAGATGTTTAGGATAATATATATAAATGTTATTCTCAACATCTTAGTTCATCTCATTTGCATCATCATCATAACCATCCATACGTCTATCTTGAACCTCTTTATCGTGAGATCGACCCTCAAATCAAATCTTTCACTCGATCTCTCGAGGGGGCAATGTACCAGTATACTTCTTTTATGTTAGCATCTCAAAAAATCTCAGAAATTTTTGAATTTTGATTATGAGTAGTTTATTCTCTTTGAACCAATGCAACAAGTACATTTCTTCAAAGAGGGGAAATGTAGACATGCAAAATTAGCATCTGCATTTAATTAATTCATATTCATCCATTCATCAAATAAATCAAGTTCATTAAATTCAATCTCTAAAGTCATCCATTTAAATTAAATAAATCAACTTTATTTAATTTGATCCTAACATCACCCTCTTTGATTAAATAAATCAAATCTTTATTTAATTAAATCTAAAATCATCTTCCATCTCCTTTTGATTTAGTTTAATCCTTAAATCTAAGTCAAATGTCAAATCACCTAATCCCTCATTAAATTAATTAAATTTGATTAATTTAATCCTAGTCTCCAAAATTCTCTAGATTTTTCCACTTGCACATGAAAATGCATTTAAATGATTTATTAAAATCTTTATTTATTTTCAACTTGGCATCTTTGGGGAATATTCCTCCATGTTTTAAAATCCCTCCAAAAGGGATTTGTCCTTCCAAAAAAGCATTTAAGAGCTCTTACATGTCTCTTGCACAAGTCAAACTAAGCATTTAACTCATCTTGTCATCAAATTCAAATTTCAAATCCCCCCTCTTTGGCACATTGACCAAAATGTGCTCATTCCTCAACCTCTCACATATTGACAAGTGGAACCTTTTCATTGGTGGATCTTTAGTCCCACATCCTCCATGTTTGGCATTCTTCCATCCTTCTTGGTTATAAATAGAGGCCTCCTCTATTGTATTACTCCTCCACAACTCCACAAGTTTCTCATCTTGATGCACAATCTTCATCATTTGACATCTTGTTCATCCATCATCATTGAGCTTATCAAAAACAGGTTGGGAAAGGGCTATTTTCCATATCAAAATAGCACTAATCCCCCCATAAGATCAAGTGTTCACTTTGTTTTAGAATAGGAATAGTTATCTTTGTTTGTATTTGCTCAATTATTTCATCTTTTTTCCTTGTTCTTTAACAATGCAAATGGATTTTATGGGGAATTCTTATTCTAACCTTGCATTTTTTATCTAGTAATGTGATTGTTTGCTTTGTTCATGCAAGTTTGGAATCGAGGTTCATAGGATGCACTTCAGAAGTTTCAAACATCTTGGACCAAAACACGGAAAGGTATAACCTATCAATGCAATAGTCAACAAGCTACCTAAAACACCCTCCATACATACCTAACAAAACAAGTATTCGCCAAGTTATATTACAAGAACGTCCAACAAGTACAAAATACAAAAGGTAATGATCGTTGCCCCATTCCTTTCTCTCTAAATCATTTTTTTTAGACATCATCGAGAGGTCATTGGAATGAATGCAATAAGATAAACCAAAAGAAAAGATCAAGTACACAAATAAGCCAATCTTCTTCATACCTTCAGCCAAAGGGATGTGTTTTGTTTAGGATAAGTTTCCCAAGTGATTTCCAAAGATAATTCCCATTGTAGGAAGGATGCATCCTAGGACATGTTAGTGGATGGTGGAAAGTTGATATGTTGTTCGAAAGGTTGTTGATATAAGGTCGATTGACATTTTTGCGAATGATCAAGAGTTTGATTTTGCATTTAAAAGTTTGTTGTTTTGATTTTGATTTTGCGTTTGAAGTTTGCTTTTGTTGATTGTTGTGGTTGTTTCTATTTGTTTTTCCAAAGGGTGAGTGTGACAATTGATTTATTATGGATGAGATTATTGTGGGTGAAGCAAAATGAAACGGATGGATTTTTTTTTCAGTTTTTTGACTATTTTTTATGTTGTTTTTGGTTTTTTCGAGATTTTACAAATGTTTTTGGGTTTTATGAGATTTTATGAATGTTTTTGGATTTTGTGTCTTGGGGGTTGATCAAAGATTTAGCCTTGCCTATGTGTAAGCTCAGAGACGACGTAGTTTAGACTCCATGTTTTTTATTTTTTTCTAACTTTTTTAGTGTTTTCGGATTTTTGATATGTTTTGGATGTTTTTGGATTTTCGCATGATTTTGATGATTTGGATATAGATATGCATGATGATATCAATGCTTTGTTTTGGGATTTTGTTGAAAACCAAGCTAAGGTTGATTGATCAAATTGATGGATTGATGACGATAACATTGTTGAGGATACACAACAATGCAAGGATAGTGTTAAGCAACATGAGGATTAGGATGGATATCCCAAGATGATGATGGATTGATTGGATTTGATTAATCAAGATTTTGAATCTTGATTTGGAACAAAATTTTGTTTGAATGATTTGATGTGACATTGAAGCATATGTTACATGCAATTGATATTGATTGTTTGGATTTATGTTCGATGAAAGATAAAGCTTTTTAAGGAACATCTTCTCATCAAAATATGCCATGGGCTACTGATTTGGATTTTGGCTCACAAATGCTTGACCAATTTGATTTTACGTTTTCCAATGTTCGGACCACCACACAAGTTGGAAGATATAGATGAAGATTTATTCCCAAAGCAACATGTGAATATCTGCCCCCAATGTCTAGCAATGTACGGAATGCCATGGGTGGATGCTTGGATATGGTGTGTGCATGGATGGATATGGATTATCTTGTGATAAGATAAGGTGTTCAAATAGAGGATGCTTATTTGGATAATTCATCATGGCTCAGATAACGTTGGGTAGGATAGGATCAATGAAAATGACCCATCTCAATATGTTTACCATAAGCAAGTGTAAAGTGTACACCAAAATTTCATCAAGATCAAGATAACTTGGACTATGGATGCAATTGGATGAAGATGGATGAAGATGGATTGGATCAATGGTTTATGGATGAATGGATTTATTATGGATGGGATGGAAGGAATGCTAGATTTATTATGGATGGGATGATATGCTTCCACTTGAACTGGTGCACGTAGATGCTTGATTCTACACATAACGCCTATTTTCCAAGTTTTCATCATGGTACTTGTCCAAAGTGCCACTGAAGTGGTTTTCACTGGAGGAAAATTTTCTTCTTTACTATTTTCAATCCTTTTTCTAATTTATTTTTTTTGAATTTTTTATATTTTTGAAATATTTTAAGCTCATGTTGAACCACTTGGTGGTGTCGATGTAGATGCTTCTGTCATAATATGCCATCGATATCCTGCTTGAAGAAGTTGCTTTTCCAAGATATGCACACTTGAGTGCAACTTTTGAGATTCCTGATCTGCTTTGTCGATACCGGGGTTAACTTTGTCTTTGTGCACACATCGCAATAGAGTGCCTTCTAAATCCTTATGATGAAGAGTTGTTGCCAATACATGGTCAATGTGAGAATTGGATATCATGCATGGAGGCATGGATGGAGTGTGTTTATGAATAGAAGATGGATTGGTTGATAGCTTGGAACCTTTGACTCTCCAAACTTGGGAAGATGAGCAATGATGGGTGGATACAAAAGTGTGTGTGGAATTAGGACCTACTGCTTGATATACTTTGTATGTTGCTTTATAAGCCTGATTTTTCCTTTGTGGACATCTTTGATGCATACTTTTCCCTTTTTTAATTTTCCCCATAGTTTCTTTGACTAATGGAGTTTGATAGGGATCATCTTTCTTTGTATTTATTGGTATCCATATGTATTTGATTTATCTGATATGATTCTTAGCTTCTTTTTCGTAGATAACATTCTTTATGCTTTGATTCAAATCCTTTTTTTGATGTTGATCCCAATTCATGGATGGGGTGATGGGTGGATGAAGATTCATGATGTGGTTGGTTGTAGTATTGGCATCGGTTTCATCATAAGGATTATTTGTGCTCCCTATGTTGATGTTTGCTTGAGACATAGTTTCCCCCAGTATGGTGGTAGTAGCACCTTTGTTCCTTGATTCTACCTATTTTGAGATGTCTTGTTCAGTAAGCCTTCTCTGATAAATGACCACTACAAATGACATTTTAATTTGCTGCTTTGCTGACTCTAGAATATCCTATTATGTCTGACCTATTTCCTTGAGTGGATAATGTTGGATATCTTCATACATGATACCCTTAGTCTAAATTTGGGATATATCTGATCCTGATGTTTATAACTCATTTTGACTGTAGGAATCAATAACCTACTTCTTTTGTATAATAATGTCAGGAGTAAAGGAATCCTGTTCTGAATGAAGATCATCTATGTGTCCATCCAAATAAAGCATCTCATGGGTAGATAGAGGAGTATGTGTTGTGTGGATATGATTGTCTTGTAAAGATAGGAGAGTGTCCATTATATCATTGTAGTAGCTTCGAGATGCAAATTCTTTATCTTGAATGATTTCGAAATTGCTTTTGACATGCTTTGGATCAAGTTCTTGACATGGGTCAATTTCAAAGAATAGATTGCTTATAAAGGGTTCTTGGATATCTTCATTATGCATAGGAAGTGGCTCAAATATAATGAGGTCAAAGGATGTCCATATCTCTTGGAAAGGATCATTGCTAGATCTTGGTGAAATATGTTGATCATGCTTTGGAATAAATTCTTGAGATATGTCCCCTAACTCATTAGGTGATGTAGAGACATTTTCAACATGATCGTTGGCAAATGAGATAGAAACATCTCCAAGGTGTTCATTGATAGATAGATCTTGATCACTATTTTCAACAATTGTGGTGGAGAGATTGCTAATTTTTTCACTAGTGATTGAATCTTGATCATTGTCCCCAATAGTTAATATTTTTTTATCAATAAGTTCTTGGATGAGATTTTTGAGTTGAATGCAATCTGATGTTGTGTGTCCCTTGATTTTATGGAAATCACAAAGGTTATTTTCATTGTACCATGACGGTTTCACTAAGGACTCATGATAATTTTCATAGGTGGGAATTGTGATGAGTTTTTCCTGCACCAACCGTTGCATGATTTATTTGATTGGTTTCCCAAGTGGTGTGTATTTTCGTTTGTTACCTTGTGAGATTTGACCTTGTGGAGATTGATTTTGGACAATGTTCTGATCTGGGATGATGTTTAGATTTGACATGATAGGCTAAAATTTAACATTGTTGTGGTTGGGAATCACATTGCCTTGATTTAGGTAACTTTGATTTTGCATGGTATTACCTTGACTTAGATCAATGTGTGGAGTCATTAACATATTGTTTGGACTTTGAATAACATTGGTATGATTTGCAAAAATATCCATCCCAAAGTTCACCAAGTGTGGATTCGAAATGTTCATGCTTGGTACACTTGTACTTGGTATGTTCACATTTGGCATGTATGGATTTGGTGGGATGATTTTGTTTTGTTGAAGACTCATGCATTGAGTGTTTGGTTGATAGATTTGTAAGTTTGGACTTTGATTTAAATATATCATAGGGAAAGGTGTTCCAAATTTTAGATTGGACATACTCACATTTTTTGTACCATTGAAGTTTGTAGGAGATAATGATCCTATGTATGGATTGTATAAATGTGAGTTTTGATAAATTGTAAGGCTTTGACAGTTTGGTTGATTTAGACCACTCATGATGAATGAATCAAGTTTATATTCCATGTTCTTGTTTTTTGACCTTGTTGACCTCTAAGGGGTTTAGGACCAATGATGAGATGAAGGATGAAAGGGGTGAATGATATGGGTGTTGAGATTTTAAGATCTTTGGAGGAATACTAGACTCTAGGATTTTTGGATTTTTTATTTTTGAATTTGATTTGGTTCTTGATTTGGATTTTTTATTTTTCCAATTGATTTTGATTTGGATTTGATATGATAATGAACTCATAAACTCCAAGAGGTTAGATGTTGTCTTGGAATAAATTTGTCCACAAGGTGATAATTTTAACTAGATGTATGAAGAAGGATTCATCCACACACACTTAGTCAAACAAGATGATTTTGATTTGATTTTGAGGATTTTACCCAAAAGTCTAGTATGAATGATTTTTCCAATGGTTCAAAAGTTGTTTGTGAGGTGGGATTTGATTGATGTTTTGAAGGATGGATGAAGGTTGATTTTGATCCTAAATGAACCTAAGAGGGACTTGTTTACAAGACCAAGATATTGAAGAACATGTTTTTCCCAAAAAGTAGTTCAAACCAAAAGACCAATGTTTGCATGAAAACCATATGACTAAAAGATACCAAGCACATGTGTGGGGTCCAATTGTTTCTTATCTTTGCTTAGTGAATTATTTTTACCACAAACACTCTCTTGATTAGCTTTCAAACTAAAAGTCTATTTCTCAGTTTATTTTTATCCCACAAAGTCCATTATGTGGAAGTCAAGAAAATCAAGGCAATAGTTCCCTAATGCTGACTTTAGGAAAAGAAAATTGAGATATAAATCCAAATAATTAGAAGCCTCTAAGGATGAAATCCCAAGGGCAAGCAATAGCACTTGGATTTTTTCAAATATATTTGGTCCTCCTAAAGGGTTTGAAATTTGATGTTCATGTTGAATGTTTGTTTTTCAATGTTTTAGATCAATCAAATTGTTTTGATTCCCAAGTAATGCACAATCCTATGGATGAAAGACAATATTTGTTGGGTTTCCACTTGGATAAATCTAGCTACACCTACTCTTAGCGGATGTTTAGATGCTTGACTGCACAAGATCCCCCTTACAATGCACTCTCTTCTTGAGTCAGCCAAGCATCAGTACCCATGAATCTCCCATGGCGTACTTCTCATCTCTACTAAAAGTCGTAAAAGTGTGGGGTGGCTTTAGAACAACCGTTCTTGCACCAACAAATAGATAAGGATTTTGGTCTTTTAAAAAAGGGGTTTTAATGCGGGAATTATGTTCGTGGGGGATCATCCATATGGCGAGAGACCATTGCCACCCTTCTCATCGGAACAATCCCCGTGATACTTTCCTTTCCTCAAGTACCCACACTTATATCCTAGGTGGAAGTTGCTTGGATTTAGCGTGTTCCCAATTGGGTCATTCCCTTGGGTGATTACTTTTCCCCACGAGGTAGGCCCTCTAAGATAACACAAAAGTGAGCAAACACATGTGTAGTTCAATTGATCTTTGTTAAGAAACAAAGACAAAAAACACGTGATATGTCTCACTCACACTCACACGATTTGTTCAATTTTAGGATCCAAATTAAAGTGTGTAGGCAATCACTTGCACAACCTAATATCACCAAAAGTCTTGATTCTCAAGATCACCATGAGGCGTGAGAGAAGTGCATACATCTTTTAGATGATATTTTTTTGGGTAAGTGATTACAAAAAAAAAGATGCACATGTTCATTTTAAATCCTTAAAGCAAGATGAGAATATTTTTAAAGCACCAAAAGGAAAAAAGGAAGTTGTTTGTTCAATTGTTAACCTTAAACAAAATCTAGTAAGTTTTCCTAAAATTCTTTTTAAACCTTTTGTAGAAAAATTGAAAGCTTTTGTAGTGTTTTTTTTAGAGCCCAAAAGAAATTTAGTGTGTCCTAAGCACAAGAAAGATAAAAAAATCCTTAAGAGAGATAATGATTTCTCCAAAAGTGTTAAAAAAACACTAAAGTGTTTAAAAACACTTGATGTAATGAGATGATGATGTCATTATGAAACTTCAACTTGGTTTCCCTTCTTCACCTTTGATTAAGCCAACCTGCAAAAAAATAGTTAGAATTGCAAAACAAAGGTCGGCAAAGTAATTAATATCCCAGATGATCAAAATCAAAAAAGCACATGTTTAAAAAAATTGAAATTTTACTTTTTACTTCACTCTAGCAATGCAACCCGCATATGCAGTGTTGTTTGAAGAACTTAGTGGTGTTGTATAGCGTCACTAGGTCTGCAAGCGACACTCTATAGCAAACTAGAGAGTGTGATGGTAGTGCAGTTTTGGTCAATGAGGCAGTTTGAAGTTTGAAAATTCCAGCGCCTGAAAATTGGACTAGCATTACAGTTTGAAATTTTGAATTTCTGGGTAGCAAGGTTGCAATGGCGGAGTTTGGAGTTTGTAGTGTCACTGTATGGTGCCTTTGGACTAATAGGGGTGTTGAATGGTGCTGCTAGACTGATAGCAGCGCAGTTCCTTGTAGACACCAAAAAATAGAGAAAAACACAAAATTTTGTTAAAAACGTGATTAGAACTTGAGATTGGCCCTCCTTCTAGTGCAAAAATATGAACTCCAATCCTTGACTTGCATAAACATAGCAAACAAACACAATATTAGATCCAAATGCAAGTTATAACTAAGATTCACCATGAAATTCATCTACAATGCTCAAAATAGGAAATGAAATGAAGAACAAAACCAAAAAAGCTATTAAATCCTATTGAAGCATGCAAACTCTTAATCCCATGGGGGAATTGGTGCCAATTTGATGTGGGTAAGTGCACCAAGATGGTGCCCAAAAAGGGGGCTTAAGTGGCCACTTTTTTTCTGAAATCAGGAAATGCTGACCTTGGATGTGAAATTGAGGATAGTTACACTGAAAATTTTGAGATGGAACAAAAATAAGGATCGAAGTACTCTGAGTCTACTTTCTAAAATACTAATTTATTTTGAAAATGGTTGAGATTAAGGGGTTCAAAAGAGGGATGTATAGAAACTGGTGTTGTTTTTGTCAGAAAAACATAACATAGCAACTCTTGTACGACCTAAGCACGGTGAACTTTTTTGTAGTATTTTTAAAATCACTACAGTTAGAAGTTAGCTAATAGCATCTAGTTGGTGCACAATTTTTCTGATAATTTTTTAATGAATATTTGATTTTTTACTAATTTTCTAAGTGGGCACTTCTTGAAAAGCAGAATTTTGGTCGTGCTCCCCCTACAAATTTTTGGACTCTAGTTTCTAAAAATTAATTTATTTGAAATTTCGATGAACAGTTAATTTATAACAAAAAAAACACTAAACACTACTTTTTGGAAAAAAACAGACATACAAACAAAAGAAATTATGGATGAAAGGCTTAACATTGTCAAAAAGTGAAAAAAATTACATCGTTGGATAGCTAAGAGAGAACTTAACATTACCCATGTTTTTGATTTTGTCAATATTGAACTAGATGCAATCTTGATGGTGAGCACAAACCTGATTATGTGAAAAATTATAGAATTTGCAAAAACACGACTCTAGCCTTGTTGGGAATGCCCTCCAAGCCTTTGGGTTGGTATCCCAAGGCAAATAATTTCACTTTTTTCTTTGTTTTTAATGCAAAATAATGCGTGCATGTTATAACGCGAGCACGTTTTTTAAAAAAAATTCATAAGTGGCCAGAAAATTGGTACCCAACTTCATGCACCTGCCCATGTGGAAATTGGCCCTTTCCCAACCCCTTGCAAAGATTTTATGAAGATTTATGATGATTTGATGCTTCCTTGGAGAAAATCCTGCATAGCCTAGCTATGAAATGATAAAAATGGAGACTTGGATGAATAATGGATAAACTTGGCTTCGAATTTGCAGATAATGACTTTTGCCTCAAGTTGTCTCCCCTAAATCAATAGAAGAGCTTCTTATTTATAGATGTGAATGATGGAGAATTGAAAAACATGGAGGATGTGGGACAAAAGATAAGCCAATGATAAAGTGCCACTTGTCATCATGCCAATGGAAGGAGGATGAGCACATTTTGAAGAATGTGCAAAGAGGGGGAAATTCAAAATTAAAAAGATGGCTTGAAGGATGAGATGAAAGGTGAAGCAAATGCACATGGCTCAAGAAATGTATATGTAAGATATTTTAAATGCTTTGTTGGAAGGGACAAGTTTTTTTGGGGGGAGATTTCAAATTTGAGGAATATTCCATCTTTGATGCCTTTTTGAAAGTAAATAGATGATTTAATAAATTGATAAATTGATTTTCTTGAGCAAGTGGCAAAAGGTAGAGGATTTGATGGATTAAGATTAAGATTAATCAGGATTTGATTAATTTAAAGGAGATTAGCTAATTTGACCATTTGATTTATATTTTCTGATTTAAATAAATCAAAATGAGAGGAATAATGATTTAGACTTAATTAAATAAGATATGATTTATTTAATTAAAGAGGATGGTGTTAGATTTAAACCAAATAAAGATGGAGAAAAGTTTTCAAGTTGTCAAAGTTGTCACCTTATTTGCAAGATCACAAAAAGTCAGTTATAGAGTAGAATTCAGTGATTCGGACCTGGAGATTTAGTAGGAAGAAAGCTACATAAAGTCATTAGAGGATATCAATTTTTTGGAGAAACCCTGATACTCAGACTAAATCACCACTTGTGGCATATGAGTCCCAATATACATAAATTCAGACATTTCCAGTAGATCCTGATTGAGCAATTCTAGATTACACTTTATGTCAAAAACCCTAATGTAGGACTAAATCACCTAGCCTGGCATATGAGTCCTAGTGTGCATTAAAGCCAACATTTTCTATATTTTAGGTTTTCATCTAAGCTTCTTCATTTTCCAGGTGCACCTTTGTACTTTCTCAGTCTTTTATTTTGCATTTCAGTTTCATAAATATTGTCATATTGTTAGGTTTTTCATATCATTAGGTTTTGCATGTTACTTGTCTTTCCAAGCCCTAGCTTGGTGGTGAACCCCTCTTTAGTCTTTGATCACACCCTAGGAAAACCTTTAACAGATCTCTTTCCCTTATTTCATTAGATTGAGATGTCTAGGTTTTCCTTGAGTGAAACTAAGTGAAATGGGCCCTTATCCTTTGTTCCATCTCCCAAAAGATTAGAGCCCCTATTTTTGACATTACATTTTGGTGAACTTTCCCTTTAGGACATTTCATTTTCTAATTTTGAGTGCATCATAGTCCTAGATATATCTTGATTAACTTTGAATTAGGTCTTGCATTAGTTAATTTGCATCTAGGATTTCTAAATTTTGCATTAATGAAAGTGCATATAGGTTACATTTTTACCTCTTGCATCATTGAAATTCACTTGCAATCTGCACTTGCACTTAGTCTAAATATCATCCAAACCAAAGAACATAACATTCAATCAGAATTTTTTGAAATTTATACAAAAACCCTAATATAGGACTCATACGCACCTTTGGACGATTTAGTTCCAGTACAGGTGGTTTTTCCTAATTTTTCAGTATTTTGTGTTGACTGTTTATCAGCATTTGAATCCCCAAAAAACCCTAATTGGGACTCATACGCCCCTCTAGGAGATTTAGTCCCATTTCAAATTTTAAACTACATTTTTCAGCATTAAATTTTTTGTTTCTATGTTTCACTTGGTTGTTATTACATTTATGTTTCAATTAGCAGAGTTTATGTTTCATTCATTTCATTTCACCTAGCTTAATTTCATTTGAATTAGAATTAGAGCATAGCATTTATCTTGTGTTCATTGCATTCATCTTGCATTCATAGATTACCCCTTACATGAGCTTTACAACTTGGTGTCCTATTGCTAATACTATAGTGAGACGAAGTTCAAAACTCATGTCATCCCATGATAACACAATCATTGGGGATCTTGGGTTATCTAGCTATTTCACTACTAGTGTTAACACTAGTTCACTAGGTATGAACCATACCCTTAACAATTCTTTGCCTGTAGGATGATCCCACAATAGTGGTTTACACTTTTTGGCCAAACTTGACATTGAATTGAATCTGTTTAACTAAATCTTCACTTTCGGGCACCTATAGTTGCTAAACCATGAGGAATTTGTAGATGATGAAAACTAGTGATTTGTGACATTTTTTCTCTAGATTCTAAATTTAGTAAAAAAAAAAAAAAAATTGGAAACAAATTGCATTTCTTTTTCCCTCTCCTTGGAAAACTAGATTTTAACAATAAACACCATTTTTAAAGAGTGATGTTCACCATAAACAACATAATTTTTTTCTATGAAGGAACAAATTCTAATGTTTTCAAATTTGGATTTGTAATTATGATATCTAGCATGTTCATTTTGTTTCATACTATTTTATTGAACATTTTTTTCTAAATTAATTTTTGAAGTCAAACCAATTACAATTTAGACATAGGTCATTCGTATATAACATACCTTATTTTGTATGTATTGAAATTGTATTTTATTTTACTTTTTATGGATCAAGGACATCAATAACTAGCACAAAAATATTTTTTATAGTTTTTTTTTGGTAATCTACTATTTTTCCACATGTATAGAATAGAGAGCTTGATTTTTTAGTGAAAAACATACTTTCAAAAGAAATAAAAAATAAATATAATAATCAAATTAAATATATTTAAAATTATACTTTTTGGGAAGCTTATAATAAGGAATACATACTTTAAAAAACTAAATTTTAAATGAATTCATTTGATCCCCAAAAAGGTAAATCAAAAGTGGTTTTTAATCAACATTTTGATAGGTGTAAAGGAGACTCTTTTATAGGTATAGCTTAAAACTAGTAGGATTCTATCCAAGGGGATTTGATGTAAGGTGGTTTGATCAAACCCTCTTAGATTGTAATCCTTTAAATGGAACTTTTCAAGGGTTAAATTATTATATTTTCTAAAAATATGTGATTTCAATAAAAATAGGATGTCCCAAAAATGTAAACCACTATTGCAGGATCACCCTTCAAGTAGTGTGACAAGTGTTGAAAAATGGTTGCTAGTATTCTGCAAGAAAACATAATCCAAAACCATGAAGACTTAGCAAACCTAAAAAATCAAAGAAGTACTGAAAACATTTCAACCACCACTATCCTTACCATAGATAACATACATCGCATGGTTGAAAGTGAAAATGGAGTTGACCATGTGTGTAACATAGTTCAAATCTTTGGAAAACATCTTACCTCAACCACTAGTTGTGCTTTACCTTCGAACAATATCCAAATCCAAGGAGGAATTCAAATTCCTCCCCCCAAAACCATTGCCTCCATTTCTACCTATACCAACCCTCACATTACAACAACCATACAACCTACTAGTAATGTCATTCCTTGGGTATTTCCGCTAGCATTCCTAGTACCTTTGTGGCATCACACATCATATCTCCTACCACTTTACCTCCCATAAGCATTCCATTCACTACTCCCTCAAACACATATACATCTTCACCATATTCAACTCCATCTTATAATACAACCAATGACACCATCATAAATCAAATTTTGCAAACTATTTCATCCCTTCAAAATAAATTTTCAACTATAAACCAATATCAAAATGGCCAACCTACATACTATGTCAAAAGAAATCCCTTATCCTTGGAAATATTCAGAACACCGATACCACAAGGTCTGAAGATTCCTAGATTTGTTAAATACGAGGGGAAAGGAGATCCTTCTAACCATTTTTCTGCTTATACCGCATTATGTAGTGATTTCATCCTTGAGGATAAGCTCTTGGCTAAGCTTGTCCCTACATCCTTTAAAGATACTGCCTTGGAATGGTTTTCCTCATTGTCGAATAACTCAATTCATTCACTTAGTGAACTTGTTAAGGCATTTATAAACCATTTCCAAGTGCATATGACTCCTAAGATGACCTTAGCCAATTTGATGAGATGTAAGCAAAAAGATGATGAAAAAGTTACTTCATTTCATGCTACCAATCACTTTATTCCCAAATCTATGTAAAGATTCTTGATCCTCACCTTCAATGGGTGTTTATTGAGAACTTGCAAACTAAGATACAAGATAAGCTTACCATGATGAAATTTCCTTCCTTCATACACTTGTGCATTTCCATTCATGATTATCAAAACTTGATTAGTAGTCGTGACACAAAACCCACCTCTAACCGACCTAAAAAAATCCAAATCAAGAAACTAAAACAATTATCAACCTTTTAAGAAACAAGATAAAGGCTTCCTTCAACTTAACCCCCATCAACCAACTCAACATGTAGATACCCAAGTGGTTTCTATAAGGAATACAACTCCTTTCTCATTTGAGGATCTAGCTAGGCAATTCACTCCATTACCCGATACCCTCCATAACACAATGTCACAACTTTTAGAAAAAAAAATGATTACCTTGCCTCCTGTTAAAACTCCTAATCCTAATAAACCTTTACCTCTGAATTTTAGATTCAATTCCTATTGCCATTATCACTGAAAAAAAGGACATGACACTGAACATTGTAAGCATCTCAAACATCTCGTGCAAAACCTCATTGATTTTGGTTCACTTTCAATTGGAGGTACATTAATGATCAAGGAAATAAGTTTGTTGCCCCTCCTAACCAAAACCTACAAACCTTTACCAATCCTATGCTAAATCATAACATTTCATTTTTCAAAGCTATTGAAACTATGAAGAATGATGTGATGAATGTTGACATGGATAATGGCAACATGGACACTATGGAATAAGATCCTATGGATATTATTGAACAAAATCCTATAAAAAAGGTTTGGTTGCATTGATTGAAACTCAACCTCATAAGGTCTGAACTAAAATGCCTCTTAACATTGCTTTATCATCTAAAGATATTATTAGAAATGCACCTGATGGTCCTCTTTACATAGCCAGCTGAATCAATGATAAGCCCACTAATGGTATATTAATTGATCCCATCTATGGAGAGAATATGATCACTGAAGAATTCTTGCTTGTGCATGAACTCTATCAAGAAACATATGATAAACTGAAATCATGGATAAAGTCACATAATGGTTTTTCTTGCCCTATAATGGGATCGATCACCCTTCCTTTACAAATAAGACCCAAAAAATTAGATGTCTCATTCTCCATCGTCCTGACATTGGATCAATTTTGTGTGAAGCTTGGTTATCCATGGCTATGCTCCATGGAAGTTGTCTCATCGGTTGTGCATAAATGTTTAAAGTTTCCCTTTGACAATGAAATTGTTACTGTGTATCATAGTGGCTTTAATCCTTTGTCTTCCTAAGGGAACTTTTCATTAGATTTT
This sequence comes from Sequoia sempervirens, assembly GCA_007258455.2. Lineage (NCBI taxonomy): Eukaryota > Viridiplantae > Streptophyta > Pinopsida > Cupressales > Cupressaceae > Sequoia > Sequoia sempervirens. Next base: position 229,562,931 of record VDFB02000015.1, read on the forward strand.
TTTTGGCCTGTGCCTATGGAACTTATTAAACCTTGAGAAGACTTATTTTTCAAATCCTATGAAAATTTCAAAGTGAAATGCATAACGAAACTATCCCTTACAAACATGCATCAACCTATGATTGAGCCTACCATCCTTGACAAAACCATGATCGAACCTAAAGACATTCCAAACAACCAAGACTAACCTAAGAATATCCTTTGCACATTTCCTATAAAAGACCAAGAGATAATGAAAACAATCCTATCACACCACCTAAGATAAAACAAGTTTACAAAGCTAAAGAGAAAGTGGTTGAACAACTTCCCATGGTTCCTTTCGTTCCTCCCCTTAGGGAAGAAAAGAAAGCTATGGTTGATAGACCCACTCCTACACAAATGCAACTTGAAAATTGAACTAAAAGAAACAGAAATGAAAGAGAGTGTAGGCATATATACTTCGTACTCTTTATTGAAGGTTAAACAAATAGAAAAAATAAAATCAAAATCCCAACTTGATTGAAGCAATACACGATGATTCTCCATCTTTACGACACCAACAAGATCCTATAACACAAGAAGAAATAAATCCTTCTTTAGACATTATCATTTGACCTCCCATTGTGATTAACTTGGATGATGATGATGAGGTTGCTAAAATTGATGAAGAAGTGCATGTAACGAACTGAATACATTATTTTCTTCTTCTATGAGCTTAAACGACAATTCTCCTATGAAGAGTGTTAAACTTGGAGATGACCCTAGTTCGGCACTTGCTACTATCCCTTTGTATAGTTTTCCACCTTCTATATATGATGAACATGATTGGGATGTCGATGACCTACTCTTAGGGTTACACACATAGCCTTACTAGTATTTTGCACTATTTTCATTTTCATGTTTTGTGTGTGATTGCATGTGTGTAATGTGATCCCCTGTACTGTTCTGTTTGATCTCTCTCTCTCTCTCTCTCTCTCTCTCTCTCTCTCTCTCTCTCTCTTGTGACATTCTCTATTTGTATCTAATTTCTTCTCTATGGTGTAGGGCCATTTTCTCTTTATCTTCTTTTTTGTCTCAGGTTTTCTCCTTTGATGATTACAAGCAGCACGAGGACATTCACATCTCTTCCATGTTGGACCTGTGTTGTTTTCTTTTTTTTCCTTTGTGTCATTCTTCTCATTCCATGAGTATTTGGGAATGATGACAGTTTTGAGCCTCTAAAAATATTGTAGCAAGAACATACCTTTAACCCTAAATCCATGAACTCCTCTATGTGTTTGAGTTTCCATTTTAGTAACCTCCTTTTTTATGATAGCTTTATTTGGAAACATATGACTTGGCATAGGGCTTTCCGAATAAGCTCTTTTGTCTTCTTTATTTATTAGCAGTGATCTTTTTTGACTTTAGATTAATTGCTCATAGGATGGTGTTAGCAATTTCTTTAAAGTGGGGGCATAAATTGGCATCATTCTTTTGCAATTCATGTTTCACTGTGTAGTCTTCTTACTTCATTGATGTGTCTTTCACTTTGTGGTGACATTGGGTGTGAATTCCCTCAAGAGCGTGATCTCTCCTAACATATTATATTCCTCTTAGTGGATTGATGTGACACACTACATCCCCTAAGTTGTGAATCTTCTATTCTTCGATTGGTCCTCTCTTAGAGACATTAGGCACAATGTTCCATAAGTTAAGACCTTACATGAACTAAAAAAACTCCTTTGAACGTACCTTACACTATTTTTCATTTACAACACCTATTATATGGCCACCTTGCATAAAAAACTTTTCTTTCCTATGGTTCCATCCTATTTATTCATGAGTTTCAAGCATATGAAGCTTTGCTTGCCTCATGAATCTCAAATTTCACTATTGTGTGGCACCTTATCAAATTTATTAGGAGGTATAACTTTGGTATGGTTTTATGTATGGGAGAAAAACTTAGGTGTGACTTTCACATAGCCACTTGCTTGTCTATGTGAGCACATACTGGCCGCATGCATATGTGTCTCGTTGGGGGCTCACCTAGTGGACAACCTGGGGTTCCATTATCCCTTGCGAGCGTGTGTTTGGTTTGGATAGTGGACATCATGTTCAACTTGTAAACTTTCTTGGAAAAAAATCTTAGATCTAATCTATAGCATGTGGGACAAATGATCAAAGCTTGATCCACCCGCTTTTGTTTATGTTTTTGTTTCCTCTTTGTGTCTTTGGCAGTGTATGCTTGTACCTTGTTATTTATCCTTACATCATTTTCATGTGTGTTCTTTTATGCCTATGTTGTTTTTCCATAGGATCTTGATCTTGGGGGCTTGATCATCCCTCTTGATCATTATCATCCTATCTTACTAGTCTTGGTAGATTGGGACCCCTCTTGATATGAGTTTCATCTACTTTAGTGTGAGTTTGAAGCAAGTTCCTCTCACTAAACTGGGGGCTAAATGTAGTGTAGGAAAATGTATCCCTCTACATTTTCACACTTTTTTGGGCCCTTGTGAGCTAAATGGACTTGATTGTGCCTTATTTAGGGTGTTTCAAAGTGTTCTTACACTTTCACACTAATCTAGGATTTTATTAATTAATTGGGCTTCTCTATTCCTTATTTGGCCTTATTTTGCATCCATAATCCTTAATTAATGCATCTTTATGAGGATAATCTTGACATATATCAAGTGACCAATCACAAATTAATGATTTTGGATTGTATGGCCCAAATTTAGTGATCTGGAACTCATATGCCACCTTGGGGATATGGGTCCCACCTAGATTTTAGGGCCTAGATCTGGATTTCACATTAAACTAAACCTTTCTTGAAAAATGTGTCCCAAGCTTAGCTTAATAGGACTCATATGCCCCAAGTGGAATATGAGTCCCACTTAGATTAGACCTAGTTTAAATTCAAATTCTTGGAAACATTTTATTTTCCTAGATCTAATGTTGGCTTGTAGTGTTGTAATTTCGAGAAATTTGGCATAAACAAGTATAAATACAAGGTTATTTCACTCATTTTTCACCTAGCAAATTGATGAAGCATTCTTATAGAAAATTTATGATTACAAGAGTTTACAAGAGCATTCATGAGTGATTATCAAGCATCATGTCAAAGTCACGATGCATCATTTTTTTTTTTTAGCTAACATTTATGATGTAGGGGTTTATGATTTAAGCAAGCATTCAAATCAAGATCCATATCATTCAAGCAAGAGTTAGTATCCACATTCATGCTATCCATTTCATAGATGTTTGAAAAATCTTGTTCAAGGGTTTGGTGAGTTGCAACATTACATATTTTCCATTCTTAATTCCTCCTTTCTATTTCATTTCATTTTAAGGTTTGATTACCAAAATGGGGTTTGACCAAGGCAAACCCCTTTCCACTAACAAAACAAAAAAAAATCTCTGTCTTTGATGTGTGATTGCAAATATAGGTAATTGAGGTTGAAGATCCATTAAAGAGCAAGATTGGAGAAAATTTGTCAATTTTTCAAAGTTGTCACCTTATTTGTAAGATCACGGAAAGTCACTTATAGAGCAAAATTCAGTGATTCAGACCTACATATTTGGTAGGAAGAAAGCTACAGGAAGTCATCAAAATATATCAAATTTCAAAGCAACCCTGATACTAGGAATAAATCGCCACTTGTGGTGTATGATTCCCAGTATACCTAAATTCAGACATTTCTAGCATATCCTGATTCAACGGTTCTAGATACCAGTTTCTGTCAAAAACCCTAATCAGGAACTAAATTGCCCAACCTAGCGTATGAGTCCCAATGTGCATTAATGTTAAAATTTTCCAAATTTTAGGTCTTCATCCAAGGTTCTTCATTTTCCATGTGTACCTCTGTACTTTTTCAATCTTTTATTCTGCATTTCAGTTTCATAATTATAGTCATATAGTTAGGTTTTTCATATCATTGGGTTTTGCATGTTACTTGTCTTTCCAAGCCCTAGCTTGGTGGTGAACCCCTCTTTAGTCTTTAGTCACACCCTAGGAAAACCTTTAGTAGATCTCTTTCCCTTATTTCATGCTTGGATTGAGATCTCTAGGGTTTCCTTGAGTGAAACTAAGCGAAATATGCCCTTAACCTTTGTTCCATCTCCCAAAAGATTAGAGCCCCCTATTTCTGACGTTTCACTCTTCTCATTCAGTAACTCTTGTAGGTTTGAGTTTTTTACCCATGGTCACACTATACAACCCTTGTTTCTTCATATGAATATCCATTTTTTTTGTACCCACAATCCCTGTATACAACCATTGTTTCTTCATATGAATATCAATTTTTTTTTCCAATCATAATAGTTGAATGGAAAAAGTGGAGTTATGTGTGTTTTAACCATGATTATTTGATAAAAAAAATTATATAAATGAACTTATACAGTAGTATAGACCCTCAAAATGCAATAAAATTCTCCTTTGATCCCAAAAAATTGACATGATTTGCATGTTTCCTAAGAAAAGAACTAAAAAATTAAAACTTGATATTTGATGAAAATAATAGGTACCTAGTAAATTTTATTGAAAAATAGGTCTAAGATTTAATTAGAGGATTGAATCAACTTTTTGATGTTGTTTGAATCATGAAAATTTAATAACCTAGTCAAAATTTATGATCTCTTGCATGAAAACATCTTTATATGAATTTAGAGGCATGCAGAATTAATTAAGAGAAAAATCTAGAAAAATCACCTACATCATTGGATCAATCTTGGAACTTCTTTTCCAATGAAACATGGTTTGCAAAACTTAAATTCAAGACACCCAAGTTACACCTGATTTCACACAAAAATTCATAATTTTCATTCAAATGCAAACAGGGGCCTACAAAAATAGCCTCATGTCCTATGGTAGATCAGGGCTAACTACTAGGTACTAGGCAGGGAGCCCTAGGTTTAAAGAAAATTATTGATGCAATATTATTGGAAAATATGCCTAAGGTGATGTCATCTTTAGTGTAGGTACAATACCTACCAAATAAATAAATAAATATATGGATTTTAAAAAAATACCATTGCTACAAAAAAAATTATTGCCACTATATTTTTTTGTGTCTACTTATGCTTATTAGTAAATGGATTTGTCACTTGAAATGTTTTATGACTCACCCATTGGAAAGTGGAAAAACATTCCAACAATTGGAGAGATTTCTTATGAAATGGAAATAATCCTCTATGTTTGAGAGGGAAATTCTCTTGTATGCTCTTATTTTAGATTTTTGAATGTACTCTTAACCAAAAAGCACTTAAAGGAATGAAAAAGATCTAATATAATCGAAATGGAAAAGAAACCCCAAACAATAAAAATAGAAGTATTATTACGGTTTTGTCGAGCATGCCTAAAATTTAAACAAATGCAGTATAAAGATTAGAGACCACACATATGAGCTTCATAATGATTTTGTATTTTTAATGATAACACATCTAAATCAAGATGCCAAGAATTGAATATGTTTCAAAATGTAACTCAATGAGGATTGAATATTAATTTTCACAAACAAGATTTGAGATTAAAAAAAAGGTCAACATCAATTTAATGTATGGAAAGATTAACAATTACACATATAAAACACCTTAATGCACCTTCAAACAAGCTTTCCATTACTTTCTAGAATTATACAATTCTAAAAATCCCTTATGCAATTTATGAGAATACCAAAACATCCCTTTGCAATAACGTAAGCTTTGTATAACAAATACTAACTTAGAATGAAGCGAGCAAAATTTTGGGTGGGAAAGGGAGTGGGGGAGGTCGTTTAAATAGTGCTAAGAATGGTGATGGTGAGTTTGAAGATGACGCAGATGGGAGTTGGCTAGTGGTGGATTTGTTTGAAGATCCGGCTTTGGGTGCAGTTGGGAAAGATTTTTTTCTTGCTATGCTAGTGGACTTGTTTGTTTTCTTCCTCCTACATAATGTATGTGGTGCTTCATGTGGGATGCTAGAGGTTGTTCCCGAGCCTTTTAAGGTTTATTTACCAGTTGTAGCTTCAAGGTTTAGGTCGTTGCAATTTTTTGAATCCTCTACACTTTCCTCAAGAAGTTTGAAGTTGCATGTTGGTTCTCTTGTGAGCTTAGTGAGAAGATACGTCTTGGGGAGGTCCTCTTCTCTTGCTATGTTGGCTTGTGTGGTCCCTTTGAAATGTAGTAGTTTTTATTTGTGTCACCCTAGTCTATGGGTGGCATTAGAACCTCCATCTTTTTTGTTATTTCTTTAGGTGTTGTTGCAATCAAGTCTTCTATTCCAAGCTCTTTTTGTGCTTGGTACATTGTTTCCAGAGAAACTTTATCTTTTTTTCTCTTTGTGGGGTCCTTGTGGCTGCATCTTACTTCTCTACCTTCCATCTTCTCTATTGTTTGTTATTTTTAATCCTTCATAGGTATGATCTCCCTGGTGTTGGGGAGTCTGGGTGTTGATGGATGTGGGGTTTTTTGATTTGTGGTTGTTGGTGATCTCCTTAGGGACTGTGTTGGTTCATTGTTCTTTGCCTCTACTTATGGTTTACGTATTTATCTATTGTAGTAGAGGAGTTCTTTTTTCAGATTTTTTTTTGGGAGCCTCTCCCATGGAGCGGTGTTCTTGAGGTTGTTTTGTCTCTTGAGTTATATGTGCTAGGTATGAAAGCTATATGTTGGTTTTTATGTCGTGATCTAGTGGTAGCTACAAATGCTATAGTTTTGGGTCTCATATTTTTTGATACTATCTCTTGGGTGCTTCAAGAAAAATGGTTTTATGTTGTTAATTTGGAGAAGGTTGATCCTAGTTCCTACCTTTTTCTATAGAGGTCTTTCTGCAGAAGTGTTTTTTGGGGGTTATCCAGATGGTTTTTTATTTGATAACCTAGAAGTGCATGTGGCTAAAGGGTAAGGCTATTACCCTTTCTTGTTTATATTTAAGTTCTCTCCTAGCTAGATGCTCATAATTATGATCTTTTTTTATGGAGAATTTTTTCATTATTGTCTGGTTAGGCTGCTCAATAAGTATATCTTAAACACCCAAAATTTCCTTCTTTTATGTGGATGGCTAGGATGTTCTTTGAGATTCTCTTGTTGGCTCTAGTGCTTGAGTTTTCAAAGAATTTATTTTAGTCCTCATTGTTGGAGGGTTGGCTCTCTTCCTATTTCTATAGTCTATGTCTTCTATTGAGGTGAAGACCATTGCTTTTGAGGTGGATATGGGTTATGTAGATTTATTGAGTTGCTAACTTTTTTGTTGGTTTTTTCTCATACAATTCCTATTGATGTGGTGCTCACTCCTTTTGAGGTGGAGTTTGAATTTTCTAGAGAAAGGTGGATTTGGTGGTAAGGATTTTCATGGCATCTTCTCTTATGGAGGGGAGCCAACTCCTATTGAGGTGGAGGCTAGGTTGGCATATTGGGTTTGGAGGTCTTATAAGGGATTTTTCCTTCCCAATGGTTTCAATGATGGATACTCACCTATTGATTTGGGGAGTCTGAATGAGCTAGTTAAGCTGATAGGGAGCTCTTGTTGCCCTCTGTGTACATTTGTTGTTTTTTAGGCTCAATTTTTTAGCTTGAGCAAACGGGTTTTTGTTGTTTGGCTAACCTAGGCTATGTTCATGTGAAGTGAGGGTTTAAGGTCCCTATAAAAACCTTCTTGTAAGAGAGTTTAAGGTTTTGTTCAAAACTTGCTTTATGCTACTTTTGTAATCAATTCTATCTTTCAATGGCTAATGTTGTTAGGTTGTTGTTTGTCTGAGTTTTAACTATTGGTAGTAGGGTTTCAGGCCCCCTCAAAACCTACTTGTATAGGGTTTTGGGTCACTTCAAACCTATTGTTAAGGGTTTTGGGTCCCTCCAAAACCTATTTTTTCCCATTATTAAAAACACAAGCTTTGTATACATATGTTTGAAATGAAGAAAAAGGGATCATATTTCCCTTTTGTTTAGAACAAGAGGATCTAGGTGCCTTTCTCTAAAATTTCATTAGGAAAGAGATCACAAGAGGTTAAGATTTACTTTCAACCTTGAGGTGGGCCAATCCAACCTTGGATATCAGTTCCTTAGGATAGTAGGGAAGATCTAAGATAAAAAAATTGAATGATTCGAATGACTAAAATGAATGGATGATTAGACCTAATGCATAAAATATAAATTCTTGAAAATTGGCAGACTCAAATTTACCAATGGATTTGGGAAGTGCAGAAGACTACAAAAATGCTTAGAAAATTTGGTTTTTAGGGTCCTATAAGGACTCATTTTCCCCTATATGAATGGGTCTTTGTATAGGGGTTTTAACCAACTTCTTGGGTCCTCTGGTGCAAGATATGATCTTTTGTTTGCTCCAAGTTTCACTATCAGAAAGTTGGAAATAATTTCTAAATCTGAGTTTTTGTGTCTTGATAACAATGTTGACAACAAATGCAACTTCGCAAAAAATATCCTTTGATCAAATTTTAGCTCTTCTTCACCTATAAATCTACACATAAAAGAGAGAAGCAAAAATGTTTATTTTTGGGTGAATACAAGTTTGCCTTAGTCAAACCCCATGTTTGGTAATTAAACCTTGGTAACATGAAATAATGATGAATGGAAAGAATTGATTAATGAACAAAAAAAATTCACAACTCACCAACCCCTTAATGGTTTCCCTTAGAGGATTAAATTCTAACACATCTCTCTAAGGCTTGGATCTTGCATGAATTGGCTTGATTTCTTGCTCAATTTGATGCTTGAATGCTTCAAGCCTACATCACAATGTTAGCTCCAAAACATGACATGAATACACATGAAATTTGATATGATGATATGATCTAAGTGATTGTTGTTGTAGATAACTGATAAATCTGCTCTTCAATAGTCGACCTTTGCAAGTGGAAATTCAAATATTATGATGCCACCACTAACATATCCAAATTTGTAGGGGAACAAAGTACTAGACACTTCCCCCATTGGGAAAATGGGTACTAGTCCCATTATGGTGAATGAGTCTGAGCCCTATTTTCTAAAATTTAAGGTATCGGGGTAAAAGTATTACATGAATGCATTTTTTTAACATTTGTAATTTATCAAAATTGATGCAAATAGGCTATGAAATACATAATTTTAGGACATTATGGGGTCAATTAGAGGCTTAACTAATTCCAATAAATTAAGGGACCCAAAGATAGTGTAAAATTGTAAAGGTATACAATTTTGTACACTACATTTAGGCCCCACTTTAGTGAGAGTATGAACTTACACTCAGACTCACACTAAAGTAGATAAATATGCATAAAGAGTGGTCCAAGTGTAAAAATTTTGAAGAGATAGAATGAAAAATATCAAGGAGGTGGCCAAGCCCCCAAGACCAAAGATCCCATAGAAAATGAACATAAGGACAAATGGACACACAATATGTGTAAGATATAAGCAACAAGACAAGATACAAAATCATATAATATCAAAATTGATGTGAAAATAACAAGATGGATGGAATAGAAAGTTGCATTATGCCACATCCATCAAACACACTCACAAGAATGTAAAATCACTTATGAAACACACGTCTCCACTAGAAAGAAAGTTGTATTCTACTCGGTGGCCATGTTTCAATAATGCTACACTAGGTTCAACCCTCATGAACAAAGTGAAGTAAAAATTTCAAACACAGCTAAGGGGGTGTGAACAAGTGTTATATCAAAATCATGTGCTATATCAAAAGAGATGAACAAAACTTAGGAAATTTTGATACTAGATCTAATGAAGGTATCTGGTGCAAGGGCACCATTTAAAGGTGTTTTTCCATTCAAATTTACAAGGTCTAGACTTTAGAAATTATGAGTTTTTATATTAGAATAAAGTCACTAAGACCATTTGATGATGTAATAAGTCATTGGTGATGAGGTTTAGGAGTCTAGGTGGTCAAGTTTGCAAAATGTGCAAAACAATGCAAAGTTGTCAAGTGAAATGATGTAATAGGTCAGGTCAAGGACTGAAAAAAAGTGAGTTAGAAGTTATACTCAATTTAAGGGTTTACCAGTGCTACAAGGAGACAGAGTAGATTTGATAAAAATTTGAGATTTTGATGAGATTGTGATTTGGAAATTGTTGTTACGGACTTGAATTGTGTTTGGTGTGTTTGCAGGACCTCCCCTATTGCATCAAAGTGTTATCAAAGCGAAGGTACCAAATTCTTGTTGAAGAAAGTTGAATATTGTGAAAGAAATCTTGGAAGGTGAAGAGGCAAGATTGTGAAGATGCCTCCAAAGGGAAGAATACAACAAAGGAGATGAATGACTTGAAGAATCAGTACATTAAAGAGATCAGAGAATTGAAAGAAAGGTTAGCAGCCTTAGAGACAAATAGAAGAAGAGAGGAAGTTGAAAGCAATGATTTAGAAGAAGAAGATGATGAAGAGTTTGAGGATATTCAAGAAGATCTTGATTTGGAAGATCAAAGAATGGCCAAGTTGATAAAGGCAGTAAAAGGTGACAAGTACAAGGTAAAAATTGATGTGCAAAATTTTAGTGGAAATTTGAATGAACATGAATTGTTAGACTGGATATCTTCTTTGGATAACTATTTTGAATGTGAAGAGATTCCTGAGGAGTAGAGAGTTAAGATTGTAAAAATAAAGCTTAAAGGTCATGCACTTGTATGGTGGGATTATTTGTAGTCAGAAAGAAGAAAGCAAGGAAATTCTAAGATTGTGTCATGGAACAAGATGATATCTAAGCTACAAGGTAAGTTTCTCCCTTTAGATTATTCAATTCAAATGTTTAAAAGATTGCAAATTTTAAGGAAAAAAGAAATGGATGTAAAGGCATACACTAAAGAATTTTATAAATTGTGTATGAGATCTAACCATACTAAAAAAGAAGATGAAAAGATAGCTAGGTACTTGGGTGGTTTGAGAATGAACATACAGGATGATTTGGCTTTAACAAATCCTAGGAGCATGGAGGAATGTTATCAAATGGAATTGAAGGCTGAAGATAAAGTGAAAAGAAGACAAGATAAAATATTAAGAGGAAGAGGCAGCACCATGAGAGGAAGAGGAACTTTCTCTATTGCTAGACAAGCTACTGAAAATCAAGAAGAACCAAGCAAGAGAGATAAACAAGTTGCAAACTTTAGAGGAGGATATAGAGGCACAAGGGGAAGATTTGGAGGTCAAAATAATTCTAGCACTTTTGCAGGTAGATGTTATCATTGCCAAGAATATGGTCATCCTGCTGGGAAGTTCCCTAAGAAGGTTAGTTCAACTTCAAGTGGAGGAGGAAGAAAACCTGATAGAAGAAAAAAAATAGTGCAAGAAGATGAAGCTGAGAGTAGTTCAAGTTCAAATAAATTGATTGCAAGGGTTGTGGTTGGAGAGATACTGATGATGAAGAAAAAAATGTTGAAGACCACAAAGGAGGAAGAGTTGCTTCAAAGAAAAGCATTGTTTAGAATAGCCTGCAAATGTAAATATAAGGTATGCAAGGTGATTGTTGACTCTAGTCAAGTATAGATAATATTGTGTCTAACGAGATGGTAGAAAATTTGAATTTGCAAAGAGTACCTAGAAAAAGGCCATATAGGGTGTCATGGATTAGTGAAAATTAGTCTTTGATGGTGAGTGAACAAGCAAGGGTTGAATTTCAGATAGGTCCACATAGAGATGAAGTTCTTTGTGATATACTACCCATGAGTTATTGTCATCTATTGTTAGGAAGGCCCTAGCAGTTTGACAGGTCAACCTTGTATAATGGAAGATAAAATACCTACATAATTGAAAAGGATGGGAGAGATTTCATGTTAACTCCATTGGTTGAGGGTCTAGAAGAATATGGTGAGATCATTATGTTAGGGAGAAAGGAGAATAGGAATGTTGATGAAGGTAAAAACATGAGTTTGTAAATCAGTATAAGGTTTGATAAAAGTATGATAGTAGATAATGGAAATGAAGATGGTTTGCAATCAAAGAAGAATATCCTCATGTGCAAGGAAAAAACAAATAGAAGTGTGTCTTAGACTAAGACAGAGTAATGTGAGAATAAAGTGCTTGTGAGAAAAGAAGAGGTGAGTGATAGCATCATGGTTGGGGAAGCTGTGTGCCCTATCATAGAAAACAAAGTGAAAATACAGTTAAAAGATACTATGACAGTGAACAATAAGGTTGTTGGTACAGGAGTGTATGAGGTTGAAAATATAGAGCACAAGAAGATAAAGGGTTGTGATAGTTATTGGATAGTAGAAGAGAAAGGTACAGGTCTAACAGAGGCCATTAAATGTAATGGTACAATGGAAAAGATAGTTGCAGGTCTGGTGGGTAAGTGCACCAAGATGGTTCCCAAAAAGGGGGCTTAAGTGGCCACTTTTTTTTCTGAAATCAGGAAATACTGACCTTGGACATGAAATTGAGGATACTTACACTCAAAATTTTGAGATGGAACAAAAAGAA
>VDFB02000015.1:229577607-229607896 GCA_007258455.2 Sequoia sempervirens
TGATAGAGGGTAGAGGATAGAGGGTATAAGTGTTAAGGGTAGAGGGTAGAGGGGAGAGAGATAGGAGTGAGTGAGTGAGAGAGAGGGAGTTGAGAGAGGGAGAGGGTATAGGGGTTGAGAGACGAGGGATAGACTCGAGAGACAAAGAGGTGGAGGGAGTGGGAGAGAGATATAGGGTATAAGGGTTAAGGGTAGAGGGTAGAGGGGAGAGAGATAGAATTAGGGTATAAGGGTAGAGGGAAAAGAGATAGAATTAGGGTATATAGGGTATAGAAAAAGAGAGAAAATAAATCTATTAAAAAACCAACTTTCTCATAACACAAGCGCATTTTGAAGAAGTAGAGATATGGTCATTTTATGAAGAAATAATGTGCTCGCATTATAATGCGAGCGCGTTTTGTGTTGCACTAAAAACAATAAAAAAACTCAATATACTTGTGATCTCCAGGACCACATTCTGCATATTCTCCTGGTTCTTTGCGTGCTCCGACAAAAAGTAGCTTTTTGATTTTGTGAAGTGTGTATGCATGTTTTTCACATTCCACCACCTTTTTCGTGATCTTTCTACCACCTTTGCATGAAATAGTAGAGTTTTCACGTTGAAAGACAATATCAATTCAAGTTTGAATTCCATTGAAAACTGATATACAATTAAAGTTTGGAGGGGAACAAGCTTTTGAAAAAGTCAAATTGTTGAAGAGTTTGAAGAAAGAAGAAGCTAAGGCTACATAATTGGGTTGAACTTCTCCATTTAAAACTCTGGTTTTTTAGGTATGTGAAGTCTTTACACATTATTCATTCATTCTATTATGGCTTTCTTTCATTTTTGTCATTTTTCATATTCCATGTTGATCATTGTTTGTTTGTGATTATAACCTTAGGTTTTCAATGCACATTTTCAATTACACAATTCTATACACTTGCCAATTACATTTTTAAACCACATCTCTTTGAGGCATTTTTTTATTTAACAATTGACTTACCTTGTGTATGCTTCCACCTTTTGTATACACATATATATGGCATAAGTTTTAAGGAAGTAAAATAAAATATCATTTCTCAATCCTTTATTATGGAAATTCATACCACTCTCCAAAGCTTTCATTGATGTATTTTGTCAAACAATTATACCAAGTAACTCATTGCCTTGTCTATGCTACCAAAATTTCCATACATCTCTCTAAAAAATTGGAATATACTCCTCCCACATTGATAGATCTTAGAAACTATTTTGGTTTTCATCTCTATTTCTAAATTTACCTCATCACTAAACCTACCTTGTCACTTTTATTTGTGATATATTTTAAATGTTTCCTTGATTATTCTATCTACAAGGGATTATAACCCTTCTCTCCACTGTTAGAAGACTCTTTATTCAAGGATAAGTTGGCAACATAGGGAAAGGTACAGCTAGATAGTGAGAGAGCTATCTTTCCAATGCTCCACTAGCTTGCCAATGCGGTAGGGTTGAGAAGGTAGGGGCAACGTATGCCTCATAGAAATGGGGTGTCATGGTCATGTATACATCACCGTGACACCCCATTTCTATGAGGCATACGCTACCCCTACCTTCCCAACCCTACCACATTGGCAAGTTAGTGAGTGAGCTAGCTTGCCAATGCTCCACTAGCTTGCCAATGCGGTAGGGTTGAGAAGGTAGGGGCAGCATATGCCTCATAGAAATGGGGTGCCACGATGATACCATGGAAACCCATTTCTATGAGGCATACACTGCCCCTACCAACATGGAACCCCATTTCTATGAGTCATACACTGCCCCTACCTTCTCAACCCTACCACATTGGCAAGCTAGTGAGTGAGCAAGCTTGCCAATGCTCCACTAGCTTGCCAATGCAGTAGGGTTGAGCAGGTAGGGGCTACAATCTTTCCTTAGCTCAAATGTAGGTTCATGGAGTATTGATACATGGAAGATGGCATGCTTTTTTTCTTCATGTACAATGCAAGCCTGGAATGATTATGAGTTAGGGGAGTGGGTTGACAACTGATTGACAAGTTATCTTAGCCCACTTCATATGTATTTCCCTCTGACGGAATTGGAACTAACATAGATGGAATCATTGGTCAACTTTGACCACGTATTAGATCTAGTTCAACTAGGTAATATATATGCTTGCTTAGTTTTTGAAATTCCATATTGTTATATTACTTTGTAGTGTATTCGTAATGTTGACTAATTTCAAGAGATTTGCTACACATATCAATGTAGATCAAGTTTATGCAGTTATTGCAAATGAAGACAATGAAGAGGGAACGAACTATTACTTGTGTCATTGTGTTGAGGCCAAAAAGAAATTGGAGGCCCCAGTTATAGATGAAGAAAACATCAAATACCCTGCAGGCTTAGTTGTTGTTACTGGAATGTGGCTTAGAAAGTATCCACATAAGAGTGTTAAACAATGGTTGTTTCGGGACTTTGACATGCATCGTAAGATTCTTCATTACTCAAACCTTGTCATGGCATCCAATGTCCATTTGACCAAATATGGGGGTAGGCCTTTGAACAAGGTCTTGTGGAAGGTCTGTGAGTCTGACCACGATGCAATACTTGACACATTAAAGAGTAGAGTAGACATGGATGGTTCATTGGATTAATTTGTAAGTATGCACATCAGTTCTTATTAATTTATACTTGTATGCACATTAATTTGTTTGATGGCAATGTTATCATCTTCTTTTACTTTGCTTATTTGTAAGTAATGTACTACAAATTGATTGGTATCCCCTTGCAGAAAATGTAGATTTACGAGCCATCCAAGAGAATGTCAGCCAAAAAAGCAATGCAACATCCTTATTTTAATGATCTTGACAAATCTCAATCATGATTTTAAGTCTTTACAAAAGTGTGTGTAAAGCTGGGTGAGGGAATTTCAAGTTATTCATTTGAAGTTAACCTTATCATGAGTAGCTATGATGTAGACATTATAAGAGAATCTCAAATTTCATCTTACTCTATTCATGAGAGGTGTTGTGTGCAATAGGTATCTTGGAACTCCCACTGAAGGTGTGTGAACAGTAGTGACTAAGTTGAGAGACTAGCATGCCTATCTGTAAGTTCCTTCCATCTATTTTCATTTCATTTCCATTTTGGATGCTCTTTCTTTTTCTCTTTTACTTTGCATATTTGTAAGTAAACTACTAAAAATTGATTGGTCTCTGGTTGCAAAAAATGCTAATTTATGAGCTATCAAAGAGAATCTCAGCCAAAAAAGCAATGCAACATCCTTATTTTGATGATCTTGAAAAATCTCAATTCTGATTTGAAGCCATTATAAAAGAGTGTGTGAAGCTTAGTGAGGGAATCTCAAGTTACTCAATTGAATTTAACCTCATAATGATCACCTATTATGTATTGCAATTAGGTGTTTTTCAATTTGAATATGCAAGTGGTGCAGGAGCACCTTGCTCACAAAATGCCTACATAAGGCAAAATTTCAAAAAAAAGAATTTTTAAACGTAAAATGTATGTAAAAGGTCATGTGAAGACATATTTCAATGTATTTGAATGTTTATTAGGTCACTAGGAGGTGAGGAAAATGAATTTGCAAAACAAAATATGATAAAAGTGCAAAAGTTATAAAAATTGTCAAAAATGCAAGAAAAGGCAAAAAAAATCAGAAGTTGAAGAGTCTTTTTTGGGAAATAGAGGGATAGGTCAATGAAGGAAGTTGAAAAGGTAGTTATTATTTGGGAAAAATCTATATAAAACATGTAAGGTTGAGAAAAACAGAGATCTTTTGTATTCTTGAAGATTTACAATCAATAAAGTCCTTGTTTTAGTGATTTTCTAAGTTTTTCCAGTTGTTCATTAACTTGTATGGCTTGTATAGTATTTTAAGACCTTGAATATTTTTTTTTAAGGTATAATAGTGAATTAGCTTTCATTTGAATCTTTTAGGAGGGTATCCACTGATTTTTCTCAACCCAATTTGTAAACCCTCAAGATTGGGGTTTTGAGAGTCTAGATAACCAATAATGACAACTCCACCTAATTTGATAGTTTATATCAGTGGAGTAGGTTAGTATTAGGATTTTTTATGTGTGTGTGTGTTTATTTTTGTAGGGGAATTCAAGAAACAAAGGTGGAGTTGCTGCTACAAGGTTTTATGATGAATTTCCAAGTGAAAAGTGTGGCTCCAAGTGGTGTTTTGAGGAAAACGAAGTGTTCAAGGATGGAAGGAGGTTTAGAATGAATATTCAGACATATATAAACATTTTTGGAGTAGTGGCTAATATTTTTAAGGTTTGCAATGGTGTTTTCTATCAAACCCTCATTCTTTTTGCATGGTTTAAGCCTAAAAACAAGGTTTCTATTGTTGGGTGTTTAATTGGAAATTTAAGCCCCTAAATGTTGGTGAATACTAAGTTTTGACACATGATAAAATAAGCTTTTAAGTCATATGGGGTTTTTTATTTGATTCATTGGTAGTCCCTTTGTAAATTTGGGATAGTTTGAAGCATTTTCCAATGGGTAGGCTATTGGTTTACACATATTTTCCAAAACAGGTATATCTGATTTTTGGATATGTTAATATTAGCCAAAATGGGTTGCTAAAAAGCTATTGTTCTAGGTTTGAAATTATCTCAATAAGAAGTTACACCCGATTCAAGGTTTGGAAACTTATTTGCAATTTGATGCCTTGATAGCTAAAATGGGAAAATCTGTGTAAACAGCGATTTTAATGATTATTTATGATTGAAACCTATCTAAAAGGTTTTATCAAACATATCTCAATGCTTGGATAATATCTAGGAAGCTAACTTGGTATTTTGAGTGTTTTGAGCAAGGTTTACACAATGTGTAAAATGATGTTTTGATTGCTAAAAAGTGGTAATCTAAGTAAAAAGATTTTTCAGAGTTTGAATGTGTATTGAAAATGCCAAGATAATGTATTTAAAGATGTATCTATGGTTTGGTAAAGGTGCAGACTTTAATCTTGAAGATTTGATGTTTTGAGTAAGGTGGATTTTTGGTGCAAAATGGTGTTTTTGACTGCAAGTTAATGGTAAGTCTGATGGCCAGTGGTTTGTAAGCATGTATCTAATTTATTTCAGTCAAGAATAGGATGTTTACAATGTCTTGGATGTATGGTGAATGGTTAGAAGAAGACTCAATGGTTTGTAGTCTTATTCCCTCATTGAAACAAGTTGAAATGATGAGTAATTGGTTGAAAAATGAAAGAATTGAATGGTTTGATGTTGTTGATCAAGTTATGACTTTGATACACTCAATATGATGTTGGTAAGGTTTTTTTTGAATCTAATAATGACATGGAATACTAATGAAATTCTTGTCTTGTTGGTTGCCTTATAGTTTCTAATGGGAAAAGTAAGATTTTGGTGAATGGATAAGTGAATTTTTAATGAAAGTTGAGCAAAAGAATGATGTTTGTTTAATTTGATCTTCTCCTATTAAGTTTGGGTCAGAAGTACCCTGATGGTTTGTGGATCTTGGTAGATTCTCTTGCATCAGTAAGCAAGGGGTGTCAATCTTCACAAAACCTCAAATGAATGAGTTTCAAACAAAGTTTCAACCAACAACTCTCTATCTCTTCAATTTTAACCCTTCACTCTGCCTTGTCTAGTAGGTCAGCAAACCCTAGTTTTAGAACCTTTCTCACAAACTTCTCAAATGACTTCAAAAATAAATGACTGATCTAGATAGCCATTATTGAGTTACAACACATACTTAAAAATCAATAGTGACTGTCTTGGAACATGTGCATCAAAAATGACCAAAGTGCAAAAGGGCAACAATATTTGACGGGGTATTACTCAAAAACCATGGTTCTTATGAAATCTTTGTCTGAGACTATGAGATCATGTTGGGAACCTCTACAAAAACCTCTCTCGGTTTTGGCTATCCAAGAGTGGTTTTCCTGTGGCAATGAATTTTCACTTGATGAAAAAAGTGTCAAATGCAAGCAGTGCAAAGTTGCAAAGTGGTGCAACTTTCGTTCTGCAACTCATGTGACCAAATGAACTATTCCAACACATTCAAATAGGTATGTTTATGCTAGGCATGGTCTTCTTTCATACCCAAACACACGGAATTTCTCTGAGCTACATTCAACCGGATCAATCCCTTAAGAGTCCAAAGTGCAAAATGGCTGCAAACTTTAGCATGTTGTTACTCAGATATTGTGATGCTTAGAAACCTATCGTCTGATCCTAAAGGATTTTTTTGGGCCCCTCTACAAAAACCTCTCTCGTTTTTGGCTATCTCAGAGTTTTTTTTGCGTGGTAGTGGATTTTCACTTGATGGAAAAAGTGAAAATGCAAGCAGTGCAAGGTTGCAAAGTGGTGCAACTTTCGTTCTACAACTCGTGTGACCAAAAAGACTATTCCAGCGTGTTCGAATAGGTTTTTTTACATTAGGCATGGTCTTCTTTCAGACCCAAACACACAGAATCATTCCAAGCTACATTCAACTGAATCGATTCCTTAAGAGTCCAACGTGCAAAATGGCTGCAAAATTCAACATGTTGTTACTCGAATATCATGATGCTTTGAAATTTCTCATCTAATCCTATAGGATTGCATTAGGCCCCTCTACAAAAACCTCTCTCGCTTTTAGTTATCTCGGACTAGTTTTCCTGTGGCGGTAGATTTTTACTTGATTGAAAAAGTGTCAAATGCAAGCAGTGCAAAGTTGCAAAGTGGTGCAACTTTCATTCTACAACTTGTGTGACTAAACAGACTATTCCAATGCATCTGAATAGGTATTTTTATGCTAGGAATGGTCCTCTTCACACCCAAACACATGGAATCGCTCTGAGCTACGTTCAACCGGATCGATCCCTTAAGAGTCCAAAGTGCAAAATGGCTATAAACTTCAACATGTTGCTACTTAAATATTGTGACGTTTAGAAACTTCTCATCTGATCCTACAGGATCATGTTGGGCCTCTCTACAAAAACGTCTCATTTTTGGCTATCTCAAAGTGGTTTTCTCATGGTAGAGGATTTTCACTTGATGGAAAAAGTGTCAAATGCAAGCAGTGCAAAGTTGCAAAGTGGTGTAACTTGTGTTCTGCAACTTGTGTGACCAAACATACTATTCCAACGCATCCAAATAGGTATGTTTACTCTATGCATGGTCCTCTTTTGCACCCAAACACGTGGAATCGCTCTAAGCTACATTCAACCAGATTGATCCCTTAAGAGTCCAAATTAAAAAATGGCTGCAAACTTCAACATGTTACTCGGATATTGTGATGCTTAGAAACTTCTTGTTTGATCCTACAGGATTGTGTTGGGCCCCTCTACAAAAACCTCTCTCAATTTTTGGCTATCTCAGACTGGTTTTCCCATGGTAACATATTTTTACTTGACGGAAAAAGTGTCAAATGCAAGCAATGCAAAGTGGTGCAACTTTCGTTCTGTAACTCGTGTGACCAAATAGACTATTCCAACACGTACGAATAGGTATTTTTACACTAGGCATTGTCCTCTTTCACACCCAAACATGTGGAATCGCTCTGAGCTACGTTCAACCAAATCAATCCCTTAAGAGTCCAAAGTG
This sequence comes from Sequoia sempervirens, assembly GCA_007258455.2. Taxonomy (NCBI): domain Eukaryota; kingdom Viridiplantae; phylum Streptophyta; class Pinopsida; order Cupressales; family Cupressaceae; genus Sequoia; species Sequoia sempervirens. The sequence goes on from VDFB02000015.1 coordinate 229,585,150, forward strand.
AAAAATGGTTACAAACTTCAGCATGTTGTTACTCAGATACCGTGATGCTTAGAAACTTCTCATTTGATCCTACAGGATTGTGTTGGCCCCTCTACAAAAACCTCTCTCAGTTTTGGCTATCTTAGAGTCATTTTCCTGTGGTGGCAGATTTTCACTTGATGGAAAAAGTGTCAAATGCAATCAGTGCAAAGTTGCAAAGTGGTGCAACTTTCATTCTGCAACTCATGTGACCAAACAAACTTTTCCAATGCATCTAAATAGGTATGTTTACACTAGGCATGTTCCTCTTTCACACCCAAACACACGGAATCGCTCCGAGCTACATTCAATTGAATCAATCCCTTAAGGGTCCAAAGTGAAAAAGGGAAGCAAACTTTGATGGGCTATTACTCGGAAACCATGACCCTTACAAACTCCTCATCTGAGGCTACGGGATCGCGTTGGGCCCATCTAAAATAACCTCTCTCAGTTTTTCTTATCTTAGATTCATTTTTATGTGGTGTCCAATTTTCACTTGATGGAAAAAGGTGTCAAATGGAAGCAATGTAAAGTTGCAAAGTGGTGCAACTTTCATTTTGCAATTCGTGCAACCAAAAAAATTGCTTCAATACATCCTAATAGGTAGGTTTATGCTAGGCATAGTCCTCTTTCGTACCCAAATATGCGGAATTTCTCTTAGCTACGTTCAACCGACTTGATCCCTTATGATAGCATGCAAAACAATGGAAAAGAGAAACATACACACAACGGTTGAGAAGTTTGAGTATTCCACACAATAAGCGTAAGATCATTGGTGTAGAGCACCTTATTCCTTCATTTGATGAGGAAGGTCTAGTTCAGTGGTTTTAGTCATTATAATGTCAAATAAGACCATGATAGGCCATTTTGTAATCTTGCTTTTAGTTTTGAGTTAGTGTGGGGTCATTTGAGTCAATTATGTAAGTACGAATAAGAAAATAGCATTGGTAAAGGCATTGGAAGAGATTACTAATGTTGCCCCTATTCAAAATTCAGAATTTAGGCCTTAAAAGCAAGGCTAGACGAGGTGAAAAGAAGAAATTGCTTGAGAATAAGTTAGAATAGGTTGGAAATAGGGTGAGGTTGTGGAGTTGGATGTGTTCAAATGGTCTGCAAGGACAAGGGAGGTCAAAAGTATGTTATGGCATGATTGCCTAATTGGGAAGAAAGGGGTTTTGAATGGAAAAGAGAGGTTTGACGGAGTAAAAGTGGGTAAAGTCAAGGGGCGGCTAATTTGGTGGTCAATTAAGTTTGTGCAGGTAGAATGAAGAGTGTTGGAAGAGGTTTTGAGGTTGTATGACGTCTGGATATGGGGTTTTCAATAAACCCTAGTGAAATTTGAGAAGAGTGAGGTTTTAGAGGATAGTGGGGTTAGAGGGCCAATCATGCCATAAAAATTGTAGATTTTGTGGATTTGCAGACTAGTAAACACTGCCCAATGGTGTTTTGCAATTAAAAGAGTGATTGAGAGCATGTTGCTTTGTTAAATAGACCTATTCGAGGGTCTAGGATAGCGTTGAGTCCATTTATTACTTGTATTATAAATTATAACTTGCTTTCTCCCGAGTCCATTTCATAAACAAGAAATAATATTGCAAAAATTTGACATATAAATCTTTTGACGTATTTATATGGTGACGCATCAAGAACATAACAATTCATTTTGCACTATCAGGATTATGTTGTGAAAATGTTTAAAGACTATTGAAGATAAATGTTTGTATGATAATGTGTAAATAAGTTAACTACTTCATCTACTTTGAATATTATGTTTTGCAAGTGTTTTGAAGATTATGTATCCTTTTCTTAATTGAGCTGTTCTAATCAAAGGATTAAATATATTGGAATCTTTTTATGAATCATTTCATGGAATACCAATTGAAAACGTGTTTTTTGCTTTTAGATAATTTTTTTTAGCATCAATCAATTAATATTCAAGACAAACCATAAAGGACAACAATGATCAATGCTAGGGCTAACCAATTAATAAGTATACATGTGAATAATTCAAGCATGGACATGTGAATAAGGGAAGCACAAGTACTCAAAAACACATAAGCCTTGAAGTATACACACGAATACATAGTATACACAAATTAATACAAATTATATGCACGAATACAAGGTATACGCATGAAAACACGTAAGTCGCAAAGTATACATTGGAACACATGTAAGTCACAAAGTATACACGTAATTTGTAAAGTATACACTTGAATACATGTAACTCATATGTATTGAACCATCAATTTAGACTTCAAATATAGAAACCATCGATAAAAACTATTTTTATTAACCAAATAGCCATGTAAGCATACATCAATATATGTTGATATAAGTATGAAATATAGGTACAAAATAGCCATATAGGCTTACGAGAATGCCATATAGGCATACAATGTCAAATATATATCCAATACAAAATATGTACAAAACTACCATGTAGGTATACAACAAAGGGCTCTGGAATCAAAAGTCATTGCTCTCCATGCTCTGGAAATAAATTATTTCCCTTTACTTTTCGATCGGATGGTGATAGGTCTATCACTCATTTGTGTTGCGCTCTAGGAGTGCTCCTGCTGCTCCTCCTAGTGTTTAGTTCATGGTGAAGTTTTAACTGTTACAATAAGAAGTAAAGACATTAATATATAGAAATTACATTATAAAAAATTATATATTTAACAAAATAATCACTTACCGCCATCTCATGATCTCTCTCCATAAGGGAAATATTCACACGCCCATGCTGAGGCGTGCTCAAGCCTTGTATAAACCATCCAAAGATAAATTAAACTACGAATCAATGATGGTTTGATTTTTCACTAACTAACATCTATAACAACAAATGTAAATTGAAATTTACTAATTTTCCTCATACCTCCCCTATCAGAGCCATCGAGGATTGTATAGCAGATGAAATACCGATCTCCATTTCCCTCATCACATTTAGAGTTGTTTTAGCTTGCAACATCTAAAAATAAAACAACAAATTATTCAATCACAAAAACTACAATAGTGATCCACGTCATGACTTATAATGTATGAGATAATGAACAAAATTTTGAGTACTTATTAAACTATATATTTTTTATTATTATGCTTACTATTTTCCCTATCCATATCTTGTTTGAAAGGATGTGTTTTTAGGCTTTTACCCATAGCAGCAAGCCAGTGAACCATTTGATCAAATGATTTTGTAGACATGTACAATAATTGTGGTGGCATAGAGAAGGCAGTGAACTATTTGAAAAAATGTCTCAAAGAAATGGGGTCTCATGGTGATGGAATTCCATTACAAACAAATGCATGTCATGGCATTCCATCAACATAAGACCGCATTTCTTTTAGGATTTTTTCAGAAAGTTCATTGCCTTCTCTATGGTATTATTGCTTACTATTATGCTTTGATAGATATTTTTCCAAGCATCCATAGTTTGTGGAAAGTACCTATTTTAGGCTTTTAGCCATAGTAGCAAGGAAGTGAGTAGTTTGATAAAATGCTTTGGTACACATGTGTGGAAAATGTGGTATCATAGAAAAGGTGGTGAGCTGTTTGAAGAAATGCCTCGAAGATATGTGGTCTCATGGTGATGGAATTCCATTCCATCACCATGAGACCACATTTCTTTGAGGCATTTTTTTCAAACTACTAACTGCCTTGTCTATGCTATTGCTTACTATTATGCTTTGATAGATTTTTTCCAAGCATCCATAGTTTGTCATGCAGGTGCACCTTTGCAAGCACATGCCTCCATGACAAGAAAAAAGTAAAAAGTGAACTGTTTGAAAAGATGTCGAGCAATAAAAAGTGGTCTCATGGAATTCCATGACAATAAAATTCAATTGGAAACTACCCCTAGACTTATTACTTATGCTATGTGAAGTAATTGCATTACTACTTATGTTGACTTTCTAAACAACTATATTGTAGTTGAAATTTTTTCATCTATCAACATCTAGTTATTAGTTATGGAATGTGAAGTAATGCTTTGAGTTTGAATGATGTACAATGCAATGTAATCAATGATATATGAATATAAACTACACAAATCTATTAAGTACAATTCATTAGTTAAACTCTTTATTCTATTACCTGCATGTAGGTTTGAGTAAATCCACTAGCACTGGGAGGTTTTCCCTGGAAACCTCCAATATTAGCATGTTCAACATCCAAAATCACATATTAAAATACCATTCGTAAAACAATGCTATTAACATGTAATAAATTTATAATTGTTTACAAGTTACATACCCCACCGATAGGTGTACTACAGAAATAAGTAGGTGTAAGGATGGTGTATCCAATCTCAACACTGTGACCCTGCAATTTTATTAAAATCATAAAACTAAATTAGTTAATCTTGCATTTTAAAATTGAAATTTAATAAATTAAATTCAATGAACATGCTAAATTTTACCTGACTATCAATGTCATACGCCTCATGCAAAATGTCAGTTGCCCTCTCCATCTCCATAGCTGCATACAGATCCTGTGTAGTAGCCTCCTGAGTGTTAGTGGGGTCATATGAACAAGTTGCCCCACAAGATGGACACACATATGTTCAAAGTCCACCACTCAAAGACTCCCTTAGATGGTGTTGTAGAATAGAGCTAGTATGATGGATGATACTCTAGGTCAAAGTGTTGATCTCCTGCAATGTATCTACATCGACACTCTCCTTCACAATGGAAGGCATAACAACATGCTCACGAGGCAGCCTAGTGAGAGCTCGTCTCCCTTTCTGTGTAGGATCCAGTTGTGCACAGGGTCTATCCTGAGCCGACCCCACACCTCTCCCCTGGAAGTCCCTCATATCAAAAAAATTTAGGATTTTGTTCAATATGAACTCACTATATAGTTTCCTAAGAAAATACTGCGGGACTTCACAATTATTGCATGGTGGGTAATTAAAGACCATGTACCACCTATCATAAAAATAGTTCCTAATCTATTGTTGGTGGCACTAATGAATAGGAAACCTCTTCGCATTGAGGGTAATATTTTGATTTATGTGTGGGTCAGTGGATAATGAGCACAAATCACCTTTTGTAATTTTTAAATCCTTTTCATCTTTATATGATAGTTTATCCACATAATAAGCCCTAGCCGCCTGCCTCCTATCTTGCCATCTAGTTATTTGTTTGCTAATTGAATATACATTTTTTAACATATCTTTCAATGAACTTGCTAGGGTCATTCTTTCTACAGTTGAACCATTTGGATCACTCAACCTACTGACTAAATCCTCAATTATTTTTTTGTTGTTCTCAATTTCACTCATTAAATTTTGTTGAGTGTTAGGAGGGTGTTGAGTGATTGGTGGAAGAGGTTGATTTCCTTGTTGAGGATTTGTCCATTAAAAGTTATAAGGTCTAGACTTTAGAAATTAAGATTTTTTGTATTATAATAAGGTCACTAAGACCATTTGATGATGTAATTAGTCATAGGTGATGAGGTTTAGGTGTCTAGGTGGTCAAGTTTGCAAAATGTGCAAAACGATGCAAAGTTGTCAAGTGCAATGATGTAAAGTGTCAAAAGTTGCAAACTTTCCTTATTAAAGGAATTTGAAGAGTCAAGTGAGTTCAAATGGAAGTTAGGAAGTTATAGCTATTTGGTTTGGATGGAAATAAGTTTAAAATGGGTAAGGAACTCGAAATGAGGTTGTTGAAACCATTTGGAAGGCTATAGATTGAATAAAAACTCTATTTTTGAGATAATTCCCTGTAATTTTTTAAGTTTGTTGAATCTGTATGGCCTGTATAGTACTCTATTGGTTCAGTTTGTTTTGGATTTACATTTTAGTTTGTTCTACTTGTCTATTGAATCAATTTGGAATGCTTTATATTGAATTTGGTGTGTTCTATTGCAAACTTTCTATTACCGGCTAGAAAATAGGGAATTTAAGGGTTTGTAAGTTCCAAATATGTGTTGAACCCATTCCACCTTTCTTTCTAAACTGTTTTTTGGTGGAATGGGTATAATCTATTAGGGAAAGGTGTGAGAATGGTGAAGCTGTGTAGGGGAGGTATGAAAATGTGTTGGGTGTGAAGCCCTATTGTGAGAAATTGTGTTTTCCATGAGGAAAAGTGAGGTTTTAGTGATTCAAATCAAGTTTTTGTATTGGACAATGTAATTTCATGTTGAATTAAGCTTGGGAAGACTATTTTGGATCTATAGAAGCAGTTGTTAAGTTTTGAGGTGATTGGGAAGTACCATTTTCATTAAGCCTTAGGGTTTTTAGGCTTAAGGACAGGGTTTTATGGTTTGGTTAGTGGATGACTGTATCTCTAAGATCTAATGGTGGAATCTTAGGTTTTGATAGGTTTTAAATGCTTCCCCAAGGTTTCAAGAGTTTTGGATAATTTTTGAAGGTGGTTTCTTTGGAAAAGAGGGCTAATTTGAGCCCTAAAAGGCGAGAAAACCCATATTTGGGTAAGTTGTTGCAAAAGAGTCTATGGTGATATGTGAGTATGTTAAAGTTTTCCAAAAATGATCTCTAAAATAGGTCAGATCAAGGACTGAAAGAAAGTGAGTGAGAAGTTATACCTGATTTAGGGGTTTACCAGTGCTACAAGGAGACAGAGTAGATTTGATGAAAAGTTGAGATTTTGATGAGATTGTGATTTGGCAATTGTTGTTGTAGATTGGAATTGTGTTTGGTGTGTTTGCAGGACCTCCCCTATTGCATCAATATCTTTCTTGGGTATTCTACAAGAAGCAAAGCTTTACAATGCTATAACAAGAGACTGAAGAAGATTGTTGAGAGTGTAAGTGTCATAGTGGATGAAGAATTATAGAAGAACATAGTGGTGATAGAGGGATATGAATTAGATGAGTCCTCTTGTAGAGAAAATAACAAAGATGAAGGTAAGGAGAAATAATTTTAGATTGAAGAGGAAGAAGAAGCTCTAGAAAGGATCCCTAAGACTCCTAAGTATGTGTAGAAGAATCACTCTAAATATTAGATCATTGCTGAAAAAATAAAAGGTGTGTTGAAAAGGAGAAAAGCTTATATGGTTGAAGAATAGGTAAACCTATTTGGTGGAACCCTCAAAAAATTTCATGTTCCACTGCTCTGAAATGCATTTTCTCTAGTGTTTTCTTGGTCTGGTATGAATAGGGTATAGGGTTTTATGTTGAGGAGTTGGTTTACTTAGCATTATTTTCTCCTTTGTCTAAACCATTGTATTTTGATTTAATCCTTTGTTAACCTACTATAGTCCATCTCTGGTAAAATTAAAACAACTTAAGTCTTTGAGTTCATCTAATTGACTGACTGTTTGTTGTTAAAGCTCCTTGTTTACCTGTCACCTAATAAATTCCCATGTTACTTTGGTCCGGGTATTTAATATTTTATAAAGTTGAAAATATAAAATATATGGTCTTTACCTCCTTTGCATAAAATGGTTTAAGTCCTTTTATGGCCTTGTCTTACATTGCTCCTAGTCAGTCCCCTCTTTAAAACAACATGTGAGCATGTGCAAAATTGATTCACTTAAGTTCCCATTCATCGTATTGCATATCTTCCATCATGGATTGCCTTAGGATCACTTGCCTTGAATTTTTGATGAGTGATGAACCTCATCCCTTTATATTTCTCATTGTGGATTGGTTTTGAACCTTGAGTTTCACATTAGCAATGTGCGATGTGAGTAATTTCTTTGCCATCATTGGTTACCTTTGTATCGTTAATTGCTTATAAGCTTTGAATTTTGAATTGGTGATGCATGATGACCTTATAAGCTCTTTGCATTTCCTATCATTACTCATTTTGGATAGTCGCTCGCTTATCCTTTTCAAATTAGCAATGAGTGATGAGGTCTTCCATTCTAATGTTCCATCGCTAGTTTGAAGTGCTACTATGGGTGATGTTTTTGCTACCGTTGATCTTGAAACATGGACACATGGCTTGATCATGCCCCATCACTACTTCTCTCCCATTGCTAATGCAACCTAACTATTGAAACATGAATTAGTGATGAGCGATGGGTGATGAATGTAGTTAAAGAAGGACCTAGATCTAATAGCTGAGATCTTATTGCGCATGTTGTTTACATCACTAATAGGATATGAAAAGGAAGAACATCCACGATGAGCAATGGGCTGTTAATTCTATTGCCCATCGCACTACCTTGAACCATCGCAAATACAAGTGAAGGTCTAAAGAACATATCAACAATGAGCAATGGAATATTCAATGGAATATTCCTCTAATCACTAGGTATTAAACCATCATGGATTCATCCAAAGGAGCATGGATCAAAGTAGTGTATCACCAAAAATTGTATACTCTTGAAGAAAGAGGCAATTTTGTGCTTAATTTGGTCCTATTTTAGACACCCTTGCATTAATCATCAGGTTTAAAACATCATTTATAGTCCCTTAAGACTCATTATTTTGGACTTTAAGGCCTATGCCACTCGCAAATCTTGTAAATCCTAACAAACAACATTCAAATCAATCAAATTCTGGAAAACCCACCTCAAAAACCCCTAGTGGGACTAAGTTACCCAGGGTGGCGACTTAGTCCCTTTTGGGGGATTTTTCAATTTTGAGCGAGAAAACAACCGACTTAATTCAAATTTCTTATGGATGTCAACCTGTGAAGTTAAAATAATGAATAATTAGGTATTGATGCCTATAAATATATGTTTTTAGGTCATTTTTCACAACATTAATTCATTTCAACAAACAAATTCAAGAGTCAAGTATTGAATATCTTTCACAAGAAGATTCATTAGACTATTTACAGAAAATTTGAAGCTTTAGGGAAGCAAGTTAGGGTTTTTGTAGGTCTTCAAGTTCACTTTTTGTTCAAGATACCACATTGCAAAGGATTGATCATGGATGCCTATGGAGAATCATGGAGAAATCTAGGTTGAGGAGATGCAACTAGCCATCAAATCAAGCCTAAGGACTTGTTTTCAAAGTGATTCCATCTTCCATTTTCTCTTTACTTTCAACCTAAGGAAGGTTTGCATGTTATTAAGATTCATTTTTTAATGTGATTTAGTGTCTCTTAGAATGAGTCTTGCATCTCTCTAGAGTTTCATTTTTCCTTCTTATTCTTGCATATTAGAATAGGGTTGCATCTTACTTCAGATTTCCTAGCCTTAGACACACTTAGGGCTAGGGTTTTATGTAGATTTCATGACCTCTTTCAAGGTTTAAGTACCAAATGTAGGTTTTACCAAGGAAAAACCCCCATTAGAAACCAAATTATACTCTATTTTGTAGGAGTTTCCACAAATTTGGATTTGGGTTTTCATCAGAAAATAGAGTGCAGACTGTGGGCTTCCGCTTCCACTTTTAGATTTGCAGAAAAGCCAAAGTGGACTAAGTTGCCAACAATGGTGACTTAGTCCCATTGCACTTGTTTGTCAGAATTTTTTGCAGATTTGGATACCCATTTGGCTGAAACAGGTTTTGGAGCAGTTTTCTGAATTTGGGACTAAGTTGCCCAGCTTGGTGTAAGTGTCCTAGTTGGTCAGAAAATCATATTTTTTAGAATTTAAAAGACATCTGTAGTCTTTATTTTAATCATCATCAGTTTCCAGGTACACAATTTGTGTTTAGCATCTTTATTTTGTTCTTTATTGCATTTAATCTATCTTTCTTCATATCACAATGTGTTTTCAAACAACTTGCATTTCTTAGGATTTACATCAATAATTCATTTCCTTTTCTAGTTCTTTGAATTATAGCACTGCATTTATATATTTCAATCATATTAGCCTTATCTTGAGTGAACCCCCAAGTTTTTGTGGGATACCTTTCTCCTTTTAGGTGAAAAACCCTAGAAGTGTAAGAGAGAACCCTCCTACAAAAATTTACGATTCATTTTGGTGAACCTGCATTTAGAACATCTTATTTCTAATTTAGAGTGCATTTACATCCTAGGAATAACCTGCATTGACATTTCCTTGCATTAGGTTTGTTTAAATTGCACCCTAGGGTTTTAAAACTTGCATTAGTGAAAAGCTCATTTAAGCTTGCATTATTGCATTTCAGTTTCTTGCACAGTAGTGAAATTGTGCATATGCATTTTAGATTTTTAGTATATAGTACATAACACATCAACATCCATCAGAAAATTCAAAAAAACTTTAAAAAAACCCCTACTAGGACTAATTCGCCACCCTCGGTGACTTAGTCCTAGGACACATTTTGCATCTCTATTTTTAGCATTCAATTTCCAAATTCTTAAATTACTGTTTGCTTCAGTTACTTTTTTGTTTTCCTTCAGTTATTTTATGTTACATTCAAATCATTAGTATTAGCATCATTTACTTTAATGGCAATTATGGATAGTAAATTAGATTTTTACAATGTTCATTTTTACCATTATTTCCTAGTTCATTTAGATCAGATTCATCAGAAAATGAAAACAGAAACCTCAAAACATCAAATGAAACAATAAAAACAATGCTTCACTTTATGAAAACTATATCATCCAAACCTTTTAGTAGTGATGATTTGGATAAGTCAAATGAAGCTCTATAGGGCTTCCTCTCACTAATTTCAGCCACTAAAGTTTGTGATGACACACCCAAACCAACCAATGATCACTTATCTCCCCAACCTTTTTGTAGTGATGACTTTGACATGTTAGATGAAGCCCTTGAGGAATTCATCTCACAAAATCCATCCACTAAGGTTTATTGTTAGCAACCTAAAACAAAAGGTGTTAATGTAATTCAACCTCAACTCGTCCTGTACCCACCTTCACATAAATCTCAACCTCCACCTAAACCCGAATTCACCCTTTACCCACGTACACATGATGTTGTTGCTCATACACATTACACTAGAAATAATCTGCAACCACAACAACCTACCCCAACCCCCTTACCTTTACCCAATCCCATATTACCCAGTGCTCCTCATCTAAATTCACAACTTAAGGAGTATGATCTCATTGAACAACTTAAGACTAATCCTACCACAATATCCCTTTGGGACCTTCTTCAGAACTCACCAAACTATCACTCTATGCTCCAAACAACATTGCAAAAAATAGTGGTTCTTCCTAGTATAAATGCAAATGATGAGGCAACTCTAATACAAGGGATGAATGCAATTAATGTAGGCATTACCTTTCATCAACATGAGCTCCCTCCGTTAGAATTAAGGAAGAAAAACGAAGCCTTTATGATAATAGCCCAACACAATCGAATAGGAATCAAATGGACCCTTGTTGACAATGGCTCTTCCCTTAATGTGTGCAATGTAAAGCTCCTAGATAGATTACGTGTGGATAAATCACAAATCAAATATGATTCCTTATCTATTAGAGGATTTGACAATATCACAAAGCAACCACTTGGTGTAATTACTTTACCTATTATAGTCGGAATGGATACTTTGTAAACTCTTATTCATGTCATGCCCTATGATCTTTCGTACAATCTTCTTTTGGTTAGACTGTTGATTCATGAGATGCATGTAGTGCCTTCAACTCTTCATCAACTAATGAAATATGTCTAAAACAACAAAGTTTATCAAGTTGAAATAGACCCTGAGCCTAAAATTTGCTTACAACTTGAAAAAGGAACAAGTCCTCTGAACACATTAATTCCCACATCTCACATTGAACCCTTTGAGACCAACAAACAAGAAGAAGAACCCATGTCTAAATTGTTAGGTGATGATTGGGGTACATTAGAATTCACACCTTCATTTATGGGCGAATACATAATCACACGAAAATAGGATGAAAAAAAAGAACAATCAATGGTTATATGTCAACTTAGAATTTGGAAGAATCTTCCCAAACATCAACCTCGTCTACTTTGGAAGAAAATACAACTTACATGAAAATTTTTGATGAGATATATTATCAACATCCGCCTAAACCAAAGGAAATGGAGAGACTTTATGGGAAAGGCTATGAGCTTGTGAAACAATTGGGATATAAAGGTAAAGGATGCAGAAAGCATGAACAAAGCATTTGAGTTCCTATAGAACCTAATACACAAGAAACAAAGACTCGTTTGGGATATTCTCTTTCTAAGACAACAAAAGCAACTCATTGGCCATCACTAAATATCAATACCATCACATGTAAACCTAGAATCAATCTCACACTAAAGCATCTTGAATTCCTTGATATGGATTTACCACCATCATGGGAATACTTTGACAATGATAAAGCTCTGAAAAAAATGCTAGGTGCTTCTGATAAGACATCATCTTCCAATAGAAAAGTTACTTGTGTTGTGATAAGTACCAAGAAAAAATATATTGATACCAATGAGACAGACACAAGGATGGAACCATATGATCTTGAATTTCCTAAGCACTCCCCTTAGAAGATACAATTGATATACCAATGGATATAGATGATAAGAAAAGGTCATTAAGATTTGGAAGTGCCTTGATGATGAAGAACAAGAGGAAACTACAATCTTGCTTCATGATTTTCCTAAAAAATTTACTTGGAAATATTCAAACATGCCAGGAATCGATCTTAAGATAGTGACACACAACATTGTCCTTGCTAAAAATTTTAAGCCTATTCGACAAAAAATATAAAAAATGAATCCTAAAATAGCCTTACTTGTTAAAGGAAAACTTGAAAAACTCCTTGACGCTAGTTTCATTCGACCTATTGATTATTCTCCTTGGATCTCAAACATTGTCGTAGTTGCTAAACCTAATAATCATATTAAGATGTGTATGGATTTTCGTGACTTAAATAAAGCCTCCTTAAAGGATGATTTTTCCCTTCCTAATATTGACATGATAGTGGATTCAACAGTAGGACATGCTTTGTTGTCATTCATGGATGGATTTTCTTGCTATAATCAAATCTTCATCAACCCACAAGATCAATATAAAATAGCATTTACCTCTATTTGGGGAACAATTTGTTGGGTTATGATGCCTTTTAGATTAAAGAATGCAGGTGCAACTTATCAATGAGAAATGAAATTTATATTTCATGATTACATACATAAAATCTTGGAATATTATGTTGCTGACATCTTAGCCAAATCATTAAGATGACAAGACAATGTGAATGTCCTTCGAAAAAAATTTAACGGATGCATAAATACAACATGCGCCTAAATCTGAAAAAGTGTGTCTTTGGAGTAGATAGTGGAAAACTCTTAGGATTTATCATATCTCATAGAGGCATTGAGGTTGACACAAAGCAAATTGATGCTATCATAAACATGCCACCTCCTAGGAACATTTTTCAATTGCGCACATTACAAGGAAGAATTCAAGCCACTCGTCGTTTTGTTGCCTCTTTAGCTAATCAAACATTACCTTTCACACATCTTCTCAAAAAGGATGTGCATTTTGATTGGAATGAGGATTATAAACAAGCATTTTGAGAGTTTGAAGGAATACCTTGCAACTCTGCCCGTTTTACAAATTGCTATGCTAAAAAGACCGTTCATCCTTTATATCGCCGCATCTTCCCATGCTCTTGCAGTATTGTTGGCTCAGCAAGATGATAATGGAAAAGAACATCATCTTTATTGCATTAGTCTTACTTTAATCGATTATGAACGATGATACACACCAATTGAAAAACTATTTTTGGATCTTGTATTCGCTGCTAGTAAGTTGTGACACTATTTACTAAATGTAGAAATACAAGTCATCACAAAATTTGATCCTCTTAAATACCTTTTTAATAAAACAGACTTATCAGGATGTCTAGCTAAATGGGTAATGTTGTTGACTGAGTTTGACCTTAAGTTTGTTTCACAAAAAGCAATTAAAGGACAAGCCTTAACTGACCTCTTAGCCAATGCTCCTTCTCCTTTAGCACTACCTAGCAATGACTCTTTTCCCAATGATAGTGTGTTCACCATAGAGGTTCCTACATGGGAATTATACTTTGATCGATCCAAGTGTAGAATAGGCTCTGTTGTTGGGGTTATATTAATTTCTCTCGTTGGAAAGCCTATTCTCTTGTTGTATCGATTAAATTTCCTATGTACGAATAACATAGTTGAATATGAGGTGTTAATTGTTGGATTACGTGCTACTTTAATCATGGGTGTCAAAGATATTAAGATATTTGGTGATTCATAATTAGTGATCAAAAAAATAAAAGGCATCTATCAAGCTAAACATGACAAATTATCGAAATATAAGGATCTCACAATGACCGTATTGGCACACTTTGAATCATTTACCATTGATAACATCCCACAAAAAGATAATCGACACACAGGTGTAATGGTGATCATTGCTTCTCTTATATCACCCCAAGATCCCTCAAAGGACGTTACGTTCATTATTCATCTAATCCTGACACCTTCAATCAGTGATAAATCTAAAGACGCGTTAACACTAATGAAGGATAACTCGAGCGAATGGTATGATGCCATATATAATTATTTAAAAGATGGTACCATTCCTGAGCCTACAACAAACAACACTCGAACTCGTCTAAAACAATTAGCATCCAAGTACATCATCCTTCCCGACATGCTATATAGAAGATCCTTTAATGGCATTTTACTTAGATGTCTTATGGATTTTGAAATCAATATGGCACTCGAACAAGCTCATGCAGGAACCTGTGGAGGTTATTTTAATTCAAGCTTTTTCAGGTTGTGTGGCCCATATTTAGTGATCTAGGACTCATTTGCCACCTTGGGAAAATGATTCCCACCTACATTTTTGGGTACCAAACTTGGTTTCACACCTTTCTAAGCATTTTTAAAAATGATCCCATAAATTATGCCTAATGGGACTCATTCGCCACCTTGGGCGAATGAGTCCCATGTGGCCCAAAATTAAAATTAATTCAAATTTTTTGTGGGATTTTATCCTCCTAGATCTGATGTCGATTTGTAGTATTGTAATTTTGGGAATTATTACATAATTAAGAATAAATACAAGGTTCTTTCACTCATTTTCACCTAAGACTTTTGTGAGAGCATTCATAATAGCAAGTTTGAGTTCACAAGAGCATTCAAGTGTTTGCAAGGTCATTTCTAAGGAATTCAAGGGAAGAATTCTTCATCAATTATTGCAGGAATTCAAGATCCATCATCATGTCAAGATTATCAAGCATCAAGCATGTAATTGAGCTAGTGTTGTGATATTGCATTCAAGATCCAAGGTCAAGCATTGTTCTACACTTATCTCAAGATATAGATCTATATCCTTCATGGCCATTTCATGCTAGATTGTTGATTTGTATTACAAGTCATCATTCAAGGTATCATTGCTCATGTTTCATGTTTTATGTTGCATATTTCATTATTTCATCATTTGAGTTTAATTACCTAAAAGGGGTTTGAACAAGGAAAACCCCTATTCACTAACAATCAACATTTTTTTCTCGTCTTTACATGTGTGATTGTAGGTTTATAGATTGAAGAAAAGTGGATTTTAAGCCTTCAAAAGTACCAAAATGACAAAGTTGCAAATGTCGTCAAAGTTGTCGTGAAAAGTTGTCAAGACTCACAAAAACTCAAATATAGGGAAAAGTATCCATCCAATTTGCATGAAATCGGTGGGAAGTGCTTATTTGATCCATCTTCAAAGGCTTGAAAAGTTTTAGTTCAAGGTTCTACTCCAAGGACACTTCACAACAAATTGGAGTGATTTTTCAAAAGTGGCGTATGAGTCCCACTACAAGCATTTTTCAGGATTTTTGCAAATTCAGATACCCTTTTGCCAGAAACCTGTTCCTATGCAGAAACCCTAATCTAGGACTAATTCACTTAGACTGGTGTATGAGTCCTAGTAGGTCAAAATTTTATGGTTTTCATCATTTCAAAGCTCATTCAAGTCTGCTTCAGGTTTCTAGGTGCACGCGTTTCATCTTGTAGCTTCCTATTGTGATTTTCATGCATTTCTAGGTCATTTAATGAAAGATTGCATTGAATTAAGGTTAATCATTACATCTTGCATTGCATTTATCTTTCCAAGTCTTAACTAGTGGTGAACCACTCATTATTTTATAATCAACCTCTAGGACAGCCCTATTGCAAGATCTCTTTCTCCTTTGCATTGAGATCTCTAGGGTTATCCTTCAATGAAATAATTGGAAAGTGGGTGTGCTCTATGTCCTAAACCATATGATAGAATCTAACCCCATTTTTTGTTGTTTCATTTTGGTGAACCTTCATTTAGAATACCTTCTTTACTAATTTGGAGTCCATCATCATCCTAGATCTAACTTGCATTGACTTTTTCATTAAGGCTTGCATTAGTTAATTGGCATTCTAGGGTTTCTAATTTTTGCATTAGTGAAAGTGCATATAGGTTTCATTTTTGCATCTCAAATCATCAAAAATAATTTGAAATCTATATTTACGCTTAGGTTACACATCATACAAACTAAAAATCATAAAAATCACTTAAAAATCTCTAAAAACTTTTGCAAAAAACCCTCATTGGGACTCATACGCCACTCTAGGCGAATCAGTCCTAGTGCGCATCTGAAACTACCTTTTACATCATTTAAAACCTTGTTTTTTCACTTCTATTTGCTACCATTGGTTATCTGTTTCATTGGGTTGACTTTTTGTTTCATGCATTTTACTAAATCTAGCTTAAATTGGTCCATTTCATGCATTGCTTAATTCCAAATTTGCATTTACAACATTTCATTTTCAAATCATTGCATAGTGTAATCAATAAATTACCTTGTTTGAAATCTAAAAATTGCATCTACACATTTTATTATAGGTCTTTACATTGTATTTTAAGTCTATTTCCATTTTAAGTTTGCATATATTACTTTGCACAAATGTTAGTTTTGGTCTTTTCCAAGTTTGCAAAGAAAAAGGTAGTCAATAAGCATGTTAGTCATTCATTCAATACATTTCCTATTTATGAGAGTATCTTAGTGAAAGAGAGTGCAATGTTGACAATTTCCTTTAAACTACACCCCCTCTTATCTCTCCTATTTGTGGGAATGGTGTGATAGAAGAAGGTGAAAATATAGACAAACCTTATGATCATAGTTGCTCTTCTCCTAATACCTCTCCTACATGTCACGAAGGTATTTCGGTGTTAGAAGATGCACTCATTGAGAATCATGACATTGTTGAAAGCTCCTCTTCTATAAACTCTCCTACATTGGAAGATATTTTAGCACAAGAGAATGACATCATAGACACATTTTTAAACATCACCTTACCTAATTTTCATTCCCCCTTTGATAATTAGAATGATTTAGTAGAAGAGGATGAGATTGTAAATGATGAGGGTATTTTGGTGTTAGATGATAAAATATTTAAGGTCCTTCCCCTACCTATCCTATTTTGCAAGACATTATGGAACAAAGGAATGAAATCATAAATGATCATGAAAATCATACTTGTTCTTCTCCTAGTATCTCTCCTAGTTGTGAAGAAGATACTTTGATCAATGAAACTCATAAAAATCTTAGTTTTAACTCTTCACCTAGGGAAAGCCTTATTTAGCAAGACAATTCAACCATTGATCATATCCCTACTTGCAATGAAGTCATTTTGGAAGAACCAATCCTTGAATTTCAAGAACATTTGGTTTGTGGTTCTCCTAAAAACTCTCCTCGTAGGGAGAATATCATGGTGCAAGAAAATGAAAACAATAGTAATGGGGATTCCTTGGATTATGGTGAGAAGGTGATTCTAGATTTCCCTTTATTAGAGATACATCAAACCAAGACCGTTGAGGTTATGAATGTGCAAGTGTCTGTTAGATTCCCCCTTTATTAATGGACTTCATACATATCTTGTGGGACATACTTTGAACCCTATAATTCTTTACCCACCATCATACAAACAAAAAACTCAAAAAAAACCTAAACTTATCCTCCACCCACCTATGAATAATGTGTCGCAGTAGCCAAGTCATAATATGGTTGCTCATACATATAACACTAGAAACAATCCACAACTAAGAAACCACCCTCAACATCCCTCCCATTCCCTAATCATATCTTACCCAATCCTCCTCGTTTTCCTTCACATAGTGGGAAGGAGTGTGATCTTGTTGAACAACTTAAGAATACTCTTGCAAAGATATCCCTATGGGACCTAATTCAAAATTCACCTAATTATCGCATTGTGCTTCAAACATCCTTGCAACAAGTTCCTATCTCTTCTAACGTGCAACTAAATGACATAGCAGCCCTGATTCAAGGAATAAATGTCGACATTGTTTTCCACCAAAGTGAGCTCCCTCCTTTGGACCTACAAAAACAAAATGAAGCTTTCATAATAATATCTCGATATAAAAGAACAGGGATAAAGCAAACCCTTGTTTCAACAATGGCTCAGCCATTAATGTGTGTAGTGTGACACTTTTAGATAGGCTTGGTGTGGATAAATCAAAAATTCAACCAGGCTCTTTATCTATTAAGGGATTTGACAATGTAGAAAAACAACCACTTGGTGTGATCACTTTTCCTATTATAGCTATAAAGGCCACATTAGAAACACCAATCCATGTTACACCTCATGATCTTTCATATAATCTCCTTTTAGGAAGACCATGGATTCATGCAATGAATGGGGTTCCTTCTACTCTTCATCATAAAATGAAGTATATTTACAACAACAAAGTATACACACTCGAATTTGACCCTGAACCAAACAGTTGTTTGAACATTGAGAAAAATAAAGAGAAACCTTTGAAAACATTAACACCAACTACACAAGCAAAATCCATGCAACAAAAATACAGAGAAAAACACATTGAGGAAGTCATGAAGCTATTAGAAGATCATTGGGGTTCCTTAGACTTCAAACCAAAATTCATAGGCAAATACAAGATCATAAACAAAGACTCTGAAAAGGGAAAAGAAAAAGCAATAATGTCAACGTAAAATTCGAAAGACCTTTCGAAAGCATCCACCCCAACCACTTAAGAAAAAAATACAACGAATTACACAACAAATTTTGATGTCAAACTTAATTATGAGCCACCACCGAATCCAAAAGAGATGAAGAATCTTTATAGAAAATGTTATGAACTTATGAAACAACTTGGTTATAGTGGAAAAGGATGTGGTGCTAGAGAACAAGGTATATGTGTGCCTATAGATCCTCACACACAAGAAAATACTAGAGGTCTTGGTTATTATCCCTTGAAAGAAACAAACAAGCCTTCACTTAATATCAACATTGTTACAAAAGATTCTTCTAAGCTGACTTTAACAGTAGTACATCCTGAACTGATAAACACTAGTGATCTTGATTATCATCCTTTGAAAGAAATGAAAGAAACAAGGAAATCCTTGCTTAATGTTAATGTTATCACACAAAACACTAATGATTCAAATTCCTTAGATTTTACATCCTCTTTTCAAGGAGAGAACAAACTCTCACAATCTAAAGAGTCTTGTGTAGGTATGACACCTTGTACTAAGCAAGAGATATCTTTGTTGCAAAATAATGAAACATCCTCTACTTTCAATCAAGAAAGTATCTTGATGAGACTACTCCAAGATCATCTGATATCTCTCCCTCCAAGAGCACAAAAGAAATTTTACTACAAGAGTTCATTTTTCACATATCATAGAGTTCATGGTCATTCTACTAATGAATGTAAGGCTTTGAGTAACAAAATTCAACATCTTAGGAACTGTGGTGCTCTCCCTTGTGTTGAAGCACCTAGTTCCTCTAACTGACACTTCCTTTCATCTTATTTGGCTCATCCTTTTCCTAAAATAAGTGGGGGCAAGGGGTTAGGTAACCTTTTCCTCGTATGTCACTTGTCATTGTCTCCTTTGACTAGTTGACTGCCTTCCATGTATATATGTAAGAGCAAGCTTGGGATGTGGATGGCATGCCTTAAGTTGACTCGCATGTGACATACTTATTCATGACGTAGCTTATTGGAAACATATGACTCTCATTTCTTCTTCTACTTTAAAGCAATTGCTCACAGTAATGGTGTTAGCTACTTCTTTAAAGTGGGGGCATACATTTACACTCATGTTTCATTGTGTGATTTTCTTTCTTCTTGTGATGCATCCTTTTCTTGGTGGTGTCATTAGGCTTGATTTCCTATAAGATTGTGATATTTCTTTGAATTGTCCTCTCTTGGAGACATTATTCACAATGCTCCTTAAGAAGAGACCTTACACGAAGTAAGCAAAATCCCTTTGAACATTCCTTACACTATTTTGCATTTACAACATCGATTATATGGCCACCTTGCATAACACACTTTTCTTGCCTTTGGAGCCATCTTGCCTTTGGAGCCATCTTGTTTGTTCATGAGTTCCAAGCATATGAAGTTTTTCTTGCCTCATGAAGCTTGAAGTTCATTGTTTTTTCATGAGCTCCAAGCATACAAATTTTTGCTTGTCTCATGAAGTTCAAAGTTTATTGTTGTGTGATGCCTTATCAAAGTTATCAAGAGGTATAACTTTGGTATTTGTTGGACGGGAAGCCGATCTGAGGAAAAACTTTCCCTTAGCAACTCATTTGTGTGTGTGAGTGCATATCAGTTTTATGTGTCTTACATTCTTGGATTACTCACCTAGTGGACAGCCAAGAGTTTTGTTGCCTCAAAGTGAGAGTGCTTTTTTAGACAAACATACTAGATTCGATCCACATTGTGTTGGAAAAATGGTCAAAGCTTGATCCAACTCTTTTTTTTTTCTTTCCTTTATTTATTGAAATTGCATGTTTGTGTATCTTTATGTTGCATATCATACACCTTGTGTGTTTCCTTTTGTACTTATGTCGGTTTGACATAGGACCTATGGGTTTGATCACCTCCTTGATCTTTTTTATCATAGACCATCCACATTGGTATACTTGGACCCCTCTTGAATGTCTACTTTATTGTGAGTTTGAAGCAATTTCATCCTCTCACTAAAGTGGGGGCTAAATGTGGCAATGGAAAAATTATCCATTTTTCATGCTTGTTTGGGCCCTCCTTGTTAACTAAGCTTAATGGTGCCTTGATTTAGTGTTGTAATGTTTTTGAAACATTCACATTAGGTCTTGGGACCTTGTGAACTAATGAACTTAAAATGGTACCTTTCTAAAGTGTTGTGAAGTGTTGTAACACACTTTCACACTTTCCTAAGGTTTTATTCATTAACTCAACCTAATAAACCTATTTTTAACCTTAATCATACCTTATTTGGAGTGTTGTAAAGTGTTGTAACACACTTTCACACTTTTCTAGTGTTGTCATTAATAATTGGACCTCTTTATGCTTTAATTGGCCTTATTTTACATCCACAAGCCTCATTTAATGCATCTTTTTTAGGATAACCCTAACACAAATCAATATCCAATTATCATTCAAGCCTTTTTAGGTTGTGTGACCCAGATTTACCGATTTGGAACTCATTCACCACCTTGGGTGAATGAGTCCCACCTACGGGTCCTGAACCTAGCTTCACACCTTTCTAATCACTTTTAAAAATGGTCCCATAAATTATTCCTAATGGGAATCATTCACCACCTTGGGTGAATGAGTCTCGTGTGGCCCAAAATTAAAATTAATTCAATTTTTTGGCAGGATTTTAGCCTCCTCGATCTGATGTCGGCTTGTACTATTGTAATTTCAAGAATTATTGCATAATTAAGTATAAATTCAAGGTTCTTTCACTCATTTTCACCTAAGACTTTTGTGAGAGCATTCATAATAGCAAGTTTCACTTCAAAAGAGCATTCAAGTGTTTACAAGATCATTTATAAGGCATTCAAGGGAAAAATTCTTCATCAATTATTGCAGCAATTAAGATCCATCATCATGTCAAGATTATTGAGCATCAAGCATGTTATTGAGCTAGTCTTGTGATGTTTCATTCAAGATCCAAGGTCAAGCATTGTTCTACACTTATCTCAAGATATAGATCTATATCCTTCATGGCCATTTCATGCTAGATTGATGATTTGTATTACAAGTCATCATTCAATGTATCATTGCTCATGTTTCATGTCCTATGTTGCATGTTTCATGTTCATCTTTCATTATTTCATCATTTGGGTTTAATTACCTAAAAGGGGTTTGACCAAGGAAAACCCCTATTCACTAAAAATCAACAAGTTTTTCTCCTCTTTAAATGTGTGATTGGAAGGTTTATAGATTTAAGAAAAGTGGATTTGAAGCCTTCAAAAGTACCAAAATGACAAAGTTGTAAATGTTGTCAAAGTTGTCATGAAATTTTGACAAGACTTGCGGAAACTCTCACGGAAACTCAAATCTAGGGCAAAGTATGATCCATCCAATTTGCATGAAATCAGTGGGAAAGTGCTTATTTGATCCATCTTCAGAGGCTTGCAAAGTTTTAGTTCAAAATTCTGCTCATGGGACACTTTGCGACAAAACAGGACGAATTCACCAAAAGTGGCGTATGAGTCCCACTATAGGCATTTTTTAGGATTTTTGTAGATTTAGATACCCTTTTTCTAGAAACCTATTCATGTGCAAAAACCCTGATCTGTGACTAATTTACCCAGACTGGTATATGAGTTCCAGTGGGTCAAAATTTTAGGATTTTCAACATTTCAAAGCTCATTCAAGTCTACTTCAGGTTTCCAAGTGCACATATTTCATCTTGTAGCTTCTTATTGTGATTTCCATGCATTTCTAGGTCATTTAGTGAAATATTGCATTGAATTAAGCTTAAGCATTACATCTTGAATTGTATTTGTCTTTCCAAGTCTTAACTTGGTGGTGAACCCCTCATTAGTTTATAATCCGCCTCTAGGACAGCCCTATTGCAAGATATCTTTCTCCTTTGCATTGAAATCTTTAGGGTTATCCTTCAATGAAATAATTGGAAAGTGG
>VDFB02000015.1:229607996-229628889 GCA_007258455.2 Sequoia sempervirens
TTGACCTTTAGCTATGTTATTTTCCCAGATTCAATTTTATGCATGACACGCAAGTACATTGACAAATTAAATAAAGAATGTAATCTACCACGTTTGGCATGCAATGGCCGGATATACGCATAGTTCACATTGGAGATATTTTCTTTCTCCAGAGTTCAATAGACTTTCTCATTGTTTTTTCCATAATATATGGGATTTTTATAACCGTTGTTTTTCAAACATCATTGGATTTGGGTTTAATAGCTAAAAGGTAAATCTTGGGGAATTATTTTTTATAACTTTTTTAATATTTTCTATATTAATATTATCGTTGTTAACAAAATGTAGTGTTGTAGAATCTTGTAAAAAGTTAAATCAACCTTTTTTTAATATTTTTCAACATGTACTTTCTATATTAATTTATAAAATACAAGTAGCTATTGTAAATGTAACTAAGATAGTTTCTTTATTTCAAGCATCGTGTTCAAATCTGGTAGTTGTAAAGAATAGAAATTGGGTGGTTATTGTTGCTACTTAGCTCAAGGAAAAATAGATCTAGTGTTCACAATGTTGTTGGTGGTTGTAAATAAAGGTTATAATTGTAGATCTGATATTTGAATAATGCAGATAAATTATATTACTTAGTGCAGATATAAAATAAATGTAAATAGCTTCTTCTATTGCCTGTTGTAAGGATAAATAAGTGTAACAGTCTCTACTACATGAGTAATATGAGTTATCATGTGAAGGTATACTTTGCCTACTTACAATTGATTAGAAAATGATGTGTTTCCCCCTCTCAAACACACAAAGTGATGACAAATAGATATGTAATATTTTTCTTTACTTAGCCTACAACCTAGGAATAAGTATCTAGTTAAATTACAGGGCTAACTATTGGCCGCTATGAGTGCATGCATCTTGCACAATACAGAAACAACAGGGAAGATATAATTAGATATAAGAATAACAATATCCTTTATGTACCACTAGAATTCTTATTAATGACAATTAGAAGAGAGAACAAAAGAAAGAAGAGTTGTTACATTGTATCTGAAAGGAAGCAAAGGTGTGAAACAAAACTTCCAACACTAATCTATGTGGGGGAGATAGTGCAAATTCATACAAATCCTTAAACTGTTACAATGAATGAAACACATTCAAACATATGCATAAAATAATAATACCATAACACACAAATTTACGTGGGGAAAACCTCTCCAAGTAAAAAACCCCACACACCAAAAGCACAGTATTTTGTATTATCAATAACAAACAATTACAATACAATATCAGCACTAAGCCTCTCCAGGTGTTCACCAATCTTCAACAAAATAGGGATAATGTTGGCAGCATAACGGTGTATCAGAAATTATCAAATTTTCAATCTCTACAATACTCTAAGACATATAATATTTAATAATAAACAACAGCAATGAATAGAAGGCCTCATCACATGCAATATTCAAAGCCAACTCAAAGTGTAAAGCTAAGTTTGAACTAATTGCAACAACTGGTGGAGATATAATAACTACCACTCAAGTAGCCAGTTAACTGTTGATGATAGTTACAAACAAAGCAACCACCTTATATCCATCGCTAACTACAAATATGCATTGTATGCAAAACTCCTTCATGTTTCCAATTAGTCATCCACCGCTAAAATAGGTTGAGACAAACACTTATCTCAACAATCTCCCACTTTTCGAAGACCTGTCATGAGTCATTTGTAATCAACTGCTCAGGGCCCCAAGGCCCATGGAAACAGCACACCATCTGAACTTATTTTTGCTCACTGGCTTTGTTAGTGCATCTGCAACATTTCTCAAAGTGTCATCCTTCTCTAATATCACCTTTCTATCTTCTACCATATCATGAACAAAATGAAACTGAACATCAATGTGCTTTGTTTTGGCATGGAAAGTGGGATTCTTTG
Source organism: Sequoia sempervirens (assembly GCA_007258455.2). Classification (NCBI taxonomy): domain Eukaryota; kingdom Viridiplantae; phylum Streptophyta; class Pinopsida; order Cupressales; family Cupressaceae; genus Sequoia; species Sequoia sempervirens. The sequence continues at coordinate 229,609,912 of VDFB02000015.1, forward strand.
CTAAGAAAATGGCACTCTAATTGTCGCAATAGATAGTAATTTGTCCTGCATCAAAACCAATATCCAAACACAACCTCTTAAGCCAAATGGCTTCCTTGCAAGCATGAGTAGCTTCCATGTACTCTGCTTTTTTCGTGGACAAAGTGATTACAACCTGTCACTTACTCATCCAACTTATAGCACCACAATTCATCGTGTACACATATCCACCGATAGATCTTCTGCTATCAATGTCACCTACCCAATCTGAATCCACATATCCATGAATACTTACAGAATGTTGAGAACTAGTAGGATAACCATGATAACATAGGAAATACTTGGAAGTACACTGCAAATATCTGAACCCTCTCTTTACTATATCCCAATGTACCCATCCAAGATTAGCCATATACTGACTAAGGACTCCCACTGCTTAGGCAATGTCTGGCCTTGTACAAACCATTGCATACATCAAACTACCAACAACTCTCGTATATGGTACTCTGGTCATGTCCTCCATCTCAGTAGGAGATTTTGGATAATCCTCCACATAAAACTTTTTCCCCTACATCACTGGAACAACTAACTACTTGCAAGTTGTCATGTTGAATCTCTCCAACATTGAATTCACATAGTTGCTTTGGCTTAACCAAAGTTTTCTGCTAGCTCTATCTCTTTTGATCTCCATCCCTAGAATATACCTTGGTGCACCTAGATCCTTCATCTCGAACTGTATTGATAACTGAGACTTCAAATTTGAAATCAAACTCATACCATTCCCAAAAAATAACATATCATCTATGTACAATGCAATTATGAAAATGTGACCATTATCAGATTTGTAATATACACAATGGTCAAATTTAGATCTCAGAAATCCCAAAGACAACACAAAGGTTTCAAATTTTTGGTACCACATTCTAGGATACTGCTTAAGACCATATAAAGACTTCTTCAACTTGAAAACTAGATTTTCTTTACCTTTTACCACGAAATGCTCTGGTTGTGACATATAGATCTCTTCCTCCAAATCACCATGAAGGAATGTTGTCTTCACATCCATCTATTCAGTTCTAGATCATACGCTTCTGCAAGTGATAACAGGAACCAAATTGATGACAACTTTGTAATAGGAGAGATTATCTCACCATAGTCAATTCCCTCCACCTGAGAATATCCCTTTGGGACTAACTGTGCCTTGTGCTTTTCAACACTAGCATCAAGACCACATTTCTTCTTGAACACTAGTCATTTCTTCATCCATGGCTTTCATCCAAGAATCTACATCACTCATACCCATAGCCTCTCTAACAGTCCTAGGCTCATCAGTGTTGGCAATCAAAGCAAAAACACAACTAGAATCCAACAATGAATAACCAAATCTTTCTAGTGAATAATCAAACCTCTCTAGTGGTGGCCACCTATCATGTGTTGACCTCCTAAATTGTTGAGGTTGCTTGTTCTTCAAAAATTTCAGAGCTGCTAGGGCTCTCCTCATCACTAGGTCCAACAAGATTATGTAGTTCACTTTTCATCAGAGTAAGTGGAATTTGAACTACCTCCTTTTGCTTCTCCTCTTTCTCTAGCTGCAGTTCAACTATGGAAGGTTTCAACTCTTGAAATATTACACTTTTACTATGGAGAACCTTCTCAGCCACTAGATCCCAAAGCTTGTACCCCTTCACATCAACACCATAGCCAATGAAGATACACTTAACTGCCTTGTTCTCCAACTTAGACCTCTTTACACTCAAAACATGAGCATAAGCTTTGCAACCAAAAACTCTGAGATGTCTCATTGAAGGCTTCTTACCAGACCATGCCTCCATGGGTGTCTTTTTAGTAAGAGTTGATGTAGGAGATTTGTTGATCAGATAACATGTAGTGGCTACAGCTTCGGCCAAAAACTTCTACTCCAAACCAACACCACTCAACATACTCCTAGCCCTCTCCATCAGCAACCTATTCATCCTCTCTGCAACTCCATTTTGTTGTGGGGTGTATGGAGTTTTCTTATGTCTCTCAATCCCATGCTCCTTACAGAGCCTATCAAATTTTGTCAAACAAAACTCACCACCATTGTCAGTCCTCAAACATTTAATCTTTCTTTTAGTCTAATTTTCAACCAAATCCTTAAACTCCTTAAACCGATTAAAGACTTCATATTTACTCCTAAAGAAATAAACAAATTCCCTTCTACTATAATCATCTATGAAAGACAAAAAATATACAAATTTTTTGAACGAAGGAACATTTACAAGACCAAACACATTTGCATGAATATAGCTCAAAACCCCGAAAGACTTATGAGAACTAGAATAAAAAGAAACACGGTTTTGTTTACCATATACACAATGTTCACAAAAGTCAAACTCGAGATTACAATCATCAAGGCCTTCAACAAGGGATTATGTACAGGATCATGATGGGCCAAAAAGTGGTGATGTGAAAAAAGTAGTGTTTTGCATCCACCAAAAAATGTAAAAATCTTGAGTTGACTTGTTTTTGGGTTGGGTGTTAGTACATTGCTCTACAGCAATGCCCAAGGCAAAGAATCACAAATCAGATATTCAATCCAAATCGTATATCCGATTTAGGTCGGGTATAAATACATATATGCAACCTTTTAAATTCATTTCAACCATTTAAAATAGCTCAAAGCACAATGAAAGTGACCTGGGGCATATGTGATATCCGATTCGAGCTGATATCCAATTTGCAAGGTAATTTTTTTGTTTTTTTTGTTTTAATCATTTTTTCTATTAGTTTTGTATAATTTTAACTAGTTTTTTATAGATTTTTATTAAAAACTAGTGTTTTTAATGGATTTTTATTAAAAACTAGAGTTTTTTATGGATTTTTATTAAAAAGTAGGGTTTTTTATAGATTTTTATTAAAAACTAGGGTTTTTTACAATAATTTCATTTATATTGTGTAATTTCAATTAGATTAATTAGTTTTTAACTTCAATTAGGTATTATGGCTAAGAATCAAAATGCACAAATTCCAAACTCTCCACCACCTCTGTGCCCATCAATTGAAGAGTTAATTGGTGAAAAATTGGAGCAATTGAGGGGAATTTGTGATGTTTATAAGACAATCCCTCGATTATCCCATATGACAAACACATTAAAGGAAATAATTAAAAATATAGAAACCCTCTCCACCCAACATAATGCAATTCTTTCATGGTGAGAAACCATGAGGGAATATTACTCCTATGGATTGTCTTACGAAGATGTGAAAGATCTCAAAATAACAAAAGCCCAAATAGCCTCTTTATTTGTTAACCCCTGCACCGATCTGCCAGTTAATGTTAATAAACCAAAACTTTCTATAAAATGGTGCACAAGTAAGGACATTGTAGATAACTTTTGGGATTGTTGGTGGATGGTTTTTGATAAATCGCCCAACAACAATATTGATGTAACATTTTACTTTATTAAAAAATTATATGTTGAGTTTGTGTTAGGGCATCATGTCAATTACTTTGACATTAAACCCTTCTAGGGCGTCGATGGAGGTATGCCCTAGGATAGTCCAGGGACAGTTAGAGTAGTCTAGGTTCCATATGTTCCCCCTCCTCCCCTTCCTCATCCACCTCTAGTACATCATCCAGATATTATCAAGGATGCAACCACAAAGACTATTCAGGCTATTCACTCTTTGAGTGATCTTTTGGTTTCCCATACTGCTACAATAGCTTAGCCACATGCTGGTGATGTTGGCAATGGATCGAGTGTTGCTGCATCATCCTCCTTAGGTCCAAATATTTGTGTGCCACATACTTGCACTATGTGCCACCAGATATGCTTAGGTCCTCTTGTACAGCCCACTGAGCATCCCTTGGACACTTTTGATTATGACCTCCATGATGTGGACATTATAGGAGATCAGATGCAAGGGATTGGAATGCACCCTACAAAGTCCTCTCCTCCTAGAGAGGGGGACATTGGAATAGTTACACAGGTAAGATGTTAAGTTGTAAATTCATAACTTGCATTTGTTTTTAAATGAATATTAATAAGAGATAGTATCAAGCACTAATATTTATTTACATGGTCTATTTAACAATTGATGTCTAAGGAGGAGCTTATAGAGGTGACTGATAGCACCCTTAGGCCCATTTCATTTGGCCTCGACATGCACGTGGTATATATTTTTTCACTCACTCATTTACATTTTTTATTATATACTTGCTTGTCATTTGAATTGTCTTTAATGAAACTATATATTAACTTATATGTTTATCTTATTTTCCTCTTGTAGGAAACACCTAGTGCAAGCGAGGTGCGGCGTTGTCCAGACTATGGAGGCACAATGGTAGATAAGGGAAAGATAATTGAACTCAAATTTGATTGAATTAAGATTTTTAAGATCTTATATTGATTATACATGCATCAACATAGATTAGTAGTTTCATATGTACTTGTCATTTTTATGTATAGGCGGTTATGAGCTACACATCCTTGTTGACAAGTTTCACAACGCCTAAAGGAGTAGGTATTAGAACACCTCAAGGAGTAGGTGTTGAAACACCTCAAGGAGGAGGTGTCAAAACACCTGAAGGAGATAAAGAAAAAGAGATGCCTAAAGAAGTATGTGTTTATCTTATTTTGTGTTTGGTAAATATGTTCTTATTACTGACAATTGTATGTTAACTTGTATCAATTTTATGTTTTTTTTCACATATATAGATTGATATTTCAAAAGTTGGTTTGATTGGTTCTTTGAGAGGGGAATATTCTAGGACTCTTGACCCTTTGAAGAGACGTATATTTGAGGTAATCAAGATTTCAATTTTAGAGTTCAATTATAATTCAATGTATATTGATTTTGATGTTAATTATTCGATTTTAAATTATATAGTATAACTAATCTCAATTGTGGTTTGAATTTTTCTTGTTAAGCTACCTTCAGAGCCAAAGATTGCTTCAAAGAGGCTCCATTTTGATGATCCACCAGTAGTTTAGGATGAGATAGACATTTTGGCATGTAAATTTTGAATAGATATTGAGATGGCATATGCCAAATTTTGTAAAACTTTGTTTGAGTTGGCATTGATGCCATTTTTGTATATGGACATACACTTGATTATTGGATAATTTGATATATAGAGGTTGACAATTGAAATAATTTGTTCCTCATGTGCATGATTAAACTCTTCAAAAATTTAATCTTGAGCAATGGTTAAATATCAATGTACAATAGCATAAAAAATAATGGTTATATTATGTAGTTTATATTCATATCATTGATTGCATTGCATTGCACATATTTCAAACTCAAAGCATTATTTCACATTGCATAACTGACAACTAAATACTAATAGATGAAAAAAATTCAATTACAATATAGTTTTGACAAAGTCAACCTAAGCAGTTATGCAATTACTTCAAATTGCATAAGTAATAACTAGGAGCAGCTATCAATTACATTTGCTTGTCATGGAATTCTATGAGACCACATTTCTTTGAGGCATTTTTTCAAACAGTTCATTGCCTTGTCTATGCTACCACATTTTTCATACATGTCTACCAAAGCTTTTTATCAAACAGTTCATTGGCTTGTTGCTATGGCTAAAATCCTAAAACAAGTGCTTTCAAACAAGCTATGGATGCTTGGAAAAATTCTATCAAAGCATAATAGTAAGCAATAGCATAGACAAGGCAATGAACTGTTTGAAAAAAATGCCTCAAAGAAATGTGGTCTCATGGTGATGGAATGCCATGACAAGAAAATTGCTATAGATTGGCATGGCATTCCATCACCATGAGACCTCATTTCTTTGAGGCATTTTTTCAAACAGTTGACTGTCTTGTTGATTGTCATGGCATTCCATCACCATGAGACCTCATTTCTTTGAGGCATTTTTTCAAAGAGTTCACTGCCTTGTCTATCCTACCACATTTTTCATACATGTCTATCAAAGCATTCTATCATTGAACATTCCATTGTCTTGTTGTTATGGCCAAAATTCTAAAACTTGGAAAAAATCTATAAAAGCATAATAGTAATCAATAGCATAGACAAGGAAGAACTATTTTAAAAAAATGCCTCAAAGAAATGTAGTCTCATGGTGATGGAATGCCATGACAAGAAAATTGCTATAGATTGCCATGTCATTCCATCACCATGAGACCACATTTTTTTAGGTATTTTTTTCAAACAATTCACTGCCTTGTATATGCTACCACATTTTTCATATGTCTACCAAAGCATTTTATCAAACAATTCACTACCTTGCTTCTATGGCTAAAAGCCTAAAACAGGTGCTTTCAAACAAGCTATGGATACCTGGAAAATGGTGTAAGAGCACCTTGGAAATAGAGGACTAGGTGATGGTTAGTTTATGCAACCAAGGATGGAAAACCACTCACTTTCACAATACAAGGGATTCCTAACCACCTTTCTTTTCACAAACTCAATCTGGACTTATTTTCCATTCTTTCACCTAGACAAGCTTGTAAGTCAGTAGCTCCAATTTTCTCAACTTAACTCTCAGATATCTTTAACAACTCCTACAACTAATCATCATTCTAGACACCCATTTTAGTCCCCTTCAACATATTTCCAACTCACATAGGACTCCTTTGGAACAAATTTCACAAATCATACAAACTACGCTGCTCAACCTAGCCAAATAGGCCAAATTTCCAAAGCAATCACCCTTGGAACACTTCACAAACCATAAAACTAGTTTCCCAAGGCAGCACTCAATAGATTACAAAACCTCAAATTTTCCCATTTATCCTCTGGAACCCGCCCTCTAAGATCCTATTCCACAAAACCCTCAAATTGCTCAAATTTGGTAAGGGTTTATTGAAAAACCTACTTGCATACTTCCCCAAACTTTACCACCAACCCCAACACCCTTGAATAATCCTGCACAAGCTTAAAAGAACAAGAAAAGTGACTTCCCTCAAATAATTCCCACTTTTACCCTCTCTAACCTCACTTTTTCATGCAAAAATACCCCAAATGCCATCTAGGGCATCACCAAAAATCATAATCTTGACCTCCCCTCCACAAGAAACAATGAAAACATATTTATCTATACTAACTAAGCCTATCCATTGAGTTACAACATCATACACTGGGTGGAAGGCTTAAAACTCCATTTTAAATGCACTCAAACCCTTGGAACAGGGCTCACAGACCAATCTCCAGTAAAATGCCTCTTAAATGCACAAAAATGAATGAAATTACTTCAAACCAAGTATGTGAAGAAGTTAACTCTGGTACCCACCAATTTCCATTAAAAATAAAGCACAACCACACTATATGGAACCATACAGTACCAAGAAACTTCAAGAATTCTAGAAAAACACAGAAATTTGCATGGAGATAACAAGATTTTATTGATTCTCTTTCAAACTTAGTTTATCCAACCTCAAACTTGAACATAAGAGGAATTTTTAAACATGAAAGACACCAACTACGATCCCACAACCGACTTCAACCAATTTTCAAACTCCTTATGGTTGTTGGAGTACAAAATTGCACTTTTTATATACTGTGTTGACAACATTTTTGCTCATTTTGCATTATTTTACAATTTGACCCTCCTAGACTCCTAAAACATTAGAGATGGTATACTTAAACCTTATTGAATCCAAAAACATAAACACACACTGAAAAAAATGGCATTCAACCTATCTTGACAGCTTTTTATCAAACTTGACAACTTTTCCAACAAGATTTACAACTTTTACAATATGGTCTCAAAAGACCCCAAAGTTGCCAATTACATCAAAAACAGCCTTCACTGACCTTATTTAGACACAAAACACCTAAACAACTCAGACTCCATCACCAAGACCTAACTCTTCATGTAGCAACTAGAGAAAATTCATTGAAATAAGCAAGTGCTCCTGCACCATTAGTGAGTCAACTTTTGAGATTTAATTTTATTATGTGTTGTTAATAAGGTCTATTAGACCAAAAATATTGTAATAAATGCCTTATGGGGTCAATTTTTTGAAAATATGCTAAAAATAGTATTGAAATTGCTTTGTACAACTTGTCAACTTTGCATGTTAGAGGAGGATTAATGCTCTCCCACTCAAATTTTTGCTTGTAACTGATGTAATATGGTGGGAAATATGTTGAAAAGCCTCTGATTGATTCAAGGCATGAAGATTGAATGATTTTGAAGTGAATAATAGAAGTTTGCTCTATTTTTCTGCAAAATTTATGTGTTTCCAGAACTTATCGAGCTCAATACGGTTCTGTACGTAAGCTTTATGCCAAAAACTCATTGGGATTAGTTAGATCTATGTCTTAGCTTTCATTTTATTTTTATTTGTATTGATCTCATTGAAAATTGAATTAGTTCTAAGTATTTTTCTGTCAGGTGGTCTAAAACCCTCATTTTCAAGGGTTAAGATTAGTAAAAATGTAAAATCTCATCAAATTCCAAACGTTCCACCATTGGAATTTTGTGAAAAATGGTGGAATGATGATTTGGGGGTGATTTATCATATTTTGTTGGTTACAGGGTTGAGCAAGTACATTTCATGGATCTTTTATTGATCCCTAGCTTGACTTTCTCATGTGTTAAGCTAGCAAATCAAGAGAATGGGGTGGATCAGCAACATTTTCATAAGATTTTGTCAAATAAATGGTGGATTCCTATGTTTTTCCACCTAAGGAGTCTATTGGTGAAGTTATTTGGAGTCTATGAGTTAATTTGAGCACACATCCTTTGTAAAAGTGGCATATTTAGGCCTAATTACAACGTTGCAAGTCAGATTAGATCAATCTATTCCAAAGTAACATCATGAACATTTTTTATATGTTCAAATATGTATTAAAGAGTGCTCAAAAAAAAATTGGTCCTATCTTTATTCCATCATCTACAATGGAATTGAATGAAAACTAGGTATAGGTGCCCTAGTTGGTGAATAGCTAAAATGGTGCAAAACCCCATTGTTGGGTTTGGAGCCTTCATCAAAGTTTGAAATTGTGTTAGTTTGAGTTGCTGAGACATTTTCCACCCCTGTCCTTGCACAAAAAATATCTATCAAATCATAATAATAAGCAATAGGGTGTTGTCATAATAGTGGTTTACAATTCCTGAGAGGAACAATTTTAGCTGAAATCACATATTTTTAGAAAATATAATGATTTAAGCCTTAAAAAGTTCCATTTTAAGGATTCCAATTGAAGAGGGTTTGATCAAATCACCTTAGATCAAACCCCCTTGGATAGAACCTTGCTAGTTTTAAACCATACCTATAAATGCGTCTCCTTTACACCTATCAAAATGCTGATAAAAAATCACTTTTGATTTAGCTTTTGGGGGATCAAATGACTTCATTTAAAATTTATTTCAAATGATTATGGTATTCCTAGAACAAGCTATCCAATGAATATAATTTTAATATGTTTTGGTTTTGTTATGTATTTGTTTTTTAAGTTTTATTAAACATAGGTTTTTCATCGAAGATGAATTTCTTTGTTCTTCACATGTGGAAAAATAGAAGATTATCAAAAAAAAAATTAAAAAATATGAGTGCACCAGATATTGAAGTCCTTGATCCAACAAAAAATTTAAATTAAATTTTGACATATACAAAAAAAGTTACGCATTATACGGTCCCTGTGTCTGAATTGTAATTCATTTAACTTTGAAACTTGATTAAGGAAGAAATATTCAATAAAACTATATAACCAAGTGGAAGCACTAGATATCGAGAGTTACAAATCTAAATTTGAAAGAATTAGAATTTTATCCTTTATGGAAAAAAAGTTATGCATTATCTGGTGTGTCACTTTTAAAAATGTTGTTTTCTGAAAAAATCAATTTTCGTGGGAGATGGAAAGAAGTGCAATTTGATTCCAAAAATTTTGAAAAAAATATTTTTAGAATCTACAGACAAAATTTGATGAGACTCTAGTTTGCACCATCTTCAAATTCCTCATAGTTTAGCCGTTATAGGTGCCCGAATGTGAAGATTTAGTTAAAAATAATAATTTCGTGTCGGTTTGGCCAAAAATTGTAAACCACTATTATAGGATCACCCAATAGCATAGACAAGGCAATGAACTATTCAAAAAAATGCCTCAAAGAAATGTGGTCTCAATGTGCATGTCATGGCATTCCATCACCATGAGACCACATTTCTTTAAGGATTTATTTCAAACAGTTCACTGCCTTATCTATGCTACCACATTTTTCATACATTTCTACCAAATAAGTTTATCAAACAATTCACTATCTTGCTATGGCTAAAAGTCTAAAACAGTGCTTTCAAACAAGCTATGGATGCTTGGAAAAATTCTATCAAAGTATAATAGTAGGCAATAGCATAGAAAAGGAAATGAACTATTTGAAAAATGCCTCAAAAAATGAGGTCTCATGGTTCACTACCTTGCTACTATGGCTAAAATCCTAAAACAATTGATTTTGAACAAGCTATGGATGCTTGGAAAAAAATAATCAAAGCTTAATAGTAAGCAACAAGCTATGGTCTCATGGCCTTTTTTCATGTGAAAATAAACATTGGAGTTCAGTTGGAGGCTGAAAACTACTTGTAAGGGCATAAATAAATCTTGTAAACACAACCTCATGGTTGGAGAAGTTAAAAATAAGATTTTGCATCTTTGAGGAAGAAGATTTTTGTGTTTTTCCAACGTCCTATGTTGTTTTTTTGCTTTTGTATGGTCTGTATGGCCTTATTATGATTTTCACATGTATGGTATGGTTAGATAATTGAGTTAGCTTTCAAATTCCTTTGGTTTGGTAAAATTTTATGGAGATTTGAATAAGTTATGGTAATTATACCACTAGCAGCCTGGAAGTTGTTTTTTTTGCAACTTTTGTTCTACAACTTGTACGGCCTAACCGAATGTTCCAACATGTTCAAATGGGTACATTTAGGTTAGGAATGGTCCCCTTTCACACCCAAATAGGCTGAAGCAGTCTGAGCTACGTTCAACCGGCGAAATCCCTGAAGAGTCTAAAGTGCAAAAGGGCAGCAATCTTTGATAGGTTGTTACTCGAAAACCGTGATGCCTACAAAAAAAAATTATGAGGATACAAGATCGTGTTGGGACCCTCTACAATAACCTCTCTCATTTTTTCTATCTCATCTAGGCCTTTTCCTGTGGTGAGAAGTTTTCAGTTGAGGGAAAAGTTGTCAAATGTAAGTAGTGTAAAGTTGCAAAGTGGTGCAACTTTCATTTTGCAACTCATACGACCAAACGGACTATTCCAACACATTCGGATGGGTACGTTTACACTAGGGATGGTCCTCTTTTGCACCCAAATACACCAAATCACTCTGAGCTACATTGGACCGGCGATTTCCCTTAAGAGTCCAAAGTGCTAAAAAGAAGCAATCTTTGAAGGGCTATTTCTCAAAAACCGTGACACTTACAGACTCTTTGTTTGAGACTATGGGATCGTGTTGGGACCCTCTACAATAACCTCTCTTATTTTTTGTTATCTCGAAGGTTTTTTCCCATGGTGACGAGTTTTCAATTGAGGAAAAAGTTGTCAAATGCAAATAGTGTAAAGTTGCAAAGTGGTGCAACTTTCATTCTGCAACTCGTACAACCAAACAGACTGTTCCAACACATTCAGATTGGTAAGTTTATGCTAAGGATTGTCCTCTTTTGCACCCAAATATGCCGAATCACTTTGAGCTACATTGGACTGATGATTTCCCTCAAGAGTCCAAAGTGCTAAAAGGCAACAATCATTGAAGGGTTATTTCTTAGAAACAATGGCACTTCTATACTCTTTGTCTAAGGCTATGGGATCATGTTGGGACCCTCTACAATAACCTCTCTCAATTTTTTCTATCTCGAAGGTGTTTTCCCGAGGTGACAAGTTTTCAGTTGAGGGAAAAGTTGTCAAATGCAAGCGTGTAAAGTTGCAAAGTGCAACTTTCATTCCGCAACTCATCACGAACAAACGATTGTTTTAACATGTTTGGATGGGTACATTTATGCTAGGTATGGTCCTCTTTTGCACCCAAATATGTCGAATCACATCGAGCTACATTGGACCGCATTTCCCTTAAGAGTCCAAAGTGCTAAAAGGAAACAATATTTGAAGGCTATTTCTCGAACTATGATGCTTACCTCTTCTGAGGTAATGGGATCATGTTGGGCCTCTACAATAACCTCTCTCATTTTTTAGGTTGAGGAAAAGTCAAATGCAAGTAGTGTAAAGTTGCAAAGTGGTGCAACTTTCATTTTACAACTTGTATGACCAAACGGATTGTTCCAACACATCTAGATGAGTGCGTTTACACTAGAGATGGTCCTCTTTTGCATCCAAATACACCAAATCACTCTAAGCTACATTGGACTAATGATTTCCCTTAAGAGCCCAAAGTGTTAAAAGACAACAATCTTTGAAGGGCTATTTCTAAACGTGACACTTACAGACTCTTCATCTAAGGCTATGGGATTTTTGTGACTCTCTACAATAACCTCTCTCAATTTTTTATATCTTGGAGGCATTTTCCCATGGTGACGATTTTTCAGTTGAGGAAAAAGTTGTCAAATGCAAGCAGTGTAAAGTTGCAAAGTGGTGCAACTTTCATTTTGCAACTCGTACGAACAAACAGACTGTTCCAACATGTCTAAATGAGTACGTTTACGCTAGGGATGGTCCTCTTTTGCACCCAAATACATCGAATCACTCTGAGCTACATTGGACCGATGATTTCCCTTATGAGTCCAAAGTGCTAAAAAGTCATACCATCTATTGTACAGTCTGTAGCTCAATGGTATGGCCATGGTAGATGTTATTAGGACTATATAAGGTGACTATGTGGGTTTACAGAGATGGAAAGGTCTATAGTTGAGTTGGTGAGTTGCCATGCATGGCAAAAATGAGTGAAATTAGGTGAAAAATGGTGGTTACAACATGCTAATGTGAATGAAACATGGGGGCAGAAAGATTTAAGGTTGGATCAAGCTTGTGCAGGTCCTAATAGATGTGTTTGATGAGTTTATAGGGTGTGGAAAGGTTGGAAACATTGATTTATTTAAAAACCTCATGAAAGTTTCTAAAAATGAGGATTTGTTGAAATAGAGCTTTAGAAAGCATATCTCACCAAAAAAATTATGGTTTTGGTAGTTTGGTAGGCTATTTTGATGCTGCCCCATCAAAATTTTAGGTTTGTGAAGTGTTTAAATATGAGCCTCTTTGTAAAATGGGACTATTTTGGGGTCTTGGATAGCAAAAGAGTGCTAGTTTGAAGCCTTTATTTCAAAGGAACCTACTGAAGTTTTGAAAGTGTCAATTTTTGGTCGATTGAGCTAGCCCTTGGTGTGAAAAGTGAGAAAAAGAGGTTTTTAGACCTACTAGGAAGAGTAACCATTTTAGTGAAGTTGCACCCAAGTTTTGGTTTGAGGATCAAATTGGAGTTTGAATCATCTTGAATTGTAATTGTGTTGTTTAAAGCCACCTATGCCTTGCATCGAAAAACTCTTACCCAATCAACTTGAACATCGTGCACACCCAAATACCTTGTTTCCACTTGCTAGATCAAAGACTCAATTACATTGGAAATGAGCTTCACATGACCTTTTTACATTTTTCTTGGCAAAAGTGGCAAGCCACTATAATTTATTATATATAAATGGGAGATATTACAAAACCTGGTTCAAACGAGCATACCCGCAAGAAAGAACCAAGAAGAAAACCTTCGATTATAGCTCAATTAAGTACAAAAAGCTCTTACAAAATTGTCCCAATAACAGTAATAAAGCATACACCTGTATGACTATTTCAACCTATGAGTTTCCAAAATATAGACCCCTTTATATTTTAAACATACCCTTTATACAATGCCAGACATTTGACCCATATTTCAAAAAACATCACTGGATATAGATTATTCCCATACACAGTTATGACCTTTTTACATTGTTTCACATTTGAAAATTCAAATTTTGCAAATTTTTCCTATTGGAGGCATTCAAAGCACAGTCTTCCACAAGAGTAGCATGTTGACATTCTAGAGTGACAAGTACCTGTACAAACCATCAAGGCAGCAGTTAAGCTACATACAATAGAAAAGATGCTTAGAATAACCAATCTATATTATTCTAAATGACCTAATTGATGATGAAATGGTAATGCAAACTATAAAAGACGCTTACAATAACCAATCTATACTATTGCAATCTATCGCATACCTCTCTGAAAGGATCAGAGTTGGCTATTGTTGCATCAGGTCCATAATCAATCATGCCAAAAATATCGCAAAAGTTGTCAAATGAGAAATCTATATTGTCACAATACAAAAGATGATTAGACTAACAAATCTATATTATTCTAAACAACCCGAATGATGATGAATTGGTAATATAAACTATAAAAGATGCTTAGAATAACCAATCTATATTATTCTAAATGACCTAATTGATGATGAAATGGTAATGCAAACTATAAAAAATGCTTACAATAACCAATCTATATTATTGTAATCTATCACATACCTCTTCGAAAGGATCAGAGTTGGCTATTGTTGCAATAGGTCCATGATCAATCGTGCCAAAAATATCGCAAAATTTTTCAAATGAAAAACCTATGTTATCACAATAGAAAAGATGCTTAGACTAAAAAATCTATATTATTCTAAACAACTTGAATGATGATGAATTGGTAATGCAAATATTCGCAATGAAGTGAATTGCATTGATAGAGTTCATATTACCTCCTTAGGACAGTCAAGTTGCAATCATTAAATGAGAAGAATTCTCATGAAAAAGTATTGCAAGAGTATACAAAATATCAGTATTAAAGACACCTGCATTGCAAGAGTATACAGAATATCACTATTAAAGACACCTGCATTGCAAGAGTATAAAAAATATTAGTATTAAATAAAGAACACTAATTAACTTAAGCATAATGAACCTAAGCATTGTACCTTCCATTCTTGAATATACTATTCAAGTGTGCCTGAAGGGTCATCTCTTTGCTTAAGAGTATCCAATATTGCTTCATGATCAGCATTACTAAGTGTCCATATTTGTTTTTTCTTTGGTTTGGCATGATGCTTCAACAACTTAACATTTGTTGCTATAACAAGGTGTGAATACATGAGAATGGTTTTGTTTTTTCTCGTAGTCTTCAAATGCAGGTATGTCATTCTTTCTAATCATGTATGTTTGCAACCAAGTTCCTGCAACCACAACTAAACCTATAGGATACACAAACCCATCATCATCTTCCAAAGATTGTGTTAGCTTATGCTTTACCCACACACATCAAGCCAATCACTAGTCTGATCTCTCTTCATTCACCTGCGGTGCAACAACTGCAAAAACATGTCTCCATAGTAGATCTGAAAGATGGTCATAATCAACTGAATTTTACATTGTGTCATTTGTCATGGATATTGTTTGAGATAAAGAAGTTAGATACTGTGGAACCCATGTATCCAACCACTCACTTGACTCGCATTGATCCCACTCACACTAAATACAACTCTAACAAAAATAAGCCAACTCCCATGTCCAAATGGTCCATGTGCTTGCATCTGAGCTTTGAAATGAATACATATTTGAAGAATCTTTGATTGTATGATAATCCAATCTGCCTCCCACTGTACCATCCTGAACCAACCAAAAGAATATGCACACTATTGAATCAAGTGCCCCTCCCTGTAACAATGTTTAACTACACCAACAAACAATATAGCGTGCATCACTGAATTTTTCTCATGAAATCTTCAATTGCTCCTTAACTAGAGCTCTCTTTACACATGCACCTGCTCCATCATGCTCCCCTTTCCAATGTCCAGCTTCAAAAACACTCCAAATATGAGGTACACCCCTCTCTACATGAATTCTACTCAACTAATAAAACATACGAGCATTCTTGAATTGACGTGTGCAATTATATGACCAAATGAGATGTCGGCCCAGTGCTATATCATGCTCCTGCAAGAACTCAAAAAAAATCTCGAAACAATTTTGGACATACTCAGACGAGTGAGATCTATCATCACTCATATAAAAATGATACTCTCTGATTATCTTTCGATCCTCCTCTATACTATCAGGTGCATGTCTAAATGTTATGTGGACAAAAATAACAATCTAAATGGAATTGTAATATTGGGATTGTACCTCATTTTGTGGTTGTAATGTGTAGTTTTCTGCAAAATCAACCATTGATATAATAGTGCCAATCAAAAAAGAGTCCTTACAGATCCTAAATTGTTGATCCAACCACTAAGACCTATGGCTATTCCTTGCATACTTGTAGAAAATATTATCCTTGAAATCTGAAATAAATATTAGCAACACTACATTCTTTTGTAACCAACTCCCATCTAGAACCTTCACCTCCACACTACAAAGTATATTTGACTATCTCATATCTCTTTTTCTCAACAAGCTTCTTTCCAAATTCATGTTTAGAACCCTCATGAAAACATTGAACAAACTTTGACAAGCCACCAAATTGTGAGCACTTCACATTTAAACAATCATTTCTATAGATAAGGCAACCATCATCTCTAGAACATTAAAATAGATCTAGGAAGTCCCTTGATGATTTTGGAAGATGCATTGCACCACACTCTTGCAATATTTCATTAGTATGCAAAGTAGAACAGATATAACACAATAGTTCATGGTACATTGAAAAGTCCACATGGTATTTGCAACAACAAGTATTACGAATTTTAAGAGGCACACAATAAAATGGCTTCAAACCTTCAAAAGTCCTTTGTGAGATTTCCATATTTGGATGTGTTTCAATAAAAATTTTGAACAACATTGTTTGGATTGATTCCAAGAAATGTTTAGGATGCGGTGTATGGTCTCGATTGCCAATTCTTAACTCTAAAACATCCTTTACATTGGGTGATACTCTAGAGTTATCATGCCAAAATTGTTGAATTACCTTCTTTACATTATCGGTTAGCTTCTTATCAACATGTGGAAGCATCGCAGAAAAATCTCATGTATCATTTTGAAGAGGATCATCTATTTTGTCTCTTCTTGCAAGTGATCTATCCAAAGTTTTATCATTTATGTCAAAATCAATATAATTTTGTCTCATAAAGCAAGCCTTTTTCAATTGATGGCTTACTAGGGTGGTTGTAATGACTCTCTGAGTAGCTCTCTTATCTTTTTCCTTGTTATTTTTTCCAATAGACTTGAGAGCATTAAAACTATTTTTGACAATAATAGAAATTTTTTCGGTCTTCTTGTTCACATGAATCTTCAATTTGGTTAGCAAAGGTCTCATCTTTTGCATCTTTAGCAATTGTACAAAAAGTTGGCATTGCTCGGTCAATGTCTTGTCGCTAAAATATTGGTTGAAAAGTCTTGTAGCCCACAACCGAATAGTTCGTGTTGACCTCTTGCCTTCATAATTGTTTATAATGTTCTCATCAATTTCAAGTAACCATTTAGGGGTTCTTGAAGGTATTGAATTTGGAATATGTCTTTCTTCCACACAAGGTTCTTCATTTCTCATGTAATCTGGTGAAACATAATTTACACTTGGTTCAATATTATGTTCAACATCTTCAATTCCAACATTATCACCTTGAAAATTTTCAATATCAATTTCAATATCATATTCAACATCTTCAATTCCAACATTTTCACCTTGAACATTTTCATTATCAATTTCAATAATTTCATTCCCATTTCAATATCATGTTCAACATCTTCAATCCAACATTTTCACCTTGAACATTTTCAATATCAATTTGAACATTTTCATTCCTAATGTCAATATCATGTTCAACATTTTCACCTTGAACATATTCAATTTCCTCTTCACTTGAAAGACAATAGGGCTCAGTTTCACCAATATTTAGCATACCTTGTCTTCTCTTCCTATGACCTTCTCTATCTCTTTGTCTGTATGCTTCAATTTGTTCTTTTTAAGCTTTCTCTTATGTTTTACTTCTGACAACTGCTACTCCCCATTATACCTCATAAAAGATGCTAAAAAAACAATTGCTTATGACAAATTTGAGTAGAAGATGCTCCAAAAAGTTGATATTTATTTCTTCTTGTCTAAAATTGCACGTTTGTCGCCTACAAAGCCTACAAATAGATTGTAGGGTCCATTGGGATGCCCAAAATGACCCACATGGGGTTTTTCTATGGCCCAAAAATCTGATATTGGATAAAATCTGATATTTGATTTGAAAAACATTTAAAAATGCATTGTAACGGTAGGATTTTAGTGTTATAAATCAGATATCCGATTTGTGCACACAAAGACCTGAGAATAATTAGGAGGTGGAGGGTGGGAAAGAGAGAGAGGGAGAGAGAGAGGGAAATGGAGAGACAGAGAGAGAGAGGGAAAGGGAGAGACAGAGAGAGGGAAAGGGAGAGAGATAGAGAGACAGAGAGAGGGGAGAGAAAAAGGGAGAGATAGGGAGACAGAGAGGAGACAGAGAATTAGGAGGGGGAAGGGAGAGGGAGGGAAAGGGAGAGACAGATAGAGATAGAAAGAGGGGGAGAGAGATACTTAGGACGCGGAAGGGAGAGGGGAAGAGGGGAAGAGGGGGAGAGAGAGAGAGAGAGGGTTGAGTGTAGAGGGTTGATAGTTTAAGGTTGAGGGTAGATGGTTGATGATATAGGGTTGAAGGATTAATGGTTTAGGGTTTAAGGTTTAAGGGTTAAGGGTTTAGGGTAGAGGGAGAGATATAGAGGGAGTGAGTGAGAGAGAGAGAGGGAAACTTGAGAGAGAGATAGAGGGAGACTTGAGAGATGGAGGGAGGGAGTGGGAGAGAGATAAAGGAAGGGAGGATTAAGGGTAGAGGGTAGATGGTTTAAGGGTTAAGGGTTTAGGGTTTAGAGTTTAGGGTAGAGGGGAGAGAGATAGAGGGAGTGACTGAGAGAGAGAGAGACCTAAGAGAGGGAGAGGGGGTAGGAGGGAGAGACTTGAGAGAGAGAGAGGGAGTGGGAGAGCAATAGAGGGTGTAGGGTTAATGGTAGAGGGTAGAGGGTTTAATGGTTTAGGGTTTAAGGGTTAATAAGGGTTTAGGG
>VDFB02000015.1:229628989-229655442 GCA_007258455.2 Sequoia sempervirens
TGTTTTGTACCAAACTACACAAATTAGGTTTTCTAAGCTTTTAAGGGCCCACATTAGCCCACTTTTACAAAGGGACCACCTTAAAAACTTGTCCAAATCTCCTAAAACCTTGGGGCAGCACTTTATATTTGTAAAAACTTCAAATTCCATCATTATATTGTAGAGATTCAATCATTTACCACCCAAACCATAAAACCCTCTCCCTAGGCTTATAAACCCTAGGTTTATTGAAAGTAGCACTTGCCAAACACTCCAAAACTTGAAAAATATTCAAGAAATCCTAAAATACCCTACTCATGCTCAATATAACATAAAATAACGCTTCCCAACTTAGAAAATCAATTTCACTCACCAAAACCTCATTTTTCTTAAGGAAAACTCAACATTTCCTCATAGGGTTTGACACCCAATCCACTTCCAGACCTCCCCTACTCTAGTTCAACATTCATCCACCAAAAAAATATTGTTTCCAATCCATCCCATCCAGTTACAATCCTTACAATAGGTGGGATGGAGTTAATACATGTTTGAGGTTTACAAACTTACAAGAAACCTTATTTTAGCCGGTTAGAGAAATCTGAAGATAAATCACACAAAACTTAATGGAAAAAACTCAAAATGGATTCAAATGAGAGAAGACACAATATAATATGCTATTCCACAAGAAAATGAATCAAAAAGATGTTGTATGGCCTGTACCAACTACTGCTATATTGGAAAATACATAAAAAATGGAGAAATTCTAAGTTTTATTATTCAAATTTTGATTTCCAATCCAAGGATTACCCTCCATGCGATTTTCTCATGGCCTTTTATAATGTTTCCCTCCTAAAACAAACCACTTCAACTTCCAAAACTAACATTTGAAAGAGGTGACCGTTGCTCTCCCTGTTTAATACATTTTTACAATCCTTCATGCTATTTGTTAATTTGACAACTTAGCACTTTTTACACATTTTGAAAATTCTATTACCTAGACCCCTAAATACTATTGAAAAATGACCAATTACATCAGCACATGGTCTTATAGACCTTAAATTAAGACAAAATTCCTCCAAAACTATAATCTAGACCTTATTCAACCTTAAATGGATTAACAACTTTAAATGGTGCTCCTGCACCAACTCCTCCCACATTGATAGCACCGATTTAAAATATTTTGGTTTTCATCTATATTTCTAAATTACCTCATTAGTAAAGCTACCTCATCACCTATGTTGTCTATTTATGAAACCTTGAATGACATATATTTCATTTATTTTAATTGATACATTTTTGATGAACTAATATTCGTCTCATTACCATGCTACAGGTAAATTATCCGCCATGCCGAAGAAACAAACAAGGAAGAACTAACAGACAAATAGCTCCAAACCTTCAAAGAAAAGGAGAGAGAACAGTTGAGGGAATATCATGAAAAGAAGAAATTGGAAACGATTGATGAAAACAAGCCAATTGAAGAGGAACCTCAACCGTCAAAAAGAGAACAAAAATTGGCAACAAAAAGGGAACGAATGCGAAAGCATCATGCTAGGACAGATGCAAATACTGTAGTTGGAGACACACCCTATACTGCAAGTGAATACGAAGGGACACCATTAAGCACAAGCGAATATGGAGCGACACCATCTACCACAAGTGAATATGGTTGGACACCATCCACCGCATCTCAAGTTGAGAGTACATCATCACTCAGATTTGACAAAGAAGGTATGCCATCACTACAACAGAATAGGCAAATAGCGCTGAATTTCAGTGTATTTCAGTCCACGAATTGGGCGAGTTGGCCTGCACTAAACTCAACGTAAACAGGCATGGTCACCTTGGTGCTGACTTTTACGCTGAATTTTGCATTGGACGTAATGTCAGAATTAGTGCCAAAATTAGCGTCGTAGTTAGCATCGGAAAATCACAGTGTCCCCATTAGCACCTAAAATAGCGTCAAGAAATAACACCGAAAATAGCACCTTTGTTCATGCCTAAAATAGCGCTGGGAAATAGCGTTGGAAATAGCGCCTAAATTAGTGCCCAATTAGGCTTCTGGTTTCGCTTCTATGTCTACTCCCATTTTTGCTTCTAGTTTTGCTTCCGGTTTTGCTTCCAGGTTTGCTTCCGGTTTTGCTTCTAGTTTTACTTCCAGTTTTGCTTCCAGTTTTGCTTCTAGTTTTGCTTCTAATTTTGCTTCCAGTTTTGCTTTTGATTTTGCTTTCCCTTTTGCTTCCAAGTTTGCTTCCAATCGTGCTTCCAATTTTGCTTCCAATTTTGCTTTCACGTTTGCTTCTGGTTTTGCTTCCAATTTTGCTTCCAAGATTGCTTCTAGTTTGGATTCCATTGTTGCTTCCTTTTTTGCTTCTAAAAATGCTTGTTGTTTTGCTTCTAAAAATGCTTCTTGTTTTGCTTCCTTTTATTAATTTAATATGTTTTATTTTAATTTAATTAGTTGAATATATCATGCCTCTTAAATAACTCATATGATTATAGACTAAGTAATTTAATTATTTAACTCATATGATTAAATAACAAGACAATTACCCACAAAATTTTGGTATTGCTTGTAAAGATATTGTTCAGTGTCATTACCCACCAAAATTCCACTGTAAATGACAAATACCAGAGGCACCTTAACGTGCAAAGTAAAACATTAAATAAACCCCATAACTATTTACCAGTAAAATCCTTACAAAAAATAACCACCATTAACAGTGTTCAGAGTTACACTCTTTAATACAACAAAAGTAGAGGGAGAATTCAAAATTAGACACAGACAAACACGACCAGTCTTAACGAGCTCCACCCGGACCCAACAGACACTTGGCTACCTCCTTCAGAGGATTCTTCTTCTTCCACTTCCTCAACTTCTTCTGGCGCTTCCTTTTCCCTTGTTCGATGAAGAGTTTGAGCGCTTTCCATCCCAAATGCACTTCCTTATGGCAACGAGCTGTGCATTTTCCTTCAGGCCAATGAATAAAGGGTTTGAGCCACGGTCTCCCATAAAGCTCCTCAATTTCATCATCTACCAGTCCTTCAAAATAATCTAAACCTACACTAGGAACCGCCCATTCGAGAATGGACTCCATGCCTACCAGAAAATCTTCATGCATAATTTTCTACATCACCATCCTCACCATTTCCATTGGTTCACCTAAATCAAAGCCCCACGCTGCAATTAAGGAGTAAACATCCATGTTGGTTATGTATTTGTGTTTCAGAGAGCCAAAATCCCTGCCACAAATCATTTTTGCACATTGCACTAGTCGCTCATCATCAACAAGGAAAAGGCCCTACAATCGTTTTTCAAACGCCTCTCCATAAAACGACCCCAAAGATCTTTGTGACCGAAAGGTGAGATTGGCTTCCATTTCTCCTGACAACCAATGCCGCCACCACCAAATTTGTAGAGTTTTTCTCAACCCTTTCCAAATGCAATTAACACATCTTAATTGAGGGCTTGCATTTAACACCATCTTGGATTGCCCACACTTTCTATTAATGAAGTACTACTTCACCACCACCTGCCACCCCTGCTTTCGCTTGCCATGTCAAACCTACTTCATTTGCTTCACCACCTTGTTCCTTTAAGGTGTTGTCTGCTAACTTAACACCTCTAAAATCCTCCAACCTAAATTCCTCGGTTTCACCAAAATTTAAAGCCCATTTAGATAAGACATCCACTTCCACATTACCACCTCTTTTAATGTGGCTCACCGCAAAACTTTCAATTATGTTATGGAGGTGCCAAGCATTAATTTTACCTTTCATCACTGCCTGGACTATTATTGTAACATGATCATTATCTATAATTAAAACAAGTGAGTCAAATATCTATAATTTAATTGAATTTGACAACATCCATCCTGAGCAGTAAATTAAAATCATCACACGTAATAAATATCCATCCAAAAATCATCGACCACTTTTAATATATATATATAAATTGACAAGTCAATATTGATAAGATCATCATCCTATATAACTAAAACAAGTGAAAGTCAAATATGCCAGTACATCAAAAACATGTCAAAATGATACATGTCCAACAGTCGACATAAGTGGAAATGATACATGTACAAATGATATAAATAAAATTGATAAATTATGTAACTCAAACTGATACAAGTCAAGATGATGCATGTCCAAATGATATAGTGAAAAATTGAAAATGATACATGTCAATATGTTACAACTCAATAATATAGTACTGTAGGCAGTGAAAATGATACATATGATAGTAATCATGAAAAGAGTCATCATAACGATATATTAGCAATGATCCATGATGCAGTCTATATGATCATGAATGTCACTGGTTACTATCACCAACTGTCTCATCATCATCATCATCATCATCATTGTCGTAATCGTCATCATCATCACTATCATCGGCCTCGGTGTCTTCCACATCTATGTCATCATCATCCTCTACCATGTGATTTGTATAGGCATAACCAATATTTTGTGGATCTATATCATGTTGAGGAATAAGATCATCTTGATCTTTTGGAAGACCCGTGTTCTGCAAAAGAAAAACATTTAGAATGAAAAGTTATTATTTATTTCATGCAATGATTTATTTTTCTATTATATATCTAATATTACAACATATGAGTCAAAACCATAATCATATTACATCATATCAAAGTGCACATACCATAATAAAATTTCAAATTCCCTAGCTAATACTTGAGATTGAGATTGTTAACATTGAGAGAGTATGACTTGGAGAAAAGGAATTTGATATGGCTATTATTTTCAAATACTTCAAGCAGGATGTACTCCACATTGACACTATTCCTCAATATTCACTTGATGGCATCAAGGAATGGCTGAAATCCATGGATATAAAGTATTATGAAAACAAAATGAACTTGAACTGGCGGTCAATTTTGAAGAGTATTACTAATGATCCAGATAATTTTTTTGAAGATGGTGGTTGGGAATTTTTGAATATGGAAGCTAGTGATTTTGATTCTGATAATTCAAAAGAGTCAGATCAAGGTTATGAATCCTCTGATGTAGAAGAGGAATCATAATCTGTTTTCATGTAGCCACCATCAAGAGTGTTACAAGCCAACAAGATGGAGGGAATTCTTATATAAGGATAATTTTTAATGTTGCAAGTACCGACTTTAATGCCAACTACAATGGCAACATTGAAATTCCCTAGCAGTATTTATGTTAAGGAAATTTCCTTTAGATGCAAGGATTCAAAGCACATCAACCATGTGGTACAGATGATTAAATCCTTAGGATCCAGTAGCAATGAAAGAGTCCTAAAAGGAAAAGAGAGCTACATTGGTGACTTAGGAGAAACTTCAGCTTTCAAAAAAAAAGCCAATTAGGTTGGAAGATGTGTGGATCAGGCCAACATTTGGTGGAAGAGGAAGAAAGATGACTGGAACTCTGGAGGCCCACCATACTATATTTTGGTATTCAACCATGAGAGTAGAAGAGACAGCTGATACCATGTATCAAAACATTAAGCATGCATTCTTCCAGCCAGTGGAGAAGGAGATGATTACTTTACAAGTCATTTTCATTTGCATAACCATATCATGGCATGGGAACCAAGAAGACCAAGGATGTCCAGTTTTATGTGGAGGTAATGGATGTGGTCCAAACTTTAGGAGGGGAAAGAAGGTCAATGTATGATCTTGATGAAATCGAGGAAGAACAACAAGAGAGGGACAAGAAAAATAAAATCAATACAAAGTTTCAAGGATTTGTCAAAGCGAGTAAGAGAGCTTATATGGGAGTAGCCTCATCTAAAAGATTTTGAACTAGAGTTTGATATACCATTTAGAGAGCTTGGTTTTCATGGAGTTCCTTTCAAAACCTCTACTTTTATTGTTCCTACGGTAAACTGTTTGGTAGAGTTGGTGGAATTACCTTTCTTAGTAATCGCTATTAGTGAGATTGGGATTGTTAACCTTGAGAGAGTATGACTTGGGAAAAAGGCATTTGATATGGCTATTATTTTCAAAGACTTCAAGCAGGATGTACTCCGCATTGATTCCATTCCTCAATATTCCCTTGATGACATCAAGGGATGGCTGAACTCCATGGATATAAAGTATTATGAAAGCAAAATGAACTTGAACTGGTGGCCAATTTTTAAGAGTATTACTGATGATCCAAATAAATTTATTGACGATGTTGGTTGGGAATTTTTGAATATGGAAGCTAGTGATTTTGATTCTGATAATTTAGAAGAGTCAGATCAAGGATACAGACCCTCTGATGTAGAAGAGGAAACAAAATCAGATTTCATGTAGCTACCATCAAGAGTGTTACAAGCCAATTAACAAGATGGAGGGAATTCTTATATAAGGATAATTTTCAATGTTGCAGGTATTGGCTTTAATGCCAACTACAATAGCAACATTGAAATTCCCTAGCAGTATTTATGTTAAGGAAATTTACTTTAGATGCAAGGATTCAAAGCACATCAACCATGTGGTATAGATGATTTAATCCCAAAGACGATCTATAGCAATGAAAGAGTCTGAAAAGGCAGAGAGAGCTACATTGGTGACTCAGGAGAAACTTCAGCTTTCAGAAAAAAACCTAGTCAGGCTGGCAGTCGTGTGGATTAGGCCAAAATTTGGTGGAAGAGGAAGAAAGATGACTAGAACTCTGGAGGCCCACCATACTGGATTTTGGTATTCAACCATGAGATCAGAAGAGAGAGTTGATATCATGTATCAAAACATTAAGCATGCATTCTTCAAGCCAGTGAAGAAGGATATGATTACTTTGCTTCATTTTCATTTGCATAACCATATCATGGTGTGGAAACCAAGAAGACCAAGGATGTCTAGTTTTATGTGGAGGTAATGGATGTGGTCCAAACTTTAGGAGGGGCAAGAAGGTCAATGTATGATCCTGATGAAATTGAGGAAGAACAACAAGAGAGGGACAAAAAAATAAAATCAATACAGAGTTTCAAGGATTTTTCAAAGCGAGTAAGAGAGCTTATATGGGAGCAACCTCATCTAAAATATTTTGAACTAGAGTTTGATATACCATTTAGAGAGCTTGGTTTTCATGGAGTTCCTTTCAAAACCTCTGCTTTATTGTTCCTACGATAAACTGTTTGGTAGAGTTGGTGGAATTACCTTTCTTAGTAATCGCTATTAGTGAGACTTAGACTGTTAACCTTGAGAGGGTATGACTTGGGAAAAAAGGCATTTGATATGGCTATTATTTTCAAAGACTTCAAGTGGGATGTACTCTACATTGATGCCATTCCTCAATCTTCCCTTGATGGCATCAAGGGATGGCTGAACTCCATGGATATAAAGTATTATGAAAGCATAATGAACTTGAACTGGCGGCCAATTTTGAAGAGTATTACTGATGATCTAGATAAATTTATTGAAGATGTTGGTTGGGAATTTTTGAATATGGAAGCTAGTGATTCTGATTCTGATAATTCAGAAGAGTCAGATCAAGGATATGAACCCTCTGATGTAGAAGAGGAATTAGAATTAGATGAGGAAGGTTCAGAAGATGAATCTCTTGTGGAGTCAGAGGAGGACGAAGAAGAAGAAGATTCTGAAGAGGAGGAAGGTAAAACATGGGATGAATTAGAAGCTGAAGCCAAAAATGCATATAAGGAAAAAGGAGACGAGTCTCACAGTGAAGAGGAAAGGTGGCAACGAAAGGTAAAAGCTACAGGGAAGTCTCGGGCACCTGTTATTAGAGATTCAAGAGGAATTCCTACCAAGAGGCATAAAGTCAGATGAATTTAGTTCATGTACATCATTTTACTATTTATTCATGCACATAAACGGTCATCTTTTAATCATAAGATTTGAGCTCTATTTACTCATCCTATGCATCAATAAAAAACTTAATACAATAGATGCAAATTGACATATTAACACAAAAAAATCCAACTAAGTTATTGAAACTCAACTATTGATACCTCGTTCTCCATCCAGATTACAAAATCGTTCCACTTTTTGTTTTGTAACATATTGTTTTCAAATTGCTTTGGATGGCGGCCATATTTCTCCTCCTGTCAAAACATGGCACATGGACTAGTTAAACTAATTAATATTCAATCATTTAATTTTTCCAATGAAAAAAATCATTTAACATATTAAATATACTTACAAATGTACAGATCAAGGCTTGTAAACCTTTCTAGCCACTACGATGTGTGGCATGAAGTTTCTCAAGCCTAGCCTTGGAGGCCTTGTCCTAAAACATATACTAATTCAATTTAACTATGCACAAATAAAATTTAAATATCATTTAATAAATTTGATATAATCTTATGAGCAAATTCAAATACCTGCGTACTCTCCTCACTGGACTTCCTCCATGCATCAGACTTCTCATATACTTTTACAAGATCTCTCCATACTTTCACACTTACATCCATTGGCCTTTTTTTTTCCTTAGCTTAGGAGGGATTTTTTTTATCTTCTTTGTTTGGTTGCACTAAAATCTCTTGCAGTTTTGAGACATTCGTAGCTTTATCTTCTTTACAGACCAACCTGTGCCAAAATAAGTCTCCATGTCATGGATAACTGCTTTTTTCAGGTGCATGGGTATCTTTGAGAATTACAAATGTAGATGGTCTTTGAACCATTGAAGGCATGATTCCTTCAACCTATTCACAAACTTTTTCCCAGCATCTGTCATTCAAACTTCCCTTGAAACCACCTCATATTCTATCTTCGTATTGTAGCTACTAATGCAAGATTGATAACATGGCGTGGTGAAACTCTGTGTCCCAGGAGTGGAAGTCTCTATTCCACATTCTTAGAGTTTACTATCACTGATTTCTTCCTAGATCTTTTGCTCGATCTAGGACTAGTTGGGGAATCAATTAATTCCCTTTGACACAATTGATTTGTTTGCAATGTTTGAGGGGCGTTAATAGATTATTTTTCTATGCATTTGAAAAGTGTTGTCCAGTCCACATTAACCAATTTGTTCACTGCGTCTACCCCCAATATGGAAGCCAATTCCTCTTTATCTTTGTCAGTCTCATGTCCCTATATATATATTTTAAATTATATTTCTTCTTTTAAATTTAGAAATAAAAAACTAAAAAGTAAAATTCAAAGAAACAATGGAAACATTTACAAATTTATAAATTGACAATGAATTACCTCATTGTGGCCAGAGTTTGCTGTCAATGCTCACTTCCCTCCATTGCTTGACATTTTGAGGCAAGCTAGGGAAAATTATTTTCATCCAGTCTGTGGAGGAAAACGAAGTACACACTATCAGGTATGAAAGTTTTCATCCAGTTTGTGGTATGAAAGTTTTGTTTTGTGGGAAAATATGTTCATTGGGTTTGCTTAGTGTTGATAACCTAGGGAAAATATGTTCGCTCGGTTTGCTTAGTGTTGATAACCTTATCATGAAAACTCTTTCATAATGCAATCTTGCAAGAAATTTTCATGGCATCGGTGACTATGGCACGACTGGGCAAAACCAAGTTGTTTCTGCGTTTATTTTTCAGTAGTTGCTCTGCAGTGACTGACCCAATTCCCAAATTTTCCAAGCAATTCACTATTTACTTGATACCCAGGTTAGGGAAAGAATACAAAGGCATCCTTGCTTCGTGCTATAATATTTTGAGCCAAAGCTCAAATGGGTAGGGTAAATTTTTTTGTTGGTTTCTCAAAGGTTTTACGAGGTTTTACAATTTATAATGATGGGACAATTTAGAGGTTTCCTGGACTAGTTAGGCCATGAACTAGGAAACAATCACGAATTCAAGCAATAAAAAAAAAATGTAACCTTACCTATGGTGTCACAAACTAAATCAAATTTCTCATAAAAATTCAACTTAAAGGCTAACAATCTCCACAAGTTATTTGAGAAGGAGAAGATCAACAAGACAACTAGTTTTTTGGTCAAAATTCATAAAAGAAGGTCCAACATGGAAAAGAGTTTGGAGATTCCTTAGCTTTTTGGTTCTTGGTCCCTTAGGCCACTTGGTCTTGTGGACGTCATTAAAATCTCTCATTCATTCATTCATCAGTTGCTGGTAGCATCCCGCTCTCTTCCTTCACGTGACATTTTTCTCTTTTTTGTCATCTGATTTCTTCCTTCATGCGGGAAAGTTTTAAATTTTTTATTTTGATTCATTAGTTGTGCTTTAGTCAACATTAGTTAATGCAAAATTTTGCATTGAATTTTGGTTGTTATTGTAATCTATTTGGGATGTATAAGTCGGTGTCAAGTGCACCTAATTTAGTGCCTATCATTGCTATAGAGTGACTATTTTCATTGTTGTGTATCATAGGACCCAAAGTGTTGGAAATAATTCCATCTCCTGCCTTGTTTTTGTGACCACCGCTGTCCCGTGGCTCCTTCATCAACTCAGTGTGGTAGAGCAATTTTTATGCAAGGTGCTTCATCCTTCTCGACGATAGTGCGGTGAAAGCTTTTGTGGCAGCACACGAGTCTTCATTTTGTTCCTGGCGGTGTTGCAGTGACTCCCATAGTCCCGCATGTCTTCTACCATTAGCGTGCGGTAGTGCGGTGACCACCGCTGTCCCGTGACTCCTTCATCAACTCAGTGCGGAATCGAGTGGTTTTTACCGTGGTCCCACAAATTGCTTTTTCCTTCTCGGCAGTAGTGCGGTGAGAGCTTCTATGACAACTTTTTTATTCATAGAGGAGGCCATGGAGAGAGGACATGGATGGTGTAGAAATACTAAATCGCCGAGAGGAAAGTGGGTGGAAATAGATGAGACAAAGGAATCTGTAGATACCATAGAGGTAAGAAGAGAAAGCAACCTCAACCAAAGGAGGAAGGTGTTTATGAATTCACAAATGCTACAACTAGAGGAGATAAAGTCATTTTTTTGTCCATGAGGCCTCTGAGGTCAAACTTATTGGTTGAAAATGCACAGGAATGGTGATTAAAAATTTAAATGTGATTCTATGATCAAGGGAAAAGTTTGAAAATTAGGATAGCCAAAACATGATATCAATATGTCAAATATATGACTAAAGTGAGGTTTTGTGTTGGATAGCATATTCATTGAAATGATATAATTGGTGTACTAAACATTATTTACTATGTTGTGTATTATAGGGGTGAGACAAGGCCATGGCAACAGATTGTGTCATATCAAATGAGGACACAACAGATGAAGTGGGACATCAGGTACTCAAATTTTGACTTAACTTAGGAAAAAATGATCTGATGGAATTTTGTGATACATCCATCTTTTTTCACAATATTATTGAAATTTATAATGTATTATCCAATCTTGACATAAATTAATGCATGTTGTTGATAATTTTAGATGGAGATTGGAGAAAATGCAGAGCCTAAGCGTTCAACTAGAAAAAGAACAAGATATCTATGTGGACATGGACTTAAAACTATTAAATCATGTAGACGACAGTGGGTGGAAGAGGATATGACAATGGATACTGCAGACAAAACAAATGATTGCACTGAAGAAGAGGTAGATTAGGACTATAGTACATGGGATGAATACTTTGAGAAAATTGTTGTTTGTGGATGTTTTGTATGTCGTGGAAAGAAACAATTCAAACGAGTGATTGTACAAAGACATTACATATATGATGAGCTTCCAGTCAGTAGTATGCCTCCTATAATCGATTCAAATACAATAGGAATTGTGTTAGGAATTTTCCAATTTGATATAAATAACATGTATAGTTCATTTAAACATTGTTTTATATTATTTAAATAATTAATTTTTTCTCAATGGATACTTGCAAGATAAAATTCATGGTTTAAAGTTTCCTGGATCACTGACTTCCATCCTAGAGGGCAATGATCATTTATCAATTGATACATCTAACAAAAATATGTGCCAATATACCAGCTCAGAAGATGAGGAATTGATGAAAACAAGTAACATAATAAGAACTGGTGTGAAGATGCATAATTTGCTTAAAGACAAGGGGAAGGTGGAATACATACCCTATGAGAATGAATGTGATGGAGATGATGACTTTCCCTTGAGTTTGAGATCAATTTACAAAGAGACATTTGATCGTTGACTATATTGCACTTGGCCTAGTGATCAACAACTACCTAGAGTGTACAATGTGTTTCAATTTTGGGGATACAACTACATGATACGACCCTCCAATATTCATGGAGTGAATATAGGCCTTTTTATTGTCCAAAATGTACATGTGGGATCCAAACATAGAAACAATTCAGAACAAACCACGAGATTAATGCCATATTATGGTCCATCATATTACAGTGGTGAATGGAGAAGGCTAGAAGAATATAAGCCTAGCATGTCAACATATGGTCTAAATTTGAATATGTATACAAATCGTCTCCAATTGGAAAGTGGAAAAGAGATGAATAGAGGTCATCTTATGTATATATATGGACGTGCATACACACAAAAATATTGCAAGATTTATAAATAGTAGTAAGGGAAGGGACCCTAATGTAAGACCGAATTGTCAATTTGTTGAGGTTATAAATGATAAAGATGGAGATATGGAAAGAGAGGCTGATATATTGATAATGGTTGAGGCTATTATGGACCTTACCATTGGGGATGAGTTATTGTCTGATTACCCCTTCTTAAAACACACTCCTGCGCAAAAGAAGAGGGAAGAACAAGGTTTCCCTAAGGATGTTCTTAAGGGCAGAAAACCAAAGAATAATAAATGAGTGTGGATTGATGTTTTATAAACTATGTTGTCAAAATTGTGTTTTATAGAAATTATTGTATAAAAAAGGTAGTCTATAAAATAATGTATATATGTTCATACAATTTATATAATGTCTAATATATGTATGTCATTCATGTGCAGGTATTTTTCTATGAAAATATTTTGGACCTGAAATGGATATTTGTCATACATTATGATCCAAGATTAAGGCATGTATTTGATGATGCATTAGTGGATATTGAGCAAAAAAATGATGGCCAACAAAATGAGAGAGAGGGATTAGAGAACATTGAAGAAATTGACATCCATGATGATGCTGAAGATGGTTATGTTCAGGCACAAGAAGACAACAATCCAGAGTTAGATGATGATATGGAAGACAACAATATGAATGGTATATAAAATGATGACCCAAATACATCTGGTAACAATACAGATGGTCTATAGTCAAATTTCAATGATGATGAAGATGATGCAGGTCAAGATGAGGAGGATGATAATATTAAATACTTGAAAGAACATATGAACATTGACAATGATACACTGGATGACATTGTAGTAGATAGTAATGTTAATGACCAAGACTTCTAAATTTTTAGAATTATTTGCAATCCATGTTTAAAAAGGATGATTCTTATGGCCTAAACTTTGAAATGCTTCAGTAATATTATGTTGTACTTGGACAATTGAAAACTTGTTTTATTCTCCTAGCAAGCTTTTTTATTTTCCATTATAATTCTAGACCAAACAACATTTGTGGGGATGGCCTTTTACACCAATCTTAATTTGTATGAAGTTCACGAACCTGTTGTCAAGTAGTAAATTCCTTTTGTAGACAGGAAATGTAAAGGCTTCATTTAAGAAAAGATAAGTAGTCTCTTTCTGAGGGTAATCCACATGCAAAAAGTAAAAAGAACATAAAAAAACAATTGTATAGTAGAAAATTAGATTCAATTAGTTATGTCTTATTTCTCTTGCACACTTATCTGAAAGACATAGGGTATTCACCATACATTTCCCTTGACAAAGCAAACATGTGCTTTCATTTATTTTTCCTGTATATCTCAGAAGTGAAATTTTTGTTACATAATGATGCACTAAGAAAATAATATATACAAAAAAATGCATAGAAAATGTTTGAAATTTAACATGCAACCTACTGTGCTATGCTAAAAGGAATCAAGATTAACTGGGACAAGAAATAAAAATAAAATTTGATGATTTTACTTAAAAGTGATTAGGATATGAAAAGTGTGGACAATGATGGTGCTGAAATTGAAAACCCTGATTCTGATGATATTACTATTTATGTCATTTGAGATAAAGAGCACATACAATTTTATATACGTAGAAAATGAAGATTTGAAACTAGTAAACTGAAAATGTAAACACTGTAAGATTTTTCCTTAAACAATAATTCACATACTCACTTACAAAAAAGGGTGAAGCATTTTTATTCAAACTCTGTTTTATTTAATAGACATAACAATAAAAGAATATTTACAAGTACAAGAATATATATACTGTTTCATAGAAAATAAGGAATGTTTCATAAAATATACAAGTACAAGAATATATCATCATCATCATATTCTTAATTAATACCTATTGCAATATCCTTAAATTGTTCAATCTTTGGTATGAATTGTTGGCAGAGAAAATTAGGATTACTTGGATGCTTCTTGCATTCATTTTGTATCAACATATGTTCATGAAGACACAAAAGTTAAAATATTAATGCACGTAACTCACAATTATTTAAATAAGCAACTTTGTTAATTTTATTATTTTTAAATAATTTCCATTTTTATGTTGAACATGTAACAAGGCAAAATAAGCTCAATTTTTTTAAAAATTTAGCATCTCTACCAACATCCACAATAAATGCTTTACTGTATCAGCATATTGATTCACATAAGCATAGTATCGAGGCTCAATAACTAATATTCATTCAAATATAAGAAGAAATAAGTATGGAAAACATAAAAAAATACATAATGATAACACAATCATGGAGAATCTCTGATAATAAGATGTTCTCCATTATATTGCTTCAATTGATATATATTAATAACAAAAGTCTTCAAAATGGAAATGATATATGATGATGATAATTTAAAACTAGGCCTTGGTTTCCTATTTATATAGGAAGCAACAAGCTATAGGCCTTTTACAAAAAGAAACGACCTTTCATAACTACTTCTTTTACTAACAACTATTTAATTAGCATAATTAAGGAAATAACAATACTTAAGACATTTTGACATATGGTTCCATTATTAAATGTAGAAGACCTATGATCATTGATCTGGAAAAGTCTTCCTCTCCATGATGAACATCCAAATTCTCTCACCTTAGTGTCCTATTTTTCTAAAACCAAATACTTTTCCTCCCACTGATACACCGTAAAATCTGATGGCCACTTATATTCCTAGATCTTTTGCATGTTTGCAAGATGAGTTTTCCATCAACTATCTAGTAATGCCTTTGTTTCATTGACAAACTTTAGGTATCCCGCATCAAGAAAAATCAACCCATCCATGATCTGATTTAGCCTGGGAAGACTGGTATCATCATCCTCTGGCTGTATATGAGTTACACACTTATGAACAACCTAACTAAATTCTTTCTTCCACTTATCCAAGTCCTCCAACTGATCACCATCTCTCACGATTTTAGGTATATACCACTGTTTGCAGGTATGTAATAAATCCATTCGTGTTACAATCTTTTTATCAAACCCTTGTACATACTGAAATTCATCAATAATCATCTTCACAGTTTGTTCAGTTGGCTTTTGTAGACATCGAAAATATACTGATTGACATCGTGCATCTGATCCTGACTTACTAACATCGTTTCTTCCTAAATTATCCCTCGGTCTAACCGTTTAATCAAATTCCCTTATCTGATTAAATTCATTAATATTTGTCTCTTAATTAAATAAATCATTTTGTCTAATTAAGTCACTTTCTCTTGTTAATTAAATCAATCCATCTGATCTAATTATCCCTATTTAATTAAATAATCAATTTATTTGATTAAATCTCTAAAAGTCTATCCATTAAATTAAATAAATTAAAACCTTATTTGATTTAATCTTAACACATCCTTTTAATTAAATAAATCAAAATCTTTATTTAATTAGTCTCTTATCATATTCCTCTCTTATCGATTTAAATAAATCCATAAATCTAAGTCAAATAAGTCACATCATCTAATCTCTTGTTAAATTAATTAACCTTTGATTAATTTAATCTAATCTCATGTCACATCCTCTAGATAATGCAGTTGCACATGAAAATAGATTTAATTCATTTATTTAATCTCTATTTTCCTCACAAGGCATCTTTTGGAATATTCTCTCAATTTGAATTCAAAAATTCCAAGTCAACATGTACATCCAACAAGGCATTTAAAACCTCTTACATGTCCTTTGCCTTGAGCCAAGTGGCATTTATTGCATTTTCCCTTCCCTCTTACATGTCATTTCAACAAATTTGAATTTCAAATATTGGCATTTATTGGCACAATCCTCAAAACTTGCTCAACCTTCATCCTCTCACATGTTGACAAGTGGCACCATATCATTGGATGAATGTTAGTCCCACATTGCTCAAATTTGGGCATTCATCCATTTTGAGATCCTATAAATGAAGAGCTCCTCTCCTCATTTTATCATCCACAATCCAAGCAAAGTTATCATGCTAAAATACTTAGCCATTTCCATCCATCATTCAAATTCTTAGCTAGGATTTTTGCAGATTTGGCTTGGAGTTCTCATCTTTTGTCAAAGTGGATCAACATCATCTTCAACACATCAAGATTTCATCATAGGGATTGGGAAAGGGCCAATTTTCACATCAAATTGGCACCAATTCCCCCAAGGGATCAAGTGTTTGCTATTTAAATTAGGATTAAATCTAGTTATTTATCATTTTCTTTATGTTCTTCATTATTTTCATTCCTAGTTTGAGTTGTAAATGGATTTCATCGGGAATCCTTCTTTTAGCTTGTAATTCCTTGTCTAACTCGTTTATTCATGTTGTTTTGTAGGTACTAGGAAAAGGGTTTGCACAACTTTAATGTTGTAGGTGCATCAGGACTTCTTTGTAGAACTTTGCATAACTTAGCCAAAGTGTGGTGAATAGGCTACCACCTTTTGAACAAAGGATCTAATACAAGCATATGTGTCTTTATTTGATCCATTGCTTGTTGAAGTGTTTTATAACTATCATGCACATTCTCCAGTTTATCCATAATTGATTTTATCCTGTGCTCAAGAATCTTTTCCATAACTTCACAAATTTGTCTTTTCACTTCATCCTGGGTTTGATTACTGACCTTCTTTACATCATCCACTTCCTTCTTTGGAGTTTTTACCTGTTCTGCAAAAATGTTCTTCACAATATCCATTGGAGCAATAGGAGGCCTGTATAACACCATCTCCTTGCTTTGTGAGGGTCCTGCTCCTCTTAATTGTTCTTTCATTTTGACATTCTCCATGAACAATTTATTAACTTCATCATTTAGGAGCCTTTGTTCCTTTTCATACTCCTTCAATCTTTCTTCTAATCCCTTAACAGTTGCTTGAGTGAACATGGCCGAATGCATGGTCATTGTGGCTACCTCCAAATGGGTGGTATCTTGTATTGTCCTTACCATATCTACCCCTTTCATCCCTTGAATTACATCCAATAATTTTGGCTTCTGTGTATTTTTTTGTTTGATCCATATGGCCAGGGTTTCAATCTTTGGGTTATACCCAGTTCCACTCACACCTTTATCAGAGTCAAATTCTGCAACTAGCATTGGATCTTCCTGATCCCGCACTTTATCAAGCATAAACATTTTCTTTAATTCCAAGCCAAGGAAAATGAGCATATTGCTCTTCAAGACCATTTCTCTAGCCTTCTGGGGGCTAATGTCAATGTTGTAAACTCTTAATTCTTGGAAATTTTGTGCTACCATTTTATTTTTCTCTGATTTTTCAATTCCTGCTTCAGCTGATTCCATCCTTTCTTGAAATTATTTTATCTTCATCTTCAACTAGAAATCCTTAAACTTTGGAGTCTTAATGAATTCATCATCTTCTATGAATCTCCTGGCTGCAAGTTCCCTTTCATCTTCATGTACCTATGTACTTGTTTTTTCTACATCACCCATCCTTTCCTCATGTTTATGGGCACTGGTCTTAAGGATGGGTTGATCAACTTCAGTATCACCTTTCAATGACTGTAGTACTATAGCTACTTCCTCAATATCACCCACCTCTTTAGTATCCTCATAAGGTACTAATTGTTCAATGCTTCATGTCTTCTATCTTTTGGGAGGTAACTGCTCCATGGGAGGCTCAAAGGTTTCACCTGGGGTATGCTCTACAGTTGCACCACTATGATGTTCTTCGAGATATGTTTCCTTCTTTCTGTACAAGTCTTCAAATATACCAATTATCAATTCTATCCTCTTGATGGGGTCCTTTTCTTCAAAAAAGTATCCTAGGAAATCCTTGGACCTCCACTTCGTCCTTTCTTCAACCCTCTTCATATATTCCCATTTTTTCCTTCTACTAAGTACATCACTATAAGTAATGCAGTTCCTTATGCCATCTTCTTCATAATCCACTTGGTGTGGCATTGCCATTTTGATAAGAAGATTGTGCCTTATGTTGTTCATATGATTTTCAAGGTCAAAGGCTCTTTCTTCTCTAGATTTCAATGCATATCTTGTCATCAAATAATACTGTAACTCCTCTAGTGTGTCTGAGCCTACAGTCCAATCTTCACACTTGGTTTGGTTTTGGTAGTAAAGTGCCTTTCTTCTGCTTGTGCATTACATATTTCTCCATCCACATCATTTGCCACATAAATTCAAGAAATGCTAATCTAAAGGGCACAAATTTTGGCAGTATGTGCGGAGCAACAGGGCATCCATAAACTCTTATTATTCTAACTTATGGGAGGAAGAAACAATCTCCAAAATTGTGTGTATGACCCTGCTCTAGTCTTAAATCCAAAAGTCTCACTAGTTGCAACATTTTGGTTGACATACTTGGTATTGCATACCCAAGAACTTGAAGGATTCTATGTACAAAGTCTTTGTAGAATACAGCAAAGCTTGAATTCTTGCACTAATTGTCCCAAATATAGCACCATTTCTAGACAGGTGTGGGATTCCCTTGCTCATCTACTATAGCCAAGTCCATTCTTTTAGTCCATTGGTCCCTATTCTGGTACAATATCAAATGACACAATAGGGAATAGTGTCTGAATGTAATCGATGCTCTATCCTCTATAACTTGGGAGAATTCAACATCTAACGCCTTCTCAAGGTATGAAGCAAGTCATATTCAATATTAGTATCAGGGTTTTGAATTCTCATGGCCATCATCATTAGGCCTATTGGAATTTTATCTTGAGCATCTATCCCCAACACTTGGCAAAGAGCTAAATATGTATTCACAAAGTAATACTAAAAATCTGTCACATTAAATGGTTCAATAGTGGTAGTAGAGATGGGGAATGTTCTGTTACCAATGCCTCTTTTCATATATAGGGGTACCTCATCACTTCTATAAGTTTTTTTTAACCTAGCATAATCCTCCTCACTTTTCTGCAAGTTTATCTTGGTCAGAGCCTGCTTGTTTAAGCCAAAACACTCAATGATGGCTTTTCTAGTTACTTCTACCAATTCTGTGCCATTTGGAAACCTTACTATTTTGGTAGCCGAGTGATAGTGTTTGGCTAGTAGTCTGATAAATTCTACATTAACAAACACATTTGGGACAATCAACCTTGCTATATCCAACATCCAAGCGTTTGACATTGTCCAATCTCCTTATTTCTCTTACTATAAAAATACCAAAATAGGTCCCATCCAGATTTGGAAATGAGGGCATCCCTACAACTTTGTGTGGTGTCCACAAGAAACTTCTTATTACCCTCTTTAGTAGACCCTGGAAGTATATCTAATATGGACTAATGGAGTGGTCTCTTCTTTACTTTAGGTTCTTCATATTTAATTTTAGGCTGACTTTCTTTTACTTTTGATTGTTTTCTTTTAGGAGGCATGTTTCAATTTTATCTACTATGGCTTCAGATGACAAAAGTTTGAAAGATTTTTTATATTAACAGAGCTCTTTCAGAGAGTTTTCGTGCACTTACTAGAGTATTTCACACTTGTAGGACTTCTTCTTCTCGTATCCTTAGCTCCTTCCATGCTAGTGCATTGCAATTGAGTGCGATATTGGGAAAACTCACTTATCTTTGGATGGTGCGGTATTAAGTCATATTAGTTTTGGCAACCCTTAATAATTTAATAGCATTTAATTTTGGTGACTGATGTGATTTTCTGCATTTATTGCTGTAAATTGTAATGATGCCACGTTTACCGCACTACCACCTTGCTCAAGGCTTCTTGCTGCGGGGTTGCAGTGTATATCACTCTACCGCATATGTTGCTCACCTTCCCAACAGTATAGCGGTGTATGCTTTTGATCATTACTTGAAGAGTGTTGATGAGACAATCTTATTTGTCTTATCAATATATCAATGTATCATCGACATTAGATCTTATGTTCCTTTGATGTTGGTTGCCGATTTCAATGAGACAAGTTAATATCTCTTGCCGATATGCCACTGTCTCATCGATATTTTTCTTCGGTGGTATCTCTTTATATATCAGTGTACCTCTGCCATGTCGTGGAGACTTGTGATTATCGCTGCGATATAGTGATGTTTTTCCCTTTCCTTCTGCTGTTTACTGCACTACCGCCTTGCTCAAGGCTTCTTACTGTAGGGTTGCGGAGTATACCGCTCTACTACATATGTTGCTCACCTTCCCGGCAGTATAGCGGTGTATGCTTTTGATCATTACTTGAAGAGTGTTGATGAGACAATCTTATTTATCTTACCGATATCTCAATGTCTCATCGACATTACTTCATTATATCCAAGAGTTATGTTTCAATGAGACATATAAATAAGTCTCTTCAACATAGGGATGTCTAAACCAACGCTAACCCGAAGCTAAAATTGAAGCTAAAGTTGGAGCTAAAAGAGGCGCTACACTCAAAGCTAATATCGGTGCTAAAGATGACGTTACTTAGGGTGCTAATTAGCGCCTAAATTAGCGTCGACTTGTACTAATCGGTGCAATAAATGCCACAAATTGCACCATACCATAAATATCACTGATGTTTTAAAAAAATTGCAAAAAAATACATTAAAACAGTGGGTGGAAGCAAAAAACAGAGCGAAAAGTG
Source organism: Sequoia sempervirens (assembly GCA_007258455.2). NCBI lineage: Eukaryota > Viridiplantae > Streptophyta > Pinopsida > Cupressales > Cupressaceae > Sequoia > Sequoia sempervirens. Next base: position 229,649,904 of record VDFB02000015.1, read on the forward strand.
GAGCAAATCATAGGGATTTGTTGTAGTGCATCATCCCCACATGAACCTAAAGGTATGTCTTCTACTCTACCCTCAATTGAAGGTACACAATCTAGCCCACCTTAATTAAATATTGATGAAATTGCTAATGTTGAGATGTATGTACCTAGGAGAACACCACCTAGAATTTTGCATAGAAAGCCAAAGTATTTGATTAATATTGATGAGGATATTTTGCAGCACATGGAAGGTAATATTTCAACACGCTCTTATAGAAGATATGCTGATAAGATTTGGAAATTATTCTTTGAAAGGTTAAATGAGACCGCAAGATGTCAACTATTTGTTGAAATGATGTAGGGTTTAAAGTATAGAAACATCATGAAGACTCTTGGGTTGAGAACATCGAATGCATCAAGTGAAAACACTATTGTGAAGAATCTAATGGATGCTTATGAGAGTGTGGGTAAGACCTCATGCTCAAAGGATAGTAATGTCTCCCGATGTGTCATTACATCGACTTTGGTAAGCTATCAAACAAAGAGAGCTCGTCTCATTAAAAAGACAAGTGAACAAATGAGAATTATTAGAAAAACTTTATCGAAAGACGTTCAAAGGCGACAAAGAATTGAGGGCACCAATTCAAATGAATTATGGGAATTCTCGGGGAGACTGCCATAAAAATATAAAAAAGTTGTTCAAGCATTAAGAACATTAATTGAAGAGTATTGGAAGAATAATACAAGGCCATCTTCGAATCAAAGGGATGTCGTAAGAAGGAGAATCGGTAGTCGAAACCGTGAGCCACATCCAAAGCATTTTTGGATACGACTCAAACCCAATTTTTTCATAAATTTCAAAATGATTATCCTCAAATTAGTATTTCTCAAAGATTTTTTTAAATGCTTAAACCTTTTTATGTCAAGATAAATCACACATGCACTACTTGTTGTTGTAGACTACATATTGAATTCTCTAACCATTATGATGTTTATCATTCTATATGTTTAGATTTTCATACTAATGATGTTTTGCAGGATTGTGGCATAAAAGCCCCACCAAAATCTTCAAGAGAGTTCTTATAAAAAAAATTATTTGAAATAGAGGATGGCCAAATATTCTACAGGACAACATGCTTGGATGGTTCATGCTAGCATTGCGGTGGCTTGCAATGAATTCCAACATGTCAACATATGGAAAACACAGATGAGGTGGGACAAAAACTAGTAGAGTTCGAGAAGTATAGAACAGTGGCATATGTTACAAAAGATGGGTCTCAAGAAAAAATGTGTGATTTGGTTATTTAGAAGATTCCAGTGTATCATACATGTATGACTATGCAAGGCATACCCATAGAGCCCAATGGCTGGACACACAATTCAAGATATGCAAGGACACCTTTCCAGTTGGTAGCATAGTATCAGTGGTTGAATTTGTAGATAACTGCACTCTACAGCCACAACGTGAGGTGCAATCAATATTACAACTCCACACAAGTTTCGATATTTGTGCAAATAGCATTCATTCATGCAACTGATAATACAAAGGACCAAAGGAAGGTATTTAGGGAGTATCACTTTTATATTAGTGATGATCACACACATTCTCTAGATTTCGTGCAAGGTTTCTTCCAGATGTTCTATAGTGATTTGGCTCAGAGGGGCATAGCATATGGTTGACATATAATATGGTCAGATAACTATGCAGCACAGTTCAAGAACGCGCGCATGTTCTACTAGTTGTGCAGGATGCATCTCACTACAGGTGTTCAAAATATGTGGAACTTTTGTGAGGCTGGGCATGGAAAGGGGGAGCATGATGGTGCATGAGCATGCATGAAAAGAGCATTAGCACAAGAAGAGTTAAAGTATAAAGATAGTGAAAAGTTGATAGATGCAAGATCAATCATCGAGTGGTGTAATGCTTCGATGGGTCTAAGTAATGAAGGTAGTTCTTCAATTCATAAATTTTTTTGGTTGATGGATGAAACTAACATTGCACCATATGAGGATTGTTGTACACTAACAAGATCGAGTGAGCTACACTCTTTCCTTAGCTCAAATGCAGGTTCATGGAGTATCGATACACGTAAGATGGCATGCTTTTGTTCTTCATGTACAATGCAAGATTGGAATGATTATGAGTCAAGGGAGTGGGTTGAAAAATGGTTGACAAGTTATCTTAGCCCACTTCACACGTATCGCCCTCTGATGACATTGGAACTAACACAAATGGAATCATCGTTCAACTTTGACCACGTATCAGATTTAGTTCAACCAGGTAATATATCTACTTGCTTAGTTTTTGAAATTCCATACTGTTATCTGACTTTGTACTATATTCGTAATGTTGACTAATTTCAAGTGATTTGCTGCACATATCAATGCTAGGCATGTTTATGTAGTTATTGTAGATGAAGACAACAAAGAGGGAATGAACTATTACTTGTGTTGTTGTGTTGAGGCCAAAAAGAAATTGGAAGTCCTATTTATAGATGGAGAAAACATCGAATACCCTACAAGCTCAGTTGTTGTTATTGGAACGTGGCTTAGAAGGTACCCACATAAGAGTGTCAAACAATGGCTGTTTGAGGACTTTGACACACATCATAAGATTCTTCATTACTCGAACCTTGTCGTGGCATCCAATGTTCGTTTGACCAAATATGGGGGTAGACCTTTGAAAAAGACCTTGTGGAAGGTCCGTGAGTCTGACCATGAGGCAATACTTGACATAATAAAGAGTAGAGCAGACCTAGATGGTTCATTGGATTAATTTGTAAGTATATGCAGAATGGTTCTTATTAATTTATACTTGTATGCACGTTAATTTGTTTGATACCAATGCTATCATCTTATTTTACTTTGTGTATCTGTAAGTAACCTGGTAAACATTGATTGGTGTCCCCTTGCAAAAAATATAGATTTATGAGTTATCCAAGAGACTCTCAGCCAAAAAAGTAATGCATATTTATTTACATATCTGTAAGTAACCTTATCATGAGCACCTATGATGTAGACATTATAAGAGCATCTCAAATTTCAAGATATTCTATTCATGAGAGGTGTTGTGTGCAATAAGTATCTTGGAACTCCCAGTGAAGATGTATGACCAAGAGTGACTAAGTTGAGAGACTGCCATGCCTATCTGTAAGTTCCTTCCATCTATTTTCATTTCATTTCCATTTTGGATGTTGTTTCTTTTTCTTCTTTTTCTTTGCGTATCTGTAACTAAACTACTAAAAATTGATTGGTCTCTCCTTGTAGAAAATGTTGATTTATGAGCCATTGAAGAGAATCTCAGCCAAAAAAGCAATGTAACATCCTTATTTTGATGATCTTGACAAATATCAATTCTAATTTCAAGCCATTATAAAAGAGCGTGTGAAGCTTTGTGAGGGAATCTCAAGTTACTCATTTGAAGTTAACCTCATAATGAAAACCTATGATGTAGACATTATAAGAGAATCTCGAATGTATGAGTGACATTGTAAAATATCTGTGAGAATAGAGTACCTAAGGCATTGTAATGAGATTTACTAAAATATTGAAATTTGGTGTAGGGGCACCAAGGTTATTGAGCAAATTTGGTTCATGGTTCAAGTCTTAAAGTTAGTTTTGTGTTTTGTGTTTTGTGAATTGAATAAGGTCATATTAGACCAATTGATTTATAATTTAGTAAGTCATGTTAGTTACAAAAACAACAGTTAGGCACGATTGGAAAGATGTAGAATCATTTGTAAAAGCTATTTAAAGCCACTTGAAGGCTCATACACAATGTAATTTTTCTAATAGAAGAAATTCAAAACTAAAAACAACATTTTCTCAGTATTTTGTTGAGTTTTTTGAACTTTCTTTCCCTTATACGAACCTATACAGGTCCTTCTTGCTTTGAAACCTTTTGTATTATGTGGTAGTGTGAAGTAGCTTTAGTTTTTATCATTTTGGAGGTTCTAAGACAAAATATTGAGTGAGTTCTCTTTAGTACTCTGCTGCTCCCCTGATTTAACACCGTTTGCTTATTGAGGGTCTTCTAAAATGTGGATTTGACCCATTCCACTTTATGTTTCCACTATTTCTTGTGCAATGGGTCATGTGAAAATTGTAATCTAACTGTATAGGGGATTTGGAAGGCTGAAAGGTCATTTTGGTCAGTTTTGAGTGATGCCCTAGGGCTGGGCAGAGCAAAATGCATGTGAAAATGGAGGTTTTATGAATGGTTTTAGTGAAATGTTGATGGATTTGACTTGGTAATGGCGTAGAATGTCTATGCAGACCTAAATAGGTGTGTTGGAAACAATTTCAAAGTTTGGAAAGCCCGGTTTATGGTAGATTTAATAAAACCCTAGTTTTATGCATGAAAATGGAGGGTTTGTTGGGACAACACCCTAGAAGCCTTGTGTTGGTGTAATCATCAGTGAATTTGATGTTTTGAGTCACAATTAGTGACTGTCCAAGGGATTGTGTGATTACAAGAAGTTTAAAAGGTACTTTGTTTGGAAAAGTGGGGTAATTCTAATAGCCTTTTAGCAGGTTAGTTTGTTGGTTCTCCATGATGGCACAAAGAAAATTATGGGGATCTTTTTTGAATCTTGTAGTAGGACCGTGGTAAGTCTCTAGTGATGATTTTTTGGCCTTTGTATGGCCTTAGCAGTAGGATAACTTCATTTTGTTGAATATTGAAGGCTACAAGCCTTTTGAGTGTGTTTTGAGAAACCAAGTGTTTCAGTGATCAAAGATTGGGTTCATTGTTTGAGAATTGATTAGTTGATGTTGAAAAGAGTTCCTCCACCTTGAATTGTATCAATAAGCCCTCTAACGTAACTATGATACCTTGGAATTTCTACTACTCTAAATGTGCAAAACAACTAATAAACATGAATAACAAAATACCAAGGACACCTCAAGATTAGCCAAAAAGTGGTTCAACGAAAAGGAATGCAAATAAGATAAAACACAAACACTTTTACCTCCCTTGTTGTTGATACCTCTTTGATTGGCCCTTGCTTGAATTGGTTGTGTGCTCCTTAGATGATGGATTGAGTGGCTATATGCAAGATTCAATGTGCAAGATGATGAACAAAGATGGTTGAATGATTGAAAAGGCTTGAGGATTCAAATGGACAGCATGTAGTTATAAAAAATGCAAAGTGTTTGAGAAGGAAAATTGGCAGCATAAGGTTGCTCCAAATGAAAGTGTTCTCCCTAAATGCCCTTGAAGAGGGGGTATTTATAGAATAATTTGAATTCTCTAAAGAATTCAAGGGTCAAGATTGATCCAACAAGGTCAAGATGAAGGGCTATGGTGGGTTGAGAACCCACAAGCCCTCACATCTTGACATGTGGAGGGTGAAGTGGACAAGAGGATATGGGGTGGAGATGAGTTGTCAAAAAGGTACATGAGGTGGAAAATGACATGCACCTTGGGGGAGTGAGGAGATTTCCACAAAAAGGGATTCCTTATCCCCAAGTGGGAGTGAAAGGGACATTTGAGGAATTTTGGAATTCCTCAAAAATCTACATGGGAAAAGGAAAGGTGGTTGGGAGGATAAATGTGAATT
>VDFB02000015.1:229658441-229676080 GCA_007258455.2 Sequoia sempervirens
GATACATCCTGTTGAGACCAAAGATGATGGCTATTAAAAGATCGTTATGACGCAGGATGTTCAAAATCGATTGGATCTCATGATACAAGTGGATCTCATTTGTTAAGAACCAGCTAGATAAGGGCATAGCTTGATGGCACGACACAAGGAAGACAAGACATGGGACTAACAAAACCTAAAGACCTAGGGGCTCGGGGGCCGATCAAAGATTAGCCTTGCCTACGTAAAAGCGCAGAACCCTCATAGTTCGATGAAAGGTGGATGACTGACTATGATGGAGACCTTGATGGATGGTAAAGATAGGATGGACAAAAGGAAAAAGACCGATGATAGATGATAGAAGAGCAAAGTGAAGATCGATGATGGAACCCCGGGGGCGGATTAGATGATCGACCTTGCCTATGTGAAAGCACAGGGGCAACGTAGTTGATAAGACCGAAGGAAAACAGTGGATAAAGGATGATGGATGATGATAGGATAAGTGGATAAAAAGATGGGACTGATACGACAAGATAGGATAGACCTATTGGATTGGATAGGATGATGACGATCACATAAAGCTCAGGGCTAGGATAGTTATCCAAATCGTTAAAATGACTTGAAAAAGATGAGATGAGTGATGAAAAGTGATAGGGACTGGAAAGATGTGCAAGAGAAGCAGGGGTGATGTAAATGGCATTGGGTTGTACGGGGGGAGGCCTATAGCCAGATACCAATGACAAGGGATTGTGAGATGGGATGAGGATAAAGGTGAAAGAATGGATAGAGATATAGGGATGGGGATGGGAGGGATTGTTTGGATGGATGAGAATATACGGATTGAGAGATTGAAGGGATGCTATGATAGATGGGGAGATGGAAGGAATGCTATGATAGATGGATAGGGAGATGAAGGGATGTTATGATAGATGGGGAGATGGAAGGGATGCTATGATAGATGGATAGGGAGAAGAAGGGTTGGGAGATGAAAGGGATGCTAGGATAGATGGATACGAAGATATAGATGGGGAGATGGAAGGGATGCTATGATAGATAGATAGGGAGATGAAGGGATGCTGTGATAGATGGATACGAAGATAAGGATGGGGAGATGGAAGGGATGTTATGATAGATGATTTCTCCAAGGACTATGTCACAAAGGAAGCGGATGCCCCCACTCTAGATATGTCATATATGAGGAGGCATAAGGGATAGAAGACAAGTGGATGGGAAGATAAATGAGATAACTAAAGGAGGACATGATGGGTGACCAAGGAATATGATAGAGCATGGATGAAGGGAATGTATACCAATAGGTGTCCAAAGCATGCATAGATAGGTGCCCCAATTTTGATCAAGATCACAAGAAGGATGGAGGGAATGGGAGATAAATGAGATATGATGGTAGGGTGCGGAAAATAGGAGGGATGGAGGGATTTACGAAGAGGATGGATAACAGGAAGACGGGTGCATAGCTAGAAGCATAGCAGATGGAGGGAATGCATATCTGGAAGTTGCCCCCAAATGTAGATGGGGATTTACGCATGATGCCTGTTTGCCAGGTTTTCATCATGGTACTTATCCAAGGCGCTTGTTTGCCAAGTTTTCACCATTGGATGGATTATTTCTCTTTACTATATTTTTTTTTTTTTTTGGATTTTTGAATTTTTGGAGTTTTTGACTTTTTTTTTGGATTTTTGACCTTTTGGATGTTATGCAGAAGGAGATGGGTAAGGACATGTGATAGGGATCAAGGTGTTAAGAGCTCATGTTTGAAGTGGTTGTTGGATGTTGGTACAACCTTATGAGGATAAATGGATTATGCATGAGGATGAATTAAAGGGATTTGATGGGGTTGATACATGGGATAATGTATGGGATGTTGGAAAGAGTATGGATAGAATGATGGGGTGGATATGTGATGGGGAGATGTGTTCAGGACCAACATTGACACATGTGGTGGTGGATGTGGAAAAATAAGAGGATTAAGGGATGGAGAATGTGGGGATAATGGAGGAGATGGAATGGTGAATTTCGGGACATAGGGACCCAAAACAGACGTAGGAGATGAAAGGGGTGTATGATTAGCTTTTGGATTAGCGACTTTGGATGTTTTTATAGATTTTTCATGTGATGGCATTGCATCTTTTTTCTTTGGGATCCACATGGTTTTGATCTTTGCTTTCGTGGGCCTTTGTGGCCTATGGATTTGATGTAGATTTTTTCTTTCTTCACCATGTCTTTTGAGGGGACATGGGGAGCCGTAAATTCATGTGGATGCTTAGATTTATGCATTTTTCCTTTAACAACCAAAGTGCTTTTAGTAGCAATGGGATGGGTGTGAATGGATGGATGATGTGGAGGACACATGAATGGAGGGATGGAGGTAGGATTTTTAGGATGATATGTGGATGGATGATGTACAGGTACGTGCCTTTGTTGATCCTGATTAGGGAACATGAGAGTGGGATAGTTATGATGGGCGACATGGATAGGTGATGGATGGATGAAAGGATGGATAGGATGAGATGGAGGAGGTGATTTTGGGATATAAGGGCCCAAAATAGACTTAGGACTTGGAGGATATGGGATGGGGGATGAGGGGACATAAGGACCCAATATGGATGGAGCTGATGAATGAGGAAGATGGACAGTTGTTTTGAGGTGATATGATAGAGGAGGAGGGATGGCGACATATGATCTAGTGGGGTGATGAGAAGAGCCGACATTTCTTTGGGAAAAGGCTCATTGAGGACATCTAGAGGTTGTACCAACATTTTTGGATTGCGAGTCATGAGTAGTACATCCAAGACCTTGCGGATACAAGTGTTCTTTAGCTTGGATGGGCTCTATAATACCTTGCTCATGAAGGCCTAAACCTTTTCCTTGATAGTTCATTTTCTTGAGTATTCGATCTAAGATAGGATTTTTGTTATTCTGGAAGAATGATGCGAGTTCATTATTAGGTGGAAGAGGAGGGTTGGTGTATATGCTTTGTTTTTCTTCTGCGAGGAGACCACCATGGAGGAATGTGAGAGGACCAAGGGGATATGCAAGCGGTGTGGGGATAGCATTTTTAGGCAATGATGGGGGATCATGAGAAGGAGATGATGGGATAGCAACATCAAGAGAGGGAGTAGGGGCCATGATAGGATCTGGATTTGTGGTAGTAGGCTCATGCGATGGAGATGGAGATGGAGCAGTGGAAGCTTGAATGACAAGGGGATCATGGGATGGAATGGATGGGGGATTGTGATCTTGAGGTGGACTAGATAGGATGGTAGGATCTTGATCTAGAGAAGGGGATATGCTGGCATGCTTTGGATTAGACTCTTGGTGTGACTCATCGTGTGCGAGAGGCATGGTAACGGAGTCTTGTTGGAATTCTTCAAGTGGGGAAGATGGAGGGACGGAAGATTCATGAGGTTCATTGGAATGGGTTTTGGTGCTACTAGGAGTGGGAGGAGTGGATTGGATTTGGGTGGCTCTAGGAGTAGAGGGAGTAGATTGGAATTGGGTGTCTTCGATGGATTCGATGGTTCTTGGAGTAGGAGGTGGGGGTTCAATGGATTCAGAGGATGTAATGGTAGGAGATGGGGGTTCAACGGATCCAGAGGATGTGATGGGTTTGATGGTTTGAGTAGTACTAGGGGTGGTAACACCAATAATAGGTGGGGTATGGAGAAGGGTCTCATCACTAGTGACTGCGGATGATGGATCTAGATGGCATGGTTCTATGACTTCAAGATGTGGAGTTGGGGGTGGATTCTTTGTAATGAGTCCTTGGAGAACTTCTGAAATGAGAGACTTGCATATGGTTGGCTTGGCTAGGGTGGTAGAAATGGATGAGGGATTATGGATTGGTGGACTAGGGTTAGGTGGAGGAATGGGATTGAATGTAGGACCATGAGTAAATGGGGGGTTAGGATTGGATGGGGGACTAGGAGTAGATGGATGAATGGGATTGGATGGAGGACTAGGAGTAGATGGAGGACTAGGATTGGATGGAGGAATGGGATTGGATGGAAGACTAGGAGTAGATGCATGAATGGGATTGGATGGAGGACTAGGAGTAGATGGAGGGTTAAGGTAAGGAGATTGGAGTGGTGAATTAAGATAGGGGGACATGAATTGTGGATTAGGACAAGAGGATATAGGTGGTGTAGTGGAACAAGAGGATGTGGGGGATGGATTATAATAAAGGTATGGGGATGATGGATTAGGATGAGGAGGCATGGATGTAGGATTAGTATGGGAAGATTGGAAAAGAGGATTAGGATAGGGGGACATGGATGGGGAATTGTAATAGGAGTATTGGGATGGAAGATGAGGATAAGAGGATGTAGATGTTGTGTAAGGGGATGATGTAGATGAAGGACATGACAAGTATGGGGATGAAGAAGATACTGGATATCCATTGTCAAGGGTGGCATAAGGAGCATGACTAGGCGTGGATGAAGACATAGCGGGATAACTGGAAGGGGTGATTGGATTGTGGAAAGTGGGTGGAGATATCTTACTAGTGATGATAGCATCAAGGGGATCTATGTCATATTCTTCTTGATTGACAAGACTTTCGTTATCGTCGTCCACGTAATTAAGGTTTCCCTTGACTACTATTGATGGAGGATGAGGATTCATGATGGTGAAAGGATAAAGAGGATGGATAAAATATTTTGGATGGGAACGGATTAAAGCTCAAATCAGGATTTTGGTCAAGCTCAGATCAGGATTGGACAAAAGCTCAGATTAGGATGATTGGATGGGATTGCTTCTGATTTTGATGGGATTCGGTAGACGGATGATTGGATTGGGTAGATGATTTGATGAATTTGATTAAAATACTAGATCAGTTTGATTGGATAGGATCAAATAATTAGATGATGTTGATTGGATAATTGTGATTGAATGAACTTGATCAGATTGGTGTGCTTGGATTGATTAGATGATCAGATGAATGGATTGGTTTGATTAGATAGGAAGAAATAAAAGGTACCACTAGATAGAGCTCAAAAAATTAAGCAATTTTGGTTTTTGAACGAAGTTGATCCGATGCACAGTTTGTAAATGGCAGCCTTGGGAAGTTAAAGGGGCGTAGCCAGCATTCTGCAGCAAATCAGGGGCGCTACCATGTTTCTGCAGTGGCACTACCGCCTTTCTACGTAGGGCGCTGCCGCGTTTCTGCGTAGGACGCTACAGCGTTTCTGCAGGGGCGCTACCGCATTTCTGTGCAGGGCGCTACCACGTTTCTGTGGGGACAAAGCTTGGTTTTTGATGGCAAAGGCTATGGCAAGGACACAAAATGATAAAACAAGTCCAAAGTATCAAAAATTTGACAGATTTTTCACGAGATAACACCTCAAGCAAGCACAATCCTATGATTAATATTACGGGTATGGCAAGGCAAAGTCTTAATTTAGGATGCACAAGGCTTCTAGGGAGTCCTCGATATACTCTCGGTACGTGAGGCACAACCGTGAACACCAGCCGTCACAAGCGTGAGTCGGGAACCCCAGCGAGATACTCAAGGGCTCAGACCAACTCTTCACGTCTATCTAGGTATCACCCTAGCTTTGACGCTCTGCCAATTACGACGCAACTAGATTGGGGTACAACTTTCGTTCTCCCCCCTTTATATACCCCGCCGGTACATGTGGTTGGAATCGTCCCTTGGGGTGATGAAATACCCAAGCAGGTCCCACTAAAAGGAAGACACTAACTGTTTCCAACTACTCTCCAGGCTCACACGAAGTGCAAGGGGAAAGTGAAAACAAATCAATGCCCCCTTGGGTAACACAAAAGTAAAAAACTACAACAAACAATGAGATTTAATCCCCCTAATTAGACTATGTTTGAGAGCAGCAAAGATAATTTTTGAAAGTTTGATTATGTAGATGACCCTACAAACAAATGTTAGTTGTCCTCTTTTTCGCCTTTAGTCAAATTTTGCCACAATATGCTACAAAAACGTTAGTGAAAAATAGCAATATTCTTGCCAGAACAACGTTAGAGAGTTATCACGTGAATATAACAAAAAACTAGAGCAAAAATGAAGTCAAAATGCCTATTTTACCTTCTGAACTGTGCTGTTTTGGGGCACTGCCGCGCTTCTGTGAAGGGCGCTGCCGCACTTCTGTGAAGGGCGCTGTCGCGGGTCTGTGAAGGGCGCTACCGCACTTCTGTGGGGGCACTACCGCACTTCTATGAGGGCGCTACCGCACTTCTGTAGGGGCGCTACCGCACTTCTGTGAGGGTGCTACCGCACTTCTGCGAGCTTTTCCTGCAAAATCCTTAACTCAAAGAAACATTAAATGCAAGATCCGTGTGTGGGTCCCACCGGGCGTGCCAGAAATGTGATACCTTGAAATTTCTACTGCTCTAAATGTGCAAAACAACTAAGAAACATGAATAAAAAAATACCAAGGACACCTCAAGATTAGCCAAAGAGTGGTTCAACGAAAAGGAATGCAAATAAGATAAAACACAAATACTTTTACCTCCCTTGTTGTTGATACCTCTTTGATTGGCCCTTGCTTGGATTGGTTGTGTGCTCCTTAGATGATGGATTGAGTGGCTATATGCAAGATTCAATGTGCAAGATGATGAACAAAGATGGTTGAATGATTGAAAAGGCTTGAGGATTCAAATGGATAGCATGTAGTTATAAAAAATGCAAAGTGTTTGAGAAGGCAAATTGGCAACATAAGGTTGCTCCAAATGAAAGTGTTCTCCCTAAATGCCCTTGAAGAGGGGGTATTTATAGAAGAATTTGAATTCTCTAAAGAATTCAAGGGTCAAGATTGATCCAACAAGGTCAAGATGAAGGGCTATGGTGGGTTGAGAACCCACAAGCCCTCACATCTTGACATGTGGAGGGTGAAGTGGACAAGAGGATATGGAGTGGAGATGAGTTGTCAAAAAGGTACATGAGGTGGAAAAAGACATGCACCTTGGGGGAGTGAGGAGATTTACACAAAAAAAGATTCTTGTCCCCAAGTGGGAGTGAAAGGGACATTTGAGGAATTTTGGAATTCCTCAAAAATCTACATAGGAAAAGGAAAGGTGGTTGGGAGGATAAATGTGAATTAAAAATTCACATTCCTAGGATGATCTAGAGGATAAAAGGTGGGCTCCAAAAAGGTGGGACTTGGTCACATGTGGAGATTGTGACAAGTCCAAGGTTGGTCACATGTGGAGATTGTGACAAGTCCAAGGTTCTAGAAGCCTTGGAAGGATGGAATGTGAATTAAAAATTCACATATAAAAGAGGGGAATCTAGGAAGAATAAAAAGGAATTAAAAATTCCTTGGAGAATGATTAGGCTTAATTAATCAAGTAATTAGAAGATAAATGAGGATTAGAAGCCAACTTGCAAAAGTTGGAGGATGTGACACATCCTAATCAAGGATTAGGCATGTGCACATCCCTAATGAAGAAATTAGGAGATGGATTAGGATTAGATGAAAATGACATGTGAGGAATTAAATAAATGTAATATTTATTTAATTTATTTGATGAAAAGAGGATTAAGAGGGTAAGGTATTTAATTATTAATTAAATACCTTAGGGATTTGGCAGAATTAAAGATATTAATTAAATAATAGAAATATTATTTAATTAACTTGGATAAGAGGATGTTTAGACGAAAAGTGATAAATTTGGATAAATTAAGTGTCCAAATTTGGATGTCTACAGTAACAAACCCCAAAATCCTCTTCTTTCACAAGTTAGGCAAGGGTTTATTGAAAACCCATACTCCAAACCTTCCCACAGCCAACGAAAGCCTAAAAAACTTCAAAAAGGTCTACACAAGCTTAAAATTTCAAGTGATATCACTACCCCCAAATATTTCTTCAAACCCTAGCATTAAGCCACCATTTTTCATTAAAAAATGCACCATTTGACATCTAGGGCATCACCTAAAAACCCTCTATTCACCTCCCTTGCACACAAAATTTTGCACACATGTTTTATAACCCTAACTAAGCCTTTCCATCGAGTTATAGAAGCATATAGTGGGTGAAAGGCTTAATATGACATTTTAATGCACTCAAAATCCTTAAAACAGGGTATACAAACCAACCCTTAGTAATTGGCTTCTAAAATACACAAAATCACTTGAAATCCAACCAAACAAAAACTAAAATAGAGTTAAGTTTTCTGCCCACTGAATTCCATAAAAAAGAGAGCACAATCATCCTGTACAGAACTGTACAGTTCAAGGAAACATCAGACCCAATGTGCAAAATGGTAACAATATTTGACGAAGTATTATTCAGAAACCATGGCACTTACAAAATATCTATCTAAACCTACGAGATCATGTTGTTCCTCTCTACAATAACCTCTCTCAGTTTTTGTTATCTCAGAGTGGTTTTTTCGTTGTGTTCAGTTTTCATTTGATTGAAAAAGTGTCAAATGCAAGCAGTGCAAAGTTGCAAAGTGGTGCAACTTTTGATCTACAACTCATGTGACTAAACAAACTATTCCAACGCGTTTGAATAGGTATTTTTATGCTATACATGGTCCTCTTTCACACCCAAACATGCAGAATCACTTTGAGCTACGTTCAACCAGATCAATCCGTTAAGGGTCCAAAGTACAAAATGGCTGCAAACTTCATCATGTTGTTACTCGGATATCGTGATGCTTAGAAAATTCTTGTATAATACTATGGGATTGTGTTGGGTCCCTCTACAATAACCTCTCTTGGTTTTTGCTATCTCAGAAGAATTTTCCTGTGGTGGCGAATTTTCACTTGGGGAAAAAGTTGTCAAATGTAAGTAGTTGAAAGTTGCAAAGTGGTGCAACTTTTGTTCTACAGCTCATGTGACCAAACGGATTATTCTAGCATGTTCGAATAGGTATGTTTACACTATTCATGATCTTCTTTTGCACCCAAACACACAGAATCGCTCTGAGCTACGTTCAACCGAATTTATCCTTTAAGGGTCTAAAGTGCAAAATTGCTTCAAACTTTAGCATACTGTTACTTGGATACCGTAAAATTTAGAAACTTCTTGTCTAATCCTATGGGATCATGTTGGGACCCTCTATAATGACCTATCTCGATTTTCACTATTCCGGAGGCATTTTCCTGTGGTGGAAAATTTTCACTTAGGGAAAAAGTTGTCAAATGCAAGTAGTTGAAATTTGCAAAGTAGTGCAACTTTCGTTCTGCAATTTGTGTGACCAAATAGACTATTCCAATGTGTCTGAATAGGTATGTTTATGCTAGGTATGGTCCTCTTTCACACCCAAACACACGAAATCGCTTCGAGCTACATTCAACCGGATCGATCCCTTAAGGGTCCAAAGTGCAAAATAGCTACAAAATTCAACATGTTGTTACTTGGATACTGTGATTGTTAGAAAATTCTTGTTTGATCCTATGGGATCATGTTGGGCCCCTCTAAAATAACCTCTCAGTTTTTTCTATTTCAGAGGCATTTTCCCGTGGTGGCGAATTTTCACATGGAGAAAAAGTTGTCAAATGCAAGTAGTTGAAAGTTGCAAAGTGGTGCAACTTTTGTTCCGCAACTTGTGACCAAACAAACTGTTCCAACGTGTTCAAATAGATATTTTTACGCTAGAAATGGTCTTCTTTTGCACCCAAACATGCAGAATCTCTCCAAGTTAAGTTCAACCAGATTGATCCCTTAAGGGTCTAAAGTGCAAAATAGCTGCAAACTTCAAGATGTTGTTACTCGGATACCGTGACGCTTAGAAACTTTTTGTCTAATCCTATGGGATTGCATTGGGCCCCTCTACAATAACCTCTCTCGATTTTTTCTATTTCAGAAGCATTTTCTCGTGGTGGTGAATTTTCACTTAGAGAAAAAGTTGTCAAATACAAGTAGTTGAAAGTTGCAAAGTGGTGCAACTTTCGTTTTGCAACTCGTGTGACCAAACATACTATTCCAACATGTCCAAATAGGTATTTTTATGCTAGGCATGGTCCTCTTTCACACTCAAACACGCGGAGTCGCTCCAAGCTACGTTTAACAGATCGATCCCTTTAGGGTTCATAGTGCAAAATGGCTGCAAACTTCAACATGTTGTTACTTGGATACCGTGATGCTTAGAAACTTCTTGTCTAATCCTATGGGATTGTGTTGGGCCCCTCTACAATAAACTTTCTCAATTTTTTCTATCTCAGAGGACTTTTCACGTGGTGGCAAATTTTCACTTGGGGAAAAAGTTGTCAAATGCAAGTAGTTGAAAGTTGCAAAGTGGTGCAACTTTCGTTCTGCAACTCGTGTGACCAAATGGACTGTTCCAACGCGTTTGAATGGGTATGTTTACGCTATAAATGGTCCTTTTTTGCAGCCAAACACGCGGAATCGCTCTGAGCTACGTTCAACCGAATCGATCCCTTAAGGGTCCAAAGTGCAAAAGGGAAGCAATCCTTGACAGGCTATTACTCAGAAATTGTGATGCTTACGAATTATCTGTCTAAGCCTACAGGATCATGTTGGGCCCCTCTACAATAACCTCTCTCGGCTTTTGTTATTTCAGAGTTTTTTTCCTATGGTGTCCAATTTTCACTTGATGGAAAAAGTGTCAAATACAAGTAGTGTAAAGTTGCAAAATGGTGCAACTTTCGTTTTGCAATTCGTGTGACCAAAAAAATTGCTTCAACACGTCCCAATAGGTATGTTTATACTAGGCATGGTCCTCTTTCGCACCCAAACACACAGAATTGGTTCGAGCTACTTTCAACCAACTTGATCCCTTATGATGGCATGCAAAACAATCGAAAAGAGAAACATACGCACGATGGTTGATTAGAATCCATTCTTGTAGAATGGTTTTAACTTTGATTAGAATCCATTCTTGTGGGATTCTATTAAGTTCCAAGAAACTTAGAAGTAGATTTCCAAAATAGGTCTGAACTTGCTCATACAAGGGTTTGAGTGTAATATGTTGAAATAGGCCATTCCACCTATTGTTCAGGTTGTGTCTCGATGATATGGGCCTGATGTAAGTAGGATAGGGAGTAGAAATAAGAAAATAGCATTGGTAAAGGCATTGGAAGAGATTACTATCGTTGCCTCTATTGAAAATTTAGAATTGAGGCCCCTTAAAAGCAAGGCTAGAAGAGGTGAAAAGAAGAAATTGCTTGAAAATAAGTTAGAATAGGTTGAAAATAGGGTGAGGTTGTGGAGTTTGATGTGTTCAAAAGGTTTGCAAGGATAGGGGAGGTCAAAAATATGTTATGACATGATGCCCTAGTTGGGAAAACAGGGGTTTTGAATGAAAAAAGAGGTTTGAGGGAGTAAAAGTGGGTAAATTTAGGGGGCAACATAATTTGGTGGTCAATTAAGTTTGTGTAGGTAGAATGAAGAGTGTTGGAAGAGGTTTTGAGGTTGTATGAGGTTCGAGTTTGAATTTGGGGGTTTGGTTCGCCGGTTCAGCCAAAATTTTTTGGAGGGGGGTTCGGTTCGTTGGTACAAAAAATATGTAAAAACAATATATATATATATATATATATATATATATATATATATATATATATATATATATATATATATATATATATATATATATATACAACCTAGAAGCATGAATTAGGATTAGAATATCACATAACATCATATAAACAACAAAACCACCATAACCTTTAATTTCATTTAAAACATGCATGATAATTATTCATTGTTGAAACTTGAATTGTGGTAGCTTGATATACAAAGTCTATTGATGCTAGAGTTCAATTTGTATGATTTTGAAAAAAGAAGCCAACTGAGTAGAGTTATCAACATTCTTCAGAAATCATAAGAATTTGTTTAGTACACTAGCCATTTTGATTTCTTCTTGCAATCTCAAACATTATTTTGTATCATTGTTACATTGGTATTGAGAGTGGTAGCTTAATATAGCTCCACAATAAAAAATCTAGTTTATCCATGCAGTGTAACAATGGCATAGGAAATTTTTTCTTTCAAATAGCCAAAGGGTGATTGCACAATTGAAGTGTATAAACACATATCTTTTTGTAATATCAAGGATACTTTTTGACACTTCCATGCATCACTAATCTAAAAAGAAAAGTCTTTTTCCTAATCTGTATGTAGCCATGCTTTTGACATTATCAAAAAGATAAAAACTTCCTGAATGATGCAAAGGCATGGCCAAGTAGTTCTAACTCTTCACATGAGAGAAAATAGATGTTGGAGATTACATCAAGTCAGTGAGAACATAAGTGTAATGTGTTTTAGTTTGTAGTATTCCTCTGTTTCTCTACAGATGTGTGATAAATTCTCATTTCAATGATGCAGAACAATTTTTGAAAAAAAAAAGTTGTGTCACAATCCGCTTTCAATCTAGCAAGCAAAAATGAAAGCTCAACCTCTTGGAATGAAAATGCTTGTTTGCAAAACAAATGAATAAGAATGAGGTAGTTAAGGTGTTTGAAGTGATTTAGAGGTCACTTTTAGGGTTCTCTTGGGCATGGGTCAAATTCAAACTCCATAAAACATTAAAAAAATGTTCAAAAAAACACTTTTTGGATGCCTAGGCATGCAGGTTCTGTCTTGGTTTGCCTGGGTTCTGTCTAGGTTCTGCCTGGGTTCTCTTGGGTTCTACCTGGGTGAACCAGACCCAAAAATGAAGGACCCTGGTCGAACCCACAGGCAAACCGAACCAGGACCCGCACCAGGAGCGAACCAGGACCAGAACCAAGGCTAAAATAGAAGAACCCGGTAACACAGATAATGTGTCAAGAAGTTGACTACTTCATCTACTCTAAATATTATGTTTTGCAAGTATTGTGAAGATTATGTATCCTTTGCTTAATTGAGTTGTTCCAATCAAAGGATTAAATATATTGGAATGATTTATGAATCATTTCATGGAATACCAATTGAAAACATGTTTTTTTCTTTTAGATAAAGTTGTTTAGGATCAATCAATTAAATTATTCAAGACAAACCATGAAGGACAACGATGATCAATGCTAGGGCTAACCAATTAATAAGTATACATGTGAATAAGTCAAGCATGTACATGTGAATAAGGGAAGCACAAGTAGTCACAAACATGTAAGCCTTGAAGTATACACATGGATACATAGTATACACTACTTAATACAAAGTATATGCACGAATACAAGTTATACACATGAAAACACGTAAGTCACAAAGTATACATTGGAACACACATATGTCACAAAGTATATAGGTAAGTTGTAAAGTATACACTTGAATACACATAACTCATATCTATTGAACCATGAATTTATAATGCAAATATGGACACCATCGATAAAAAATATTTGTATTAACCAAATAGCCATGTATGCATACATGAATTTATATGTCGATATAAGTATAAAATATAGGTACAAAATAGCCATATAGGCTTATGAGAATTCCATATAGGCATACAATGTCAAATATATCCAATACAAAATATGTACAAAACTGCCATGTAGGCATACAACAAAGGGCTATGGAATCAAAATTCATTTCTCTCCATGCTCTGGAAATAAATTCTTTCCCTTTGCTTGTCGATCTGATGGTGATAAGTCTGTCACTCGTTTGTGTTGTACCCGAGGAGTGCTCCTGCTGCTCCTACTATTAAGTTCTTGATGAAGTTTTAACTGTTACAATAAGAAGTAAAGACATTAATATATAGAAATTACATTATGAAAAATGATATATTTAACAAAATAATCACTTACTGCCATCTCACGATCACTCTCCATGAGGGAAATATTCGCATGCCCATGCTAAGGCGTGCTCAAGCCTTGTATAAACCATCCAAAGAGAAATTAAACTACAAATCAATAATGGTTTGTTTTTTCACTAGAACTAACATCTATAACAACGAATGTAAATTGAAATTTAGTAATTTGCCTCATACCTCCCCTGTCAGAGCCATCGAGGATTGTATAGTGGATGAAACACCGATATCCATTGCCCTCGTAACATTTGGAGATGTTTCTGCCACCAACATCTAAAAATAAAACAACAAATTATTCAATCACAAAAACTACAATAGCGATCCACATCATGACTTATAATGTATGAGGTTGTATAGGTAATATTTTTATGATGTAATAAGGCTTAAATAGCCATTTTTGAGTTTGTAATGGTCTTTGGTAGTCATTTTAGGCATAAATTGTAAAGTTGTAGAATCTTAACAAAATTTGTCAATCAATGTTGTAAAAATGCAAAAAGGTGACAAGCAAATGCAATTGGAAGCTGCTCCTAGACTTATTACTTATGTTATGTGAAGTAATTGCATCACTGCTTATATTGACTTTCTAAACAACTATATTGTAGTTGAAATTTTGTCATCTATCAACATCTAGTTATTAGTTATGGAATGTGAAGTAATGCTTTGAGTTTGAATGATGTGCAATGCAACGTAATCAAAAATATGAATATAAACTACACAAATCTATTAAATACAATTCATTAGTTAAACTCTTTATTCTATTACCTGCGTGTAGGTTTGAGTAAATCCACTGGCACTGGGAGGTGTTCCCTCGAAAAATCCAATATTAGCCTGTTCAACATCCAACATCACATATTAAAATACCATTCGTAAAACAATGCTATTAACATGTAATAAATTTATAATTGTTTACTAGTTACATACCCCACCGATAGGTGTACTGCAGAAATAAGTAGGTGGAGGGCTGGTGTATCCAGTCTCAACACTGTGACCTTACAGTTTTATTAAAATCATAAAACTAAATTAGTTAATCTATCATTTCAAAATCAAAATTGGGTAAAAGCACAAACCTGTGTCACACTTTATAAAGGAATCGACCAACAACAAATTTTTTTTTGAACTTCGACCACATAAAAGTGGTCTTTATATTTTGAATTTCAAAATGGTGTAAAATAATGAAATGTAGAACTTTTGATGTAGTTTATTCTTGTAATTTTTAAATTAAAAAAAAAATATTTTCATTATGTTTTTATCAATTTAAGGACAAATTTTGGAATGCTGAAAATTTCAGAAAAGAGTGACTTCACGGACCGTTAAGAAACAAATTGAAAAAAACTTCATTTCTCCCTTATTTTTTTTTTCTCCAAATAGGTAACTTCAATATCTTGTGCATGGAAAAAAAATCAAATTTGGATGTATATTTTTCTCATAATAACGTTTCAAAGTCAAACATGTCAAAATTTGACAGTTTTTATGGACCGTCAGCTATTTTCAATTTTTTTAATCATTTTCAAAAAAAAAAATATACCCTTTTGAAGAAGACTCTCTCCTCTTTTGCCCCATATAAGATTTAAAAAAAATTAATAAGTTTTACTATGCTTTTTTTAATTTGTAATCAACCTCTTTTTATTTTTAAAACCTACTTACATTATTTTAAAAATAAAATATATTAAAACTAATCAAAATATAAAAAAAATATTTGGATTCTTCACTCCAAGCTCTACAAAAGGGTATTTTTATTTTTTGCAAAAAGGTCATTCTGACTAGAGAAATACTCTGCCAAAGTTGAATATTTCAGAAAATTCTGAAAAATGATGAGTTGGCTACCATGTAGGATGCCAAGTAGACATTCTCGGCCGAGAGGGTTTCAGACGAGAAAGTTTCGGGCGAAACACTGTTGGCCGAAAATGTCTTGATATTTCCAAGCCATAAATACCTGATCCGCTCACTTTTTGCATGTTTTTGGCCAGCCATATTCAGCCGAGAGGTTTTTGGCCGAAACCCTCTTGGTTGAAAACGTGCCTACCACGTCAATGCCACAATGTTTTGGCCGAAAGTGACTCGGCCTAATGTCTTCCGGTCAAAAATTGTTCACTCAGAACCATAAATTTGGCCAAAAGTGTGACACACTATTGTGCTTTTACCCAATTCAATAAATTAAATTCAATGAACATGCTAACTTTTACCTGAGTATCAATGCCATATGCCTCATGCAAAATGTTGGCTTCCCTCTCCATCTCCATAGCTATAGACGGATCCTACGTAGCAACCTCCTAAGTGTCAGTGGGGTCATATGAACAAGTCGCCCCGCAAGATTGACACACATGGGTTCGAAAACCATGACTCGAAGACTCCCCTAAATGGTGCTGTAGAATAGGGCTAGTATGCTGGATGACACTCTGGGTCAAAGTGCTGATCACCTGTAATGTCTCTACGTCGGCACTCTCCTTCACGATAGAAGGCATACCAATGTGCTCATGAGGCGGCCTAGTGAGAACTCGTTTGCCTTGCCACATAGGATCTGACTGTGCACCAGGTCTATCCTGAGCTGAGCCCCCACCTCTCCCCTGGAAGTCCCTCATATCAAAATAATTTGGGATTTTGTTCAAAATGAACTCACTGTATAGTTTCCTAAGGAAATATTGGGGGACTTCACAATTGTTGCACGGTGGGTAATCAAAAATCAAGTACCACCTATCATAAAAATAGTTCCTAATCTATTGGTGGTGGCACCAATAAATAGGAAACCTCTTCGCATTGAGGGTAAGATTTTGATTTGTGTGTGGGTCAGTGAATAATGAGCACAAATCACCTTTTGTAATTTTTAAATCCTTTACATCTTTATTTGATAGTTTATCCGCGTAATAGGCCCTAGCTGCCCGCCTCCTATCTTGCCATCTAGTTATTTGATTGCTAATTGAATTTACATTTTTTAACATATCTTTCAATGAACTTGCTAGGGTTAGTCTTTCCATGGTTGAACCATTTGGATCACTCAACCTACTGATTAAATCCTCAATTTGCTTTTTTTTGTTCTCAATTTCACTCATTAAATTTTGTTGAGTGCTAGGAGGGTGTTGAGTGAATGACGGAGGAGGTTATTATTGAGGTTGAGGATTTGGAGGGTTTACAGGTTCATTTGAATCTCCTACAAATTCAAAAAAATAAATATCAAATACAATCTAAAACTAACAAATTCAAAACAAAAATCAAACAATCCTTACCTCTCACACCTCCTCCTCGTCGTGGTGCCATCCTTGCAATGAAATACCAATTGTTGATGAAGATTTTTGCTGAATACCTCCTCCTAGAATGCAAGCACAAAATATGAGGGGTTTGGCTGCGGGCACAACAAAAAACACAGTCAAAATGCAAGAATGAATGCATTTCACTTTTTTTTTTGCTTTTAACATGTCATAACGCAAGTGCATTATAACGCACTCGCGTTATGGGCTCATTGTGGCCGAGCCTCAGGCTCAGAACACCAAGCCATGACATGAGCGTGTTATAATGCACTTGTGTTATAACACGCTCGTGTTATAATGTGCTTGCATTATAACACGTTCGTGTGATGACTTTTCAAAACTTTTTAAAAAAAGTGTCCACAAAATTGTTACCCACCTCCATGCACCCGCCCATAATATACAATTTATGATAATCTCTTACGAAATTATGCATTTAATATATAATATATTATATTATTATGTATAATATTTAAATATTATTTCCATATTTTAGTTAATGTATAAAATTTAAATATATGTATTTATATATTACTAATATATGAAATATTATATAACTAATTTATATTACTAATATATAAAATATTTAAATATGATCTCTTTCCCTCTCTCTCTCTCTCTCCCAAGTCTCTCACTCAATCACTCCTATCTCTTTCCCCTCTACCCTCTATCTCTCTCCCACTCCCTCCCTCCCTCTCTTTCACTGACTCCCTCTATCTCTCTCCCCTCTACCCT
>VDFB02000015.1:229677188-229942098 GCA_007258455.2 Sequoia sempervirens
GTGTCTCTCCCTTTCCCTCTCTCTCTATCTCTCCCTTTCCCTCTCTCTCCCTCTCTCTCTCTCCCACCCTCCACCTCCTAATTATTCTTAGGTCTTTGTGTGCACAAATCGGATATCCAATTTATAACACTAAAATCCTACCGTTACAATGCATTTTTAAATGTTTTTCAAATCAGATATCGGATTTTATTCGATATCAGATTTTTGGGCCATAGAAAAACCCCATGTGGGTCATTTTGGGCATCCCAGTGGACCCTAAAATCTATTTGTAGGCTTTGTTGGCGACAAACGTGCAATTTTAGACAAGAAGAAACAAAGATAAACTTTTTGGAGCATCTTCTACTCAAATTTGTCATAAGCAATCATTTTTTTAGCATCTTTTATGAGGTATAATGGGGAGTAGCAGTCGTCAGAAGTAAAAACATAAGAGAAAGCTTACAAAAGAATAAATTGAAGCATACATAAAAAGAGATAGAGAAGGTCATAGGAAGAGAAGACAAGGTATGTTAAATATTGGTGAAATTGAGCCCTATGGTCTTTCAAGTGAAGAGGAAATTGAATATGTTCAAGGTGAAAATGTTGAACATGATATTGAAATTAGGAATGAAAATACATTCAAATTGATATTGAAAATGTTCAAGGTGAAAATGCTGGAATTGAAGATGTTGAACATGATATTGAAATTGGGAATGAAATTATTGAAATTGATATTGAAAATGTTTAAGGTGAAAATGTTGGAATTGAAGATGTTGAACATGATATTGAAATTGATATTGAAAATTTTCAAGGTGAAAATGTTGGAATTGAAGATGTTGAATATAATATTGAACCAAGTGTAAATTATGTTTCACCAGATTACATGAGAAATGAAGAACCTTGTGTGGAAGAAAGACATATTCCAAATTCAAGACCTTCAAGAACCCCTAAATGGTTACTTGAAATTGATGAGAACATTATAAACAATTATGAAGGCAAGAGGTCAACACGAACTATTCGGTTGTGGGCTACAAGACTTTTCAACCAATATTTTAGCGACAAGACATTGACTGAGCAATGCCAACTTTTTGTACAATTGCTAAAAATGCAAAAGATGAGACCTTTGCTAACCAAATTGAAGATTCATGTGAACAAGAAGACCGAAAAAATTTCTATTATTGCAAAAATAGTTTTAATGCTCTCAAGTCTATTGGAAAAAATAACAAGGAAAAAGATAAGAGAGCTACTTAGAGAGTCATTACAACCACCCTAGTAAGCCATCAATTGAAAAAGGCTCGCTTTATGAGACAAACTTATATTGATTTTGACATAAATCATAAAACTTTGGATAGATCACTTGCAAGAAGAGAAAAAATAGATGATCCTCTTCAAAATGATACATGAGATTTTTCTAGGAGGCTTCCACATGTTGATAAGAAGCTAACTGATAATGTAAAGTAGGTAATTCAACAATTTTGGCATGATAACTCTAGAGTATCACCCAATGTAAAGGATGTTTTAAAGTTAAGAATTGGCAATCGAGACCATACACTGCATCCTAAACATTTCTTGGAATCAATCCAAACAATGTTCAAATTTTTTATTGAAACACATCCAAATATGGAAATCTCACAAAGGACTTTTGAAGGTTTGAAGCCATTTTATTGTGTGCCTCTTAAAATTCGTAATACTTGTTGCAAATACCATGTGGAGTTTTCAATGTACCATGAACTATTGTGCTATATATGTTCTACTTTGCATACTAATGAAATATTGCAAGAGTGTGGTGCAATGCATCTTCCAAAATCATCAAGGGACTTCCTAGATCTATTTTAATGTTCTAGAGATGATGGTTGCCTTATCTATAGAAATGATTGTTTAAATGTGAAGTGCTCACAATGTGGTGGCTTGTCAAAGTTTGTTCAATGTTTTCATGAGGGTTCTAAACATGAATTTGGAAAGAATCTTGTTGAGAAAAAGAGATATGAGATAGTCAAATATACTTTGCAGTGTGGAGGTGAAGGTTCTAGATGGGAGTTGGTTATAAAAGAATGTAGTGTTGCTAATTTTATTTCAGATTTTAAGGATAATATTTTCTACAAGTATGCAAGGAATAGCCATAGGTCTTAGTGGTTGGATCAACAATTTAGGATGTGTAAGGACTCTTTTTTGATTGGCACTATTATATCAGTGGTTGATTTTGCAGAAAACTACACATTGCAACCACAAAATGAGGTACAATCCCAATATTACAATTCCATTTAGATTGTTATTTTTGTCCACATAACATTTATACATGCACCTGATAGTATAGAGGAGGATTGAAAGATAATAAGAGAGTATCATTTTTATATGAGTGATGATAGATCTCACTCGTCTGAGTATGTCCAAAATTGTTTCGAGATTTTTTTTGAGTTCTTGCAAGAGCATGATATAGCACTAGGCCGACATCTCATTTGGTCATATAATTGCACACGTCAATTCAAGAATGATTGTATGTTTTATTGGTTGAGTAGAATTCATGTAGAGAGGGGTGTACCTCATATTTGGAGTGTTTTTGAAGCTGGACATGGGAAAGGGGAGCATGATGGAGCAGGTGCATGTGTAAAGAGAGCTCTAGTTAAGGAGCAATTGAAGATTTCATGAGAAAAATTCAGTGATGCACGTTATATTGTTGATTGGTGTAGTTCAACATTGTTACAGGGAGGGGCACTTGATTCAATAGTGTGCATATTCTTTTGGTTGGTTCAGGATGGTACAGTGGGAGGCAAATTGGATTATCATACAATCAAAGATTCTTCAAATATGCATTCATTTCAAAGCTCAGATGCAAGCACATGGACCATTTGGACATGGGAGTTGGCTTGTTTTTGTTAGAGTTGTATTCAGTGCAAGTGGGATCAATGCGAGTCAAGTGAGTGGGTGGATACATGGGTTCCATAGTATCTAACTCCTTTATCTCAAACAATATCCATGACAAATGACACAATGTAAAATTCAGTTGATTATGACCGTTTTTCAGATCTACTATAGAGACATGTTTTTGCAGTTGTTGCACCGCAGGGGAATGAAGAGAGATCAGACTAGTGATTGGCTCAATGTGTGCGGGTAAAGTATAAGCTAACACAACCGACGGAAGATGATGATGGGTTTGTGTATCCTATAGGTTCAGTTGTGGTTGCAGGAACTTGGTTGCAAACATACATGATTAGAAAGAATGACATACCTGCATTTGAAGACTACGAGAAAAAACAAAACCATTCTCATGTATTCACACCTTGTTATAGCAACAAATGTTAAGTTGTTGAAGCATCATGCCAAACCAAAGACAAAAAAAATATGGACACTTAGTAATGCTGATCATGAAGCAATATTGGATACTCTTAAGCAAAGAGATGAACCTTTAGGCACACTTGACTAGTATATTCAAGAATGGAAGGTACAATGCTTAGGTTCATTATGCTTAAGTTAATTAGTGTTCTTTATTTAATACTGATATTTTTTATACTCTTGCAATGCAGGTGTCTTTAATAGTGATATTCTGTATACTCTTGCAATGCAGGTGTCTTTAATACTGATATTTTGTATACTCTTGCAATACTTTTTCATGAGAATTCTTCTCATTTAATGATTGCAACTTGACTGTCCTAAGAAGGTAATATGAACTCTATCAATGCGATTCACTTCATTGTGAATATTTGCATTACCAATTCATCATCATTCAAGTTGTTTAGAATAATATAGATTTTTTAGTCTAAGCATCTTTTCTATTGTGACAACATAGATTTTTCATTTGACAAATTTTGCGATATTTTTGGCACGATTGATCATGGACCTACTGCAACAATAGCCAACTCTGATCCTTTTGGAGAGGTATGTGATAGATTACAATAATATAGATTGGTTATTGTAAGCATCTTTTATAGTTTGCATTACCATTTCATCATCAATTAGGTCATTTAGAATAATATAAATTGGTTATTCTAAGCATCTTTTATAGTTTACATTACCAATTCATCATCATTCGGGTTGTTTAGAATAATATAGATTTGTTAGTCTAATCATCTTTTCTATTGTGACAATATAGATTTCTCATTTGACAACTTTTGTGATATTTTTGGCATGATTGATTATGGACCTACTGCAACAATAGCCAACTTTGATCCTTTCAGAGAGGTATGCGATAGATTGCAATAATATAGATTGGTTATTGTAAGCGTCTTTTATAGTTTGCATTACCATTTCATCATCAATTAGGTCATTTAGAATAATATAGATTGGTTATTCTAATCATCTTTTATAGTTTGCATTACCAATTCATCATCATTCAGGTTGTTTAGAATAATATAGATTTGTTAGTCTAAGCATCTTTTCTATTCTAACAATATAGATTTCTCATTTGATAACTTTTGTGATATTTTTGGTATGATTGATCATAGACTTGCTACAATAATAGCCTACTCTAATCATTTCGAAGAGGTATGCGAAAAATTACAATAATATAGATTGGTTATTGTAAGCATCTTTTATAGTTTGCATTACCATTTCATCATAAATTAGGTCATTAAAAATAATATAGATTGGTTATTGTAAGCATCTTTTATAGTTTGCATTACCAATTCATCATCATTCAGGTTGTTTAGAATAATATAGATTTTTTAGTCTAAGCATCTTCTCTATTGTGACAATATAGATTTCTCATTTGACAACTTTTGCTATATTTTTGGCACGATTGATCATGGAACTATTGCAACAATAGCTAGCTCTAATCCTTTCGGAGAGGTATGCGACATATTACAATAATATAGATTGGTTATTGTAAGTGTCTTTTATAGTTTTCATTACCATCTCATCATCAATTATGCCATTTAGAATAATATAGATTGGTTATTCTAAGCATCTTTTATAGTTTGCATTACCAATTCATCATCATTCAGGTTGTTTAGAATAATATAGATTTGTTATTCTAAGCATCTTTTCTATTGTGAAAATATAGATTTCTCATTTGACAACTTTTGCGATATTCCTAGCACGATTAATCATGGACCAGCTGCAACAATAGCCAACTTTGATCCTTTCAGAGAGGTATGTGACATATTACAATAATATAGATTGGTTATTGTAAGCATCTTTTATAGTTTGCATTACCATCTCATCATCAATTAGGTCATTTAGAATAATATAGATTGGTTATTCTAAGCATCTTTTCTATTGTATGTAGCTTAACTGCTGCCTTGATGGTTTGTATAGGTACTTGTCACTCCAGAATGTCAACATGCTACTCTTGTGGAAGACTGTGCTTTGAATGCCTCCAATAGGAAAAATTTGCAAAATTTGAATTTTCAAATGTGAAACAATGTAAAAAGGTCATAACTATGTATGGGAATAATCTATATCCAGTGATGTTTTTTGAAATATGGGTCAAATGTCTTGCATTGTATAAAGGGTATGTTTAAAATATAAAGGGGTCTATATTTTGGAAACTCATAGGTTGAAATAGTCATACAGGTGTATGCTTTGTTACTGTTATTGGGACAATTTTTTAAGAGCTTTTTGTACTTAATCGAGCTATAATCGAAGGTTTTCTTCTTGGTTCTTTCCTGTGGGTATACTCGTTTGAACTAGGTTTTGTAATATCTCCTATTTATATATAATAAATTATAGTGGCTTGCCGCTTTTGCCAAAAAAAATGTAAAAAGGTCATGTGAAGGTCATTTCCAATGTAATTGAGTCTTTGATCTAGCAAAGTGGAAACAAGGTATTTGGGTGTGCATGATGTTCAAGTTGATTGGGTAAGAGTTTTTCAATGCAAGGGCTAGGTGGCTTTAAACAACACAATTACAATTCAAGATGATTCAAACTCCAATTTGATCCTCAAACCAAAACTTGGGTGCAACTTCACTAAAACGGTTACTCTTCCTAGTAGGTTTGCAAACCTCTTTTTCTCACTTTTCACACCAAGGGCTAGCTCAATCGACCAAACCTTGACACTTTCAAAACTTCAGTAGGTTCCTTTGAAACAAAGGCTTCAAACTAGCACTCTTTTGCTATCCAAGACCCCAAAATAGGCCCATTTTACAAAGAGACTCATATTTAAACACTTCACAAACCTGAAATTTTGATGGGGCAGCATCGAAACAGCCTACCAAACTACCAAAACCATAATTTTTTTGGTGAGATACACTTTCTAAAGCTCTATTTCAACAAACCCTCATTTTTATAAACTTTCATGAGGTTTTTTAAAAAATCAATGTTTCCAACCCTGCCACACCCTATAAACTCATCAAAAACATCTATTAGGACCTGCACAAGCTTGATCCAACCTTAAATCTTGCTGCCCCCATGTTTCATTCACATTAGCATGTTGTAACCACCATTTTTCACCTAATTTCACTCATTTTTTCCATGCATGGAAACTCACCAACTCAACTATAGACCTTTCCATCTCTTTAAACCCACATAGTCACCTTATATAGTCCTAATAACATCTACCATGGCCATACCATCAAGCTACAGACTGTACAATAGATGGTATGACTTTTTAGCACTTTGGACTCATAAGGGAAATCATCGGTACAATGTAGCTCAGAGTGATTTGATGTATTTGGGTGCAAAAGAGGACCATACCTAGCGTAAACATACTCATTCAGACATGTTGGAACAGTCCGTTTGTTCGTACAAATTGCAAAATGAAAGTTGCACCACTTTGCAACTTTACACTGCTTGCATTTGACAACTTTTTCCTCAACTGAAAAATCGTCACCATGGGAAAACGTCTCCAAGATATAAAAAACTGAGAGAGGTTATTGTAGAGAGTCCCAACACAATCCCATAGCCTTAGACAAAGAGTCTGTAAGTGTCACAGTTTATGAGAAATAGCCCTTCAAAGATTGTTGTCTTTTAACACTTTGGATTCTTAAGGGAAATCATCAGTCCAATGTAGCTTAGAGTGATTTGGTGTATTTGGATGCAAAAGAGGACCATCTCTAGCGTAAACGTACCCATCCGGATGTGTTGGAACAATCCGTTTGGTCATACAAGTTGCAAAATGAAAGTTGCACCACTTTGTAACTTTACACTGCTTGCATTTGACTTTTCCCTCAACTGAAAAATTGTCACCACGGGAAAATGCTTTTGAGATAGCAAAAACTGAGAGAGGTTATTGTAGAGGGGCCCAAAAAAATCCCATAGCCTCAGAAAGAGAGTCTGTAAGCATCACGGTTTCTGAAAAATATCCCTTCAAAGATTGTTTCCTTTTAACACTTTGGACTCTTAAGGGAAATCGCCGGTCCAATGTAGCTCAGTGTGGTTCGACATATTTGGGTGCAAAAGAGGACCATACCTAGCATAAATGCACCCATCCAAACATGTTAAAACAATCTGTTTGTTCGTATGAGTTGCAGAATGAAAGTTGCACCACTTTGCAACTTTACACTGCTTGCATTTGACAACTTTTCCCTCAACTGAAAACTTGTCACATCGGGAAAACACCTTCGAGATAGAAAAAATTGAGAGAGGTTATTGTAGAGGGTCCCAACATGATCCCATAGCCTCAGATAGAGAGTCTAGAAGTGTCATGGTTTCTAAGAAATAACCCTTCAATGATTGCTGCCTTTTAGCACTTTGGACTCTTGAGGGAAATCGTCGGTCCAATGTAGCTCAGAGTGATTCGGCATATTTGGGTGCAAAAGAGGACAATCCTTAGCGTAAACGCACCGATCTGAATGTGTTGGAACAATCCGTTTGGTTGTATGAGTTGCAGAATGAAAGTTGCACCACTTTGCAACTTTACACTACTTGCATTTGACAACTTTTTCCTCAATTGAAAACTCGTCACCATGGGAAAACACCTCCGAGATAACAAAAAAAGAGAGAGGTTATTGTAGAGGGTCCCAACATGATCCCCTAGCCTCAAACAGAGAGTCTATAAGTGTCACGGTTTTTGAGAAATAGCCCTTCAAAGATTGCTTCCTTTTAGCACTTTGGACTCTTAAGGGAAATCGCCGGTCCAATGTAGCTCAGAGTGATTTGGTGTATTTGGGTGCAAAAGAGGACCATCCCTAGTGTAAACGTACCCATCCGAACATGTTGGAATAGACCGTTTGGTCGTATGAGTTGCAGAATGAAAGTTGCACCACTTTGCAACTTTACACTACTTACATTTGACAACTTTTCCCTCAACTGAAAACTTGTCACCATGGGAAAATGCCTAGATGAGATAGAAAAAAATGAGAGAGGTTATTGTAGAGGGGCCCAACATGATATCGTATCCTCATAAATTTTTTTTGTAGGCATCACGGTTTTCGAGTAACAACCTGTCAAAGATTGCTGCCCTTTTGCACTTTAGACTCTTAAAGGATTTCACTGGTTGAACATAGCTCAGACTGCTTCAGCCTATTTGGGTGTGAAAGGGGACCATTCCTAACCTAAATGTACCCATTTGAACATGTTGGAACATTCGGTTTGGCCGTACGATATGTAGAACAAAAGTTGCAAAAAAAACAACTTCCAGGCTGCTAGTGGTATAATTACCATAACTTATTCAAATCTCCATAAAATTTGACCAAACCAAAGGAATTTGAAAGCTAACTTAATTATCTAGCCATACCATACATGTGCAAATCATAATAAAGCCATACAGACCATACAAAAGAAAAAGAACAACATAGGACGTTGGAAAAACACAAAAATCTTCTTCCTCAAAGATGTAAATTCTTATTTTTAACTTCTCCAACCATGAGGTCATGTTTACAAGATTTATTTATGCCCTTACAAGAAGTTTTCAGCCTCCAACTGAACTCCAATGTTTATTTTCACACGAAAAAAATCCATGAGACCATAGCTTGTTGCTTACTATTAAGCTTTGATTTTTTTTCCAAGCATCCATAGCTTGTTCAAAATCACTTGTTTTAGGATTTTACGGCAGTGAACTATTTGATAAAATGCTTTGGTAGAAATGTATGAAAAATGTGGTAGCATAGACAAACTTTTGAAAAAAATTCCTCAAAGAAATGAGGTCTCATGGTGATGGAATTCCATGAGAATCAAAATTTCTTTTGATTGTCATGACATTCCATCACCATGAGACCTCATTTTTTTGAGGCATTTTTTCAAATAGTTCATTTCCTTTTCTATGCTATTGCCTACTATTATGCTTTGATAGAATTTTTCCAAGCATCCATAGCTTGTTCGAAAGCACCTGTTTTAGACTTTTAGCCATAGCAGCAAGATAGTGAATTGTTTGATAAAATGCTTTGGTAGACATGTATGAAAAATGTGGTAGCATAGACAAGGCAGTGAACTGTTTGAAAAAATTCCTCAAAGAAATGTGGTCTCATGGTGATGGAATGCCATGACATGCACATTGAGACCACATTTCTTTGAGGCATTTTTTCGAATAGTTCACTGCCTTGCCTATGCTATTGCTTATTATTATGATTTGATAGATATTTTATGATGTAAGGACAGGGGTGCAAAATGTCTCAACAACTCAAACTAACAAAATTTCAAACTTTGATGAAGGCTCCAACCCCAATAATGGGGTTTTGCACCATTTTAGCTATTCACCAACTAGGGCACCTATACCTAGTTTTCATTCAATTCCATTGTAGATGATGGACTAAAGATAGGACCAATAAATTTTTGAGCACTCTTTAATACATATTTCAACATATCAAAAATGTTCATGATGTTACTTTGGAATAGATTGATCTAATCTGACTTGCAACGTTGTAATTAGGCTTAAATATGCCACTTTTACAAAGGATGTGTGCTTAAATTAACTCATAGACTCCAAATAACTTCACCAATAGGCTCCTTAGGTGGAAAAATGTAGGAATCCACCATTTATTTGACAAAATCTTATGAAAATGTTGCTGATCCATGCCATTCTCTTGATTTCCTAGCTTAACACATGAGAAAGTCAAGCTAGGGCTCGATAAAAGATCCATGAAACGTACTTGCTCAACCCTGCAACCAACAAAATATGATAAATCACCCCACAAATCATCATTCCACCATTTTTCACAAAATTCCAATGGTGGAACATTTGGAATTTGATGAGATTTTACATTTTTACTAATCTCAACCCTTGAAAATGAGGGTTTTAGACCACCTGACAGAAAAATACTTAAAACTAATTCAATTTTCAATGAGATCAATACAAATAAAAATAAAATGAAAGCTAAGACATAGATCTAACTAATCCCAATGAGTTTTTGGCATAAAGCTTACGTACATAATCGTACTGAGCTCGATAAGTTTTGGAAACACATAAATTTTGCAGAAAAATAGAGCAAACTTCTATTATTCACTTCAAAATCATTCAATCTTCATGCCTCGAATCAATCAGAGGCTTTCAACATATTTCCCACCATATTACATCAGTTACAAGCAAAATTCGAGTGGGAGAGCATTAATCCTCCTCTAACATGCAAAGTTGACAAGTTGTACAAAGCAATTTCAATACTATTTTTAGCATATTTTAAAAAAATTGACCCCATAAGGTATTTATTACAATATTTTTGGTCTAATAGACCTTATTAACAACACAATAAAATTAAATCTCAAAAGTTGACTCACTAATGGTGTAGGAGCACTTGCTTATTTCAATGAATTTTCTCTAGTTGCTACATGAAGAGTTAGGTCTTGGTGATGGAGTCTAAGTTTTTTAGGTGTTTTGTGTCTAAATAAGGTTAGTGAAGGCTATTTTTGATGTAATTGGAAACTTTGGGGTCTTTTGAGACCATATTGTAAAAGTTGTAAATCTTGTTGGAAAAGTTGTCAAGTTTGATAAAAAGCTGTCAAGATAGGTTGAATGCCATTTTTTTCAATGTGTGTTTATGTTTTTGGATTCAATAAGGTCTAAGTATACCATCTCTAATGTTTTAGGAGTCTAGGAGGGTCAAATTGTAAAATAATGCAAAATGAGCAAAAAAGTTGTCAACAAAGTATATAAAAGTGCAATTTTGTACTCCAACGGCCATAAGGAGTTTGAAAATTGGTTGAAGTCAGTTGTGGGATGGTAGTTGGTGTCTTTCATGTTTAAAAATGCCTCTTGTGTTCAAGTTTGAGGTTGGAGAAACTAAGTTTGAAAGAGAATCAATAAAATCTTGTTATCTCCATGCAAATTTCTGTGTTTTTCCAGAATTCTTGAAGTTTCTTGGTACTGTAGGGTTCCATATAGTGTGGTTGTGCTTTCTTTTTAATGGAAATTGGTGGGTACTAGAGTTAACTTCTTCACATACTTGGTTTGAAGTAATTTCATTCATTTTTGTGCATTTAAGAGGTATTTTACTGGAGATTGGTCTGTGAGCCCTGTTCCAAGGGTTTGAGTGCATTTAAAATGGAGTTTTAAGCCTTCCACCTAGTGTATGATGTTGTAACTCAGTGGATAGTCTTAGTTAGTATAGATAAATATGTTTGCATTGTTTCTTGTGGAGGGGAGGTCAAGATTATGATTTTTGGTGATGCCCTAGATGGCATTTGGGGTATTTTTGCATGAAAAAGTGAGGTTAGAGAGGGTAAAAGTGGGAATTATTTGAGGGAAGTCACTTTTCTTGTTCTTTTAATCTTGTACAGGGTTATTCAAGGGTGTTGGGGTTGGTGGTAAAGTCTGGGGAAGTATGCAAGTAGGTTTTTCAATAAATCCTTACCAAATTTGAGCAATTTGAGGGTTCTGTGGAATAGGCTCTTAGAGGGCGGGTTCCAGAGGATAAATGGGAAAATTTGAGGTTTTGTCATCTATTGAGTGCTTCCTTGGGAAACAAGTTTTAGGGTTTGTGAAGTGTTCCAAGGGTGATTTCTTTGGAAATTTGGCCTATTTGGCTAGGTTGAGCAGCGTAGTTTGCATGATTTGTGAAAGTTGTTCCAAAGGAGTCTTATGTGAGTTGGAAGTATGTTGAAGGGGACTAAAATGGGTGTCTAGAATGATGATTAGTTGTAGGAATTTTTAAAGATATCTGAGAGTTAAGTTGAGAAAATTGGAGCTACTAACTTACAAGCTTATGTAGGTGAAAGAATGGAAAATAAGTCCAAATTGAGTTTGTGAAAAGAAAGGTGGTTAGGAATCCCTTGTATTGTGAAAGTGAGTGGTTTTCCATCCTTGGTTGCATAAACTAACCATCACCTAGTCCTCTATTTCCAAGGTGCTCTTGCACCATTTTCCAGGTATCCATAGCTTGTTTGAAAGCACCTGTTTTAGGCTTTTAGCCATAGAAGCAAGGCAGTGAATTGTTTGAAAAAATACCTAAAAAAAATGTGGTCTCATGGTGATGGAATGCCATGGCAATCTATAGCAATTTTCTTGTCATGGCATTCCATCACCATGAGACCACATTTCTTTGAGGCATTTTTTAAAAATAGTTCATTTCCTTTTCTATGCTATTGATTACTATTATGCTTTTATAGATTTTTTCTAAGTTTTAGAATTTTGGCCATAACAACAAGACAATGGAATGTTCAATGATAGAATGCTTTGATAGACATGTATGAAAAATGTGGTAGGATAGACAAGGCAGTGAACTCTTTGAAAAAATGCCTCAAAGAAATGAGGTCTCATGGTGATGGAATGCCATGACAATCAACAAGGCAGTCAACTGTTTGAAAAAATGCCTCAAAGAAATGAGGTCTCATGGTGATGGAATGCCATGCCAATCTATAGCAATTTTCTTGTCATGGCATTCCATCACCATGAGACCACATTTCTTTGAGGCATTTTTTTCAAACAGTTCATTGCCTTGTCTATGCTATTGCTTACTATTATGCTTTGATAGAATTTTTCCAAGCATCCATAGCTTGTTTGAAAGCACTTAAATTTTAGGATTTTAGCCATAGCAACAAGCCAATGAATTGTTTGATAAAAAGCTTTGGTAGACATGTATGAAAAATGTGGTAGCATAGACAAGGCAATGAACTATTTGAAAAAATGCCTCAAAGAAATGTGGTCTCATAGAATTCCATGACAAGCAAATGTAATTGATAGCTGCTCCTAGTTATTACTTATGCAATTTGAAGTAATTGCATAACTGCTTAGGTTGACTTTGTCAAAACTATATTGTAATTGAATTTTTTTCATCTATCAGTATTTAGTTGTCAGTTATGCAATGTGAAGTAATGCTTTGAGTTTGAAATATGTGCAATGCAATGCAATCAATGATATGAATATAAACTACATAATATAACCATTATTTTTTATGCTATTGTACATTGATATTTAACCATTGCTCAAGATTAAATTTTTGAAGAGTTTAATCATGCACATGAGGAACAAATTATTTCAATTGTCAACTTCTATATATCAAATTATCCAATAATCAAGTGTATGTCCATATACAAAAATGGCATCAATGCCAACTCAAACAAAGTTTTACAAAATTTGGCATATGCCATCTCAATATCTATTCAAAATTTACATGTCAAAATGTCTATCTCATCCTAAACTACTAGTGGATCATCAAAATAGAGCCTCTTTGAAGCAATCTTTGGCTCTAAAGGTAGCTGCACAAGAAAAAATCAAACCACAATTGAGATTAGTTATACTATATAATTTAAAATCGAATGATTAACATCAAAATCAATATACATTGAATTATAATTGAACTCTAAAATTGAAATCTTGATTACCTCAAATATACGTCTCTTCAAAGGGTCAGGAGTCCTAGAATATGCCCCTCTCAAAGAACCAATCAAACCAACTTTTGAAATATCAATCTATATATGTGAACAAAAACATAAAATTGGTACAAGTTAGCATACAATTGTCAGTAATAAGAACATATTTACCAAACACAAAATAAGATAAACACATACCTCTTTAGGCATCTCTTTTTCTTTATCTCCTTCAGGTGTTTTGACACCTCCTCCTTGAGGTGTTTCAACACCTACTCCTTGAGGTGTTCTAATACCTACTCCTCTAGGCATTGTGAAACTTGTCAACAAGGATGTGTAGCTCATAACCGTCTATACATAAAAATGACAAGTACATATGAAACTACCAATCTATGTTGATGCATGTATAATCAATATAAGATCTTAAAAATCTTAATTCAATTGAATTTGAGTTCAATTATCTTTCCCTTATCTGCCATTGTGCCTCCATAGTCTGGACAATGCTGCACCTTGCTTGCACTAGGTGTTTCCTACAAGAGGAAAATAAGATAAACATATAAGTTAATATATAATTTCATTAAAGACATTTCAAATGACAAGCAAGTATATAATAAAAAATGTAAACGAGTGAGTGCAAAAATATATACCACGTGCATGTCGAGGCCAAATGAAATGGGCCTAAGGGTGCTATCAGTCACCTCTATAAGCTCCTCCTCAGACATCAATTGTTAAATAGACCATGTAAATAAATATTAGTGCTTGATACTATCTCTTATTAATATTCATTTAAAAACAAATGCAAGTTATGAATTTACAACTTAACATCTTACCTGTGTAACTATTCCAATGTCCCCCTCTCTAGGAGGAGAGGACTTTGTAGGGTGCATTCCAATCCCTTGCATCTGATCTCCTATAATGTCCACATCATGGAGGTCATAATTAGAAGTGTCCAAGGGATGCTCAGTGGGATGTACAAGAGGACCCAAGCATATCTGGTGGCACATAGTGTAAGTATGTGGCACACAGATATTTGGACCTAAGGAGGATGATGCAACAACACTCAATCCATTTCCAACATCACCAGCATGTGGCTGAGCTATTGTAGCAGTGTGGGAAACCAAAAGATCACTCAAAGAGTGAATAGCCTGAATAGTTTGTGTGGTTGCATCCTTGATAATATCTGGATGATGTACTAGAGGTGGATGAGGAAGGGGAGGAGGGGGAACATATGGGACCTAGACTACTCTAACTGTCCCTAGACTATCCTAGGGAATACCTCCATCGACGCCCTAGAAGGGTTTAATATCAAAGTAATTGACATGATGCCCTAACACAAACTTAGCATATAATTTTTTAATAAAGTAAAATGGTACATCAATATTGTTGTTGGGTGATTTATCAAAAACCATCCACCAAAAATACCAAAAGTTATCTACAATGTCCTTACTCATGCACCATTTTATAGAAAGTTTTGGTTTATTAACATTAACTGGCAGATCGGTGCGGGGGTTAACAAATAAAGAGGCTATTTGGGCTTTTGTTATTTTGAGATCTTTCACATCTTCGTAAGACAATCCATAGGAGTAATATTCCCTCATGGTTTCTCACCATGAAATAATGGCATTATGTTGGGTGGAGAGGGTTTCTATATTTTTAATTATTTCCTTTAATGTGTTTGTCATATGCGATAATCGAGGGATTGTCTTATAAACATCACAAATTCCCCTCAATTGCTCCAATTTTTCACTAATTAACTCTTCAATTGATGGGCACGGAGGTGGTGGAGAGTTTGGCATTTGTGCATTTTGATTCTCAGCCATAATACCTAATTGAAGCTAAAAACTAATTAATCTAATTGAAATTACACAATATAAATGAAATTATTGTAAAAAACCCTAGTTTTTAATAAAAATCTATAAAAAACCCTACTTTTTAATTAAAATCCATAAAAAACTCTAGTTTTTAATAAAAATCCATTAAAAACACTAATTTTTAATAAAAATCCATAAAAAACTAGTTAAAATTATACAAAACTAA
Organism: Sequoia sempervirens; assembly: GCA_007258455.2. NCBI lineage: Eukaryota > Viridiplantae > Streptophyta > Pinopsida > Cupressales > Cupressaceae > Sequoia > Sequoia sempervirens. Next base: position 229,692,810 of record VDFB02000015.1, read on the forward strand.
TAGAAAAATCGATTAAAACAAAAAAAACAAAAAAATTACCTTGCAAATCGGATATCAGCTTGAATCGGATATCACATACACCCTAGGTCACTCTCATTATGCTTTGAGCTATTTTAAATGGTTGAAATGAATTTAAAAGGCTGCATATATGTATTTATACCCGACCCAAATCGGATATACGATTTGGATCGAATATCTGATTTGTGATTCTTTGCCTTGGGCATTGCTTTGGAGCAATGTACTGACACCCAACCCAAAAACAAGTCAACTCAGGATTTTTGCATTTTTTGGTGGATGCAAAACACTACTTTTTTCACATCACCACTTTTTGGCCCATCATGATCCTGTACATACTCCCTTGTTGAAGGCCTTGATGATTGTAATATCGAGTTTGACTTTTGTGAACATTGTGTATATGGTAAACAAAACCGTGTTTCTTTTTATTCCAGTTCTCATAAGTCTTCCGGGGTTTTGAGCTATATTCATGTAAATGTGTTTGGTCCTGTAAATGTTCCTTCATTCAAAAAATCTGTATATTTTTTGTCTTTCATAGATGATTATAGTAGAAGGGAATTTGTTTATTTCTTTAGGAGTAAATATGAAGTCTTTAATCGGTTTAAGGAGTTTAAGGATTTGGTTGAAAATTAGACTAAAAGAAAGATTAAATGTTTGAGGACTGACAATGGTGGTGAGTTTTGTTCGACAGAATTTGATAGGCTCTGTAAGGAGCATGGGATTGAGAGACATAAGAAAATTCCATACACCCCACAACAAAATGGAGTTGCAGAGAGGATGAATAGGTTGCTGATGGAGAGGGCTAGGAGTATGTTGAGTGGTGTTGGTTTGGAGCAGAAGTTTTGGGCCAAAGCTATAGCCACTGCATATTATCTAATCAACAAATCTCCTACATCAAATCTTACTAAAAAGACACCCATGGAGGCATGGTCTGGTAAGAAGCCTTCAATGAGACATCTCAGAGTTTTTGGTTGCAAATCTTATGCTCATGTTTTGAGTGTAAAGAGGTCTAAGTTGGAGAACAAGGTAGTTAAGTGTATCTTCATTGGCTATGGTGTTGATGTGAAGGGGTACAAGCTTTGGGATCTAGTGGCCGAGAAGGTTCTCCATAGTAAAAGTGTAATATTTCAAGAGTTGAAACCTTCCACAGTTGAGCTGCAGCTAGAGAAAGAGGAGAAGCAAAATGAGGTAGTTCAAATTCCACTTACTCCGATGAAAAGTGAACTACATAATCTTGTTGGACCTAGTGATGAGGAGAGCCCTAGCAGCTCTTAAAGTTCTGAAGAACAATCACCTCAACCTCAACAATTTAGGAGGTCTACACATGAGCGGTGGCCGCCACTAGAGAGGTTTGATTATTCACCAGAAAGATTTGGTTATTCATTGTTGGATCCTAGTGTTTTTGCTTTGATTTCCAACACTGATGAGCCTAGGATTGTTAGAGAGGCTATGGGTATGAGTGATGTAGATTCTTGGATGAAAGCCATGGATGAAGAAATGACTAGTGTTCAAGAAGAAATGTGGTCTTAATGCTAGTGTTGAAAAGCACAAGGCATAGTTAGTCACAAAGGGATATTCTCAGGTGGAGGGAATTGACTATGGTGAGATAATCTCTCCTATTACAAAGTTGACATCAATTTGGTTCCTATTATCACTTGCAGAAGCATATGATCTAGAACTAAATAGATGGATGTGAAGACAACATTCCTTCATGGTGATTTGGAGGAAGAGATCTATATGTCACAACTAGAGCATTTCGTGGTAAAAGGTAAAGAAAATCTAGTTTTCAAGTTGAAGAAGTCTTTATATGGTCTTAAGCAGTATCCTAGAATGTGGTACCAGAAATTTGAAACCTTTGTGTTGTCTTTGGGATTTCTGAGATCTAAATCTGACCATTGTGTATATTACAAATCTGATAATGGTCGCATTTTCATAATTGCATTGTACATAGATGCTATGTTATTTTTTGGGAATGGTATGAGTTTGATTTCAGATTTAAAGTCTCAGTTATCAATACAGTTTGAGATGAAGGATCTAGGTGCAACAAGGTATATTCTGGGGATGGAGATCAAAAGAGATAGAGCTAGCAGAAAACTTTGGTTAAGCCAGGGCAACTTGCAAGTAGTTAGTTGTTCCAGTGATGTAGGGGAAAAATATTTCTGTGGAGGATTATCCAAAATCTCCTATTGAGATGAAGGACATGACCAGAGTACCATATACAAGAGCTGTTGGTAGCTTGATGTATGCAATGGTTTGTACGAGGCTAGACATTGCCCAAGCAGTGGGAGTCCTTAGTCAGTATATGGCTAATCTTGGATGGGTACATTGGGATATAGTAAAGAGAGGGTTCAAATATTTGCAGTGTAATTCCAAGTATTTCCTATGTTATCATGGTTATCCTACTAGTTCTCAACATTCTGTAAGTATTCATGGATATGTGGATTCAGATTGGGTAGGTGACATTGATAGCAGAAGATCTACCAGTGGATATGTGTTCACGATGAATTGTGGTGCTATAAGTTGGATGAGTAAGTGACAAGTTGTAGTCACTTTGTCCACGACAAAAGAAGAGTACATGGAAGCTACTCATGCTTGCAAGGAAGCCATTTGGCTTAAGAGGTTGTGTTCGGATATTGGTTTTGATGCAGGACAAATTACTATCTACTGCGAAAATTAGAGTGCCATTTGCTTGGCAAAGAATCCCACTTTCCATGCCAAAACAAAGCACATTGATGTTCAGTTTCATTTTGTTCGTGATATGGTAGAAGATAGAAAGGTGATATTAGAGAAGGATGACACTTTGAGAAATGTTATAGATGCACTAACAAAGCCAGTGAGCAAAAATAAGTTCAGATGGTGTGTTGTTTCCATGGGCCTTGGGGCCCTGAGTAGTTGATTACAAATGACTCATGACAGGTCTTCAAAAAGTGGGAGATTGTTGAGATAAGTGTTTGTCTCTACCTGTTTTAGCGGTGGATGACTAATTGGACACATGAAGGAGTTTTGCATACAATGCATATTTGCAGTTAGCGATGGATCGAAGGTGGTTGCTTTGTTTGTAACTATCATCAACAGTTAACTAGCTATTTGAGTGGTAGTTATTATATCTTGACCAGTTGTTGCGATTAGTTCAAACTTAGCTTTACACTTTGAGTTGGCTTTCAATATTGCATGTGATGAGGCCTTCTATTCATTGCTGTTGTTTATTATTAAATATTATATGTCTTAGAGTATTGTAGAGATTGAAAATTTGATAATTTCTGATACACCATTATGCTGCCAACATTATCCCTATTTTGTTGAAGATTGGTGAACACCTGGAGAGGCTTAGTGTTGATATTGTATTGTAATTATTTGTTATTGATAATACAAAATACTGTGCTTTTGGTGTGTGGGGTTTTTTACTTGGAGAGGTTTTCCCCACGTAAATTTGTGTGTTATGGTATTATTACTTTATGCATATGTTTGAATGTGTTTCATTCACTGTAACAGTTTAAGGATTTGTATGAATTTGCACTATCTCCCCCACATAGATTAGTGTTGGAAGTTTTGTTTCACACCTTTGCTTCCTTTTAGATACAATGTACAACAACTCTTCTTTCTTTTGTTCTCTCTTCTAATTGTCATTAATAAGAATTCTAGTGGTACATAAAGGATATTGTTATTCTTATATCTAATTATATCTTCCCCGTTGTTTCTGTATTGTGCAAGATGCATGCACTCATAGCAGCCAATAGTTAGCCCTGTAATTTAACTAGATACTTATTCCTAGGTTGTAGGCTAAGTAAAGAAAAATATTACATATCTATTTGTCATCACTTTGTGTGTTTGAGAGGGGGAAACACATCGTTTTCTAATCAATTGTAAGTAGGAAAAGTATACCTTCACATGATAACTCATATTACACATGTAGTAGAGACTGTTACACTTATTTATCCTTACAACAGGCAATATAAGAAGCTATTTACATTTATTTTATATCTGCACTAAGTAATATAATTTATCTGCATTATTCAAATATCAGATCTACAATTATAACCTTTATTTACAACCACCAACAACATTGTGAACACTAGATCTATTTTTCCTTGAGCTAAGTAACAACAATAACCACCCAATTTCTATTCTTTACAACTACCAGATTTGAACACGATGCTTGAAATAAAGAAACTATCTTAGTTACATTTACAATAGCTACTTGTATTTTATAAATTAGTATAGAAAGTACATGTTGAAAAATATTAAAAAAAAGGTTGATTTAACTTTTTACAAGATTCTACAACACTACATTTTGTTAACAACGATAATATTAATATAGAAAATATTAAAACAGTTATAGAAAATAATTCCCCAAGATTTACCTTTTAGCTATTAAACCCAAATCCAATGATGTTTGAAAAACAACGGTTATAAAAATCCCATATATTATGGAAAAAATAATGAGAAAGTCTATTGAACTCTGGAGAAAGAAAATATCTCCAATGTGAACTATGCGTATATCCGACCATTGCATGCCAAACGTGGTAGATTACATTCTTTATTTAATTTGTCAATGTACTTGCGTGTCATGCATAAAATCGAATCTGGGAAAATAACATAGTTGAAGGTTGAAGCTATCCCAAATCCCATCGCTACGACAAGTATTAACTTTTTCAAGCTTCAATTTTCCAAACGGCAGTTCCCTGTGTTTAATTTTAACGCTTGGGTTCTTTTTAATACACAAGAGGGAAGCAAAACTAATGATAAAATTGATGTGGGTAACATGAGCCATTTGATATATGTAAAGAAGCTTTCAGATGAACTACTGGAAGAGACATTCCGATGCTTTTGCCATCAAAAAAGAATGCAATGCCTTCACAATCACTTCGACTATTTTCTGCACGTTGCATCACATGATGTCACAAACTAGAGGCGAATCCAAATATAGGTTCAAATATGGGATTCTTTTTTAGATCATCTAAATGATGATGTTTATTTTATCAAAATTGATTTTTATTTTCGTTATTATCAAATTAAAGGATATAGATTTAAATATGGGATATTTTTTTAGATGATCTAAATGATGGTGTTTATTTTATCAAATTTGATCTTTATTCTAGTTATTATCAAATTAGATTTAGATATGATAATGTACATAAGAAAGCTTTTTGAATTCAATAAGATCAGTGTAATTTTTTGGGATGTCTTTTGACCTCACAAATGCACCATAAATTTTTTAAAGTTTGATAAAATCTAATTTTATTTTGATGTTTTTTTTAATGAAAGTTAACACTTGAAACATGTTACTCAAGTTTTGAACATTCTTGAACAACACAAGTTATTTTATGCTAATCCATCTAAGTGTGTTTTTTGATTCAAAGTGGTGGGGTATTGATGCAAAGCAAGGTGATTTAGGCTTCAACCAATCTGGTTCAACTAGTATTCAAACTTGCAAACCCTTTCTAGAGTGGGTTCCTTCACAAACTCACCTACTTGCTTGTAGGTCACCAAACCGTCTTAATCTCTTATATCTTTTAGAGAAGGTCGCCAAGGGACACAACTCACACACTTTCAGGGACCCATTTTTCTTCCATTCAACATAACAACTTGATGCAATAGGTTGTTTTGAAACATTCTACACAAAACTATCCTACAACGCTGGTTTAGGCCAAATTAGGCTTCTTTTCCAAATGAGGTACTCTAAAACCTTCTTGAAAAACCTGAAAATATTCACCAACAAGTCTAACCAGTCACATAGGGCCCAATTCTACCATTAGATTCATCAAAAAACTCCAAAATTTTGCTGTCCCAAGCAAAAACCATCAATTCCAAGCCTAGCACATGAAATTGCTAGACTATGACACATGCTAAAACTCTCCTAACACCATCACCCTACCCTACAACTATGAAAATATGAAAGAGAACTCCTAAAAGGCCCATTCCGCCAAACTACAAAATTTTCCTACGGTGGAATGGCCTACTTTGACATGATTTTGTTACAAAACCCTAGAAACCCTAGCAAATTAAGCAACCTTCAGAAATCTGGCTTTATCTCCCACAAACCTGGATGAAAAACTCTCCAACTTGATTCAAATGAAAGCTATTTGAGTTCCACAACTCTTCACACATGTTTTTCCCACAAACCTGGATGAAAAACTCTCTAACTTGATTCAAATGAAAGCTATTTGAGTTCCACAACTCTTCACACAGGTTTTACATCATTAACTTGCTGTACGAAACCGTACAGAGTCTAGAAATGCGAAATAACACAAAAAATCACACCAAAAATAGAGCAACAATGTTTATTTCTCCAAATTATGTAACAAAAACCTTCCCTCGATGATGTTAGAGGCCTTTTAAGCATGTTTACATCTAATACCAATGGTTTACAACTGTAATTTGAAAAGATGATCGTTCATCTTCAACTAACCTTCAAAAATGACAAAATTGTATAAATGCAACTTTTACAAATTTGCTTCATTATTGACAACTTTTAGACTCAACACCACTATGACCCTATGTGACATTAATTACATCATAAATTGGTCAAATAGAAATTATTGACATCATGAAATGACACAACCTAATTCTAGACTCCAAAATGCACAATCAAACCAAGATTTCAAGAGGTGCTCCTACACCATTCAACCGAGGAGGAAAATATTTCATCCTCCTGATGAAATGAGTTCTTGAATTGAAGTACCATGCTGTTTTATATCTTCTTCTATCATCCATTGAGCATATTCAATTGGTAGATCTTTCCATTTAACCAAATATTCATTGTACACCTTCTTCCTTATTCTCTTGATCTTCCTTGTATCTACTATGCCTTCAAGCTTCATTGGTTGGCTAGGAGGTAGGTCCTTGATCCATTCAACATCTTTAACTGGACTATAGTACTTGCAACATCACCTGCATTCACAACACCTTTAAAAGGATACAAATCAACAACATTGCAAATAGGTGAGATGACAACTCCAGGGGGGAGTTCAATCTCATAAGCATTCTGCCCAAACTTGTGCACTATCTTGCAAGGTCCAATATTTTTCATCATCAATTTGGTGTATCTGCCTTTAGGAATCCTTTCTTTTCTAAGATGTGCAAGCACCAAATCACCAACCTTAAACTGAACATCCTTCCTTCTCAAATCTGCTTTCTCCTTATACTTCTCCACACTCCTCTTCAAATTCTCCTTGACCTATTCATGAATATCTTTCATAGCTATGGAAAAGTCTTCCCCTGATACACTCCTTTTCTCCATGTTTCTCAGGTCTCTAAGTTCATATATACCTCTTGGATTCATCCCATAAACAACCTCAAATGGAATCCTTCCTATGCTTCGGTTAACAAAGTCATTGTATGCATACTCTGCTTGAGTGAGTACAAGGTCCCATGACTCACCATGCTCCTTTGTTAGGAACCTTAACAAGTTTCCAAGAGACCTATTAACAAACTTGGTTTGGCCATCCATTTGTGGATGGTATGCTGAACTAAATTGTAGATTAGTACCCAACTTTTTCCACAAGGTCCTCCAAAAGTGACCTATGAATTTTGAATCCCTATTAGACACAATACTCAAAGGCAGTCCATGAATCCTCACAATCTCTTTGAAAAACAAATCAGCTATATGAGATGCATCATTAGTACTTCTACATGCAATGAAATGGGCCATCTTGCTGAATCTATGGGTAAACCCACAATAATGGGTTACAATTATTTGGATGAAGAGAAATTAGAAATACACATAAAAAAATCAATTAGGGGGTTCAAATGAAGGGGGTCCTTCTAATGAAGGGGGGCTTTGAATGAACCCCCATCGGTTCATGAATTTTTTTAAAAGTTTTAAAATTGAAAGGAAAAAAAGGCTTCATTCGAACCATACCTTCCATCGAACGCCCTAATTTTTTCCTCCAACTTTAGAGAATGCCCTATTTTTCCCTCTAAAATTTTAGATACAAGATTCATTGGGTCTTTTTCACGGGAAAGGTTGTTTGAACACAAGATTTTCAGCAAACAGGGCAAGGTCATTTTCATTTTCAACAAACAGGGCAAGGTCATTTTCACAGGATTTTCAGCAAATAGGCAAAGTCGTTTTCACAGGATTTTCAGCAAACAGGCAAAGTCGTTTCTGGCGCTTTCACTAACTAGGCATTTATGCAAGGGACATGCATGGAGTTAAGACTGGCTGTGAGATTGTAAAATAGAACAAAATACACAATAGAAATGTGTGGTGATTAATATTTGTTGGTTGATTGTAGTGGATAGTGGAAAAGTCAGATCAAAGAGGTAAACTAAACCTGTAGTCATTATCAAGGACCAATATTTGAAGATAAGCAATGGAAGAATAAGAATAAATCCTATCTAACCCTAGTTTTAAGCCATGCTTAACCACCAAAATTTATCATATAATAAAAAACATAGACCTGTAGTTTTTATAGCGTTAGACATGGCATCAACTAAAGATTCATTAATGGCAATTATGTAACATGAAAATCTCCTCTCCACTATTGGGAACAAAAACATTGAAAGATGTATTCAAATATGGATTAGAATTTGCTGGTTGCTTGAAGTGGATCATGGATAAGTTGAAATAGAATGCTAAATTTAATCCTCAACTCATAATCAAGGACCAAGAAAGCACAATCAATGGGCATAGATTAAATCCTTTCCAATGCTAGCTTCAAGAAATGCTTAACCAGCTAGATTTAAACGATAATCAACTCAAGACAATGAGTTTTATAGTGGGAGAACTAGCATAAACTAAAGATTTAATGGAATATGTCCTGAATAAAATATAAATGCACATGCCAGCATCTGCCTTGTGTGTAGAAAAATTAAACCCATGAGTAGCGTTTGTAAAATCAAGTCAAGATTGTGAGTTTTATAGTGGCATAAATTATAGACTATATATTTAATGTGATATTTTCTTGAATAAAATATAAATGCATATACTCCCCCCTACTATCATCTGATTATTGATTACTGTAAGCATTGTCTGATTATATTGACCTTGTGTGGTCATGGCTTGGTGCGTTGTCATCAAATTTTAGAGTGTCATTATGTTGCACCACAACATTTTTGTGTGTAAGTGTATAATTGTGACATGTAAATGTTACAATTGTATTGTGAAAATTTACTGGCCCATGTTTTTTGTGTTAATGTTTTGATTTAAAAGCTGGGGCATCACACAAAGCCCAATAAATCATATTATTATGCAAATTGGGTATGTACATGAAATTATTAAGATGTATTCATTAATTAATTTTTTTGTACATGCATTGACATCAATCTAGAATAAAGGTGTAGGAAGATTAGATAATTATTAAGTGGTAAGTGAAGGATGACAAGGAGCTATTATTTGTGCAGATCAAATCTTTTGAACTATTGCCTAGAACCCTTTTAGCTACACTACAAAGATTTTTATCTAGATTCCTATTGGAAAAACTACTCATATTAGAGTTCAGATTTTTGAATAGTTCTATATGCAATTGCAACCTTGTAGGTATCATTTTTAGCTATTCTTAAACATCATCTACTTCAACAGTCAAAAGACAATTTTGGCCAATAAAAATAAGACAAATATTAATGCAAGCAGTTGCAGCTAGCTAATTGTTAAATAGCTTTGGCTACTCTTTTAGCTAAATGATATTCTAGCTTTGGCAACTCTGTTAGCTGAATGATATTCTGGCTTTGTCTACTCTGTTTTAAAAATATTCATGGTCATTTAAAACAGTGAGGAAAATGTAGCATAAGAATTTCTTCTTTGAGATTGAGCTTCCAAGTATCACTTGCTACAATTTATGCTTTGAAGTTGCACATCTCAAGGGAAGGAAAGACATAAAAGCACAAGGTCTATTATTTTGTTCTTTGAAACTTATATTTGAGGTGTATATCATGCTCTCATGTATCGTGCCATAGGGATGAGTTGTTCCAATGTCCCTAAGAAAATTTGTGGTATATTTTTTATTGTGAATGCCTGGTACTAGCATTCCTTGTACTTTGTGGTAGTTACCTGAGTTGTAATGTATGTTATAATCTCATATTGATAAGATTTTGTTCTATATTTATTTTCGTTCTCCTCTTATTCTGTTACGAGCTTTGTTTGGAGTTAGAATTTGCAAAGCTAGGGAAGGGAGCAACTAATAGCACAAAATTCTATGCTGACAACCATATTAAACATGCATATTGATCATACTATGGGGATTCACAAAATTTCCCGTGTTTAATATTCTCTCTTGTTGTTTTGAGATGTTTAGGAAATCAAAGACTTTTTGGCCATCAACTTTATTCTTTTATTTGGGCACACTGAAAGAGGGTCATATTGCTAGAGGAAGCCATAATTACAAACTTGAGAGGAAGTAAACTTTGGGCTTTAAGAGGGTGCTGAAAATAATTTCCAAATGGTCAAGTTGTAATCTATTGTGAACATCCTTGCTATTGCGGGCATGTTTTCCAATAAACTTTGGGTGTTAAAGAATGCTCAAAATAATTGCCAAATAGTTAAATTGTGATATGTTGTAAAGATCTTGCTATTGATGCAAGTATGATATCATAACTGTTGGTCACACTTTTTTTCTCCATGCCATCCACTTCCGCACCCCTTCACCAATATTAAAATATTTCCCTGGGAAGTGCCATTAGAATTTGTTGTATTGTAGCTTGGATCATCATCATAGGGATTGATAATAAATTAATGTGTGGATATTCTAGACTCACAAAAGAAAGGGCATAGTGGATGTCTTTATGGATGGGATTCCCACATGGCTGGCCAATGCAAAATCCCATTGAGATTTGTTTGTTTTCCATATGAAGAAGTTGGATTGTCACCAAAATCAGTGTTGGTAATGATCTCCAATTCCCAAATTTGTCAAGTCTTACACAAAACTAATGATAGAATCAAATTTTTTTTCATCATTAATATTTTCATTTTTAAACTATGTATTAATTAAGATGCCTTCTTGAAGATATTGATAAGGGAGGAAACACATACTAATTCTCTACATGGTAAAAGGGTGAGGAAAAAACACTCTAATTCATGAAATGAAAATATCTCACAAAAAAATTGTTTATTCTGGAAATAACAAGACTGTTGGATGTGCTTATTATGAAGAGCAATAGCGCCTAATTCAAGTGGCCTTGAAAGCATGAAATCTGTCTATTTGTTTTATCTTTAAATGCATGTGGTCATTCTTCATGGAATCCTCTACCCATCACTAGAATCGAAGTGAATTAAAGTGGCATGGTAATTTGAGATTCCCAAAAGAATTGATCATATCTGGTTATGGTGAAAAAATTTGTCAAAACACATTTCAAATTTGATCATTTTCTATGGAAGGTGTATTTAAGATAGCTTTATTGGTTATGGTGATTTTTTTTGTTGTGAAAACACCAATTTGCAAAGTTGTTTGATGATTTCCCATAAGCATAACTCTATATTATGTCCTCTTATTGCTAAATGTGTAGAAAATAGTGAAAAATCTGTATGATGTAAACTTTGTTCTAATCTGTATCATTGTCTGAAGCTGTAATCAGATGTATGATAAGCTGTAATTTGTCTACAGTTAGTGTTGCAAGCAAAATTTGCTATTTGTAAACCTTCTCTGAAGTTTTGAAAAGCTTTATATTGCTGTAATTTGTTGTCTCCACTATTATTAATATAAAAAAATGTGTAGAAAACCCTTGCAAAAAAGTATGAGAGATGAATATCACATTCCAATTAGCAATGCCATTGTGAAAGAGCAGCTTGTTTGAAAGTCAAAGCAATTGGTGTGGTCACATGTAATTGTGCTCTACTACAATGTTTGATAATTGCCTCACTTCTTCCACGCACTTTTGGAGGAAGTTTTTCAGTGAGCTTCTTTTGTGCAATGTACACATTTTGGATTTGTATATAATTCCACCTCAATAACATTGAATGCGAACCATTTCTTCCAAGACATATACACCAAAAAATAAAAAATATGCATCAAGATGATGTATTCAAAGAAACCATCTAAAAAAATTTAGACATAGGAAGATCAAATTAAATACATCCATATTGACATCTTAGGTACTTTATATTGTTTCAAATGAAATGAGAAAATTGAACAACATTTGGTAAAATTTGTTGAATAACATCTAACTAAATATATGATACAATGATTATTTGTACAAATTAAAATTAAAAGTTATAGTCATAGCATGTGTATAGATATATTGTTATATGATTAATTATACAATTAAATGTTACCTTCAACTTCCTATTGGTGTATCCCTTGAACCTCCTATGGGTGCAAGTGCTAGTTTTATTCTTCCCAACAATTGAAGTTCAAAACTATTTTCCAATGAAGTGCCAAAATGTTTTGCATTACCAACTTCAAAAATAGATCCTCCATAGAAATTAGACACCTCTTTAACCTTTTTGTTTCTGGAAGCCTCAAACAAAGGCTAAAGATCATTATTGATTATTATTTGGACAAACATGCAGTTCAGTTCTGGTTGGTCATCTAAAAGAATGGTGTTAATAAATTGTGAAACATATTTGATAAAATAAATTCCTTCAAAATAGGGTTGACCATTTCAGATGATACATCATTTTCATGTGGTAGGAAGTTATCCCATCTCACCAATGATTACCTAGACCTCATCCTTGGTTTTCCCAAGGGCTTGTAGCCTATTTGAACCTCCAAAATTACAATAGAAAAACTACAGAAAAACTACATGTGTATCTCTTTTAATTTTACAAGCTCCTATCATTACAAACTGGCATTGTGAATGGAGTTTTCTATACTATTCTTTGATTGGATGGGTCTTATGCCAAAATAAAAGTTCTCTCCTCTGATGTTTCCTCTGATCATTATAAATTGGAGTCTTTGTTCGAGATAAAAAGAATTGTTCTTTTATTTGTTCTCCACATCTTGATATGACATTATTGAGTTGAACTCATAAAATGACTAGCATCAAGTTTGTTATAAGTATGCTTGTCTTGCCAAAGAAAATCACTATCGCACAACCCAATATCTCAACAGTAGGAAGCTTGCACATAATTACGTTCATCATTGTCAACTTATGAGTCCCTAGTGTCAAAGTACAAACAAAACAAAGTACAAAGTATTTGAACAAGAAAAGGCAATTTCATAGATAGCACTAAAAACATCATTTGGAAGGTACCCCAAAATATATTGGGAATACAAAATGATCTAGAAATGAGGTTAAATTCTTCCAAGACTCACAAGCTGAATATACTTAGGAAGTACTCACCAAGCTTCTCACCTAGAAACTCATAGTTACTCACACATTCATGTGAAGAACTCATCAACTACATGAATATATCAGTCGTAGCTTTGAACACTTGAAAATCCCTTAATTTTTCACTTTTCTGCTGATTATTGTTGTACTTAGCTCTTGTAACACATTTTTAATCAATTTTAGTTGCCTTTAAGTCATCATTGAATAATTTGAAGAATTTATTAACTAGATTTCCAAGTTATGTGATCAGGTTTTTTATTTGTTTTATGCTTTTATTGTTTTTCCTTACTATTTGTTCTATTCTAGGGTTCAATCTTTCACTTTATAGAAGAGAAGTTCATTCATATTGATTGTACCTGATTGGTTATAGTGGAGTTTGGAGAGTATTTAATCATCCAAGTTTTCCCCCTTTTGGGTTTCTCTAGTCCAAATCTTGTGTTTTGTTTCTATTTCTCTACTTACTTTCGCTTTGGTTTTGGTACTGTATTTCTTTTTTTGCATTCAATTGAAAGATGTTTGGAGTAGCTAAAATTATAAATCCAAATTGGTGAGCTGTTTAAGAATATCTGGAGTAGTTTATGGGTCAGATTTGCATCAAAGCAGATTTCTTACTATCAGGTTTACAAAATTTATCCCAACTAAGACAAGTTGGGGCTTGATGACTTTCTAATAGTGTTGATAATGTCTGTAACTTTATTTTTAGATTTCTTGTGGGTAATCTAAATAATGCGAATTTAAGAAATTTATGACTTTTCCTTCTATTTAGAAAGTCAAATTTTCTTGAGGTTTGGGTATTAATAAGGAATTGCATGAAATTAGTTATAGAAATAAGATCATTATAAAATGTGCCTATTGGTCTCCAGTTCCACCTCCATTTGGTTGGACTAAAGTAAAATTTGATTGTGATTTGTTCACTTAAATTTAAACACTAGGATGTTTAAAGTAATGTATTTTTTTGGGCAAATCAGGGACCAATATGGCAACTCAGGAACCACCACCTGTGGGTATATTTTCCTATACAGACGAGGAGATCCATAAATTGGATCGTATTCTAGCTGATCCCACCACCATAGGGGTTTACAAGTATACATGTGTGTCAATTCTAAATAGCTTAGAGAAGATTATATGGAAATTTCACATCACAAATGCTTATTTTGCTGACACTATAGCAACTATTCTTGCTGAGATGCAGCACGAGATTAGTGGCAAGGTTTCTCTTGCAGATGTTCAGCGGCAAGTCCCAAAAGATACCCTCAAAGAAAAATGTTTTCCATATTACGTTGGTAAATCCAAGGTTAAGGGATATCAGGTGACTCGATGTGTTGATCCTCAGATGGCCCCTTGATATACCCACACTTTCTTGCAGCATTTGGTCGTTATCCAAATAACGACCAAATTCCTTTATACTTTGCACATCAGTTGTATGCTGAGGTTCATTTGGGCCTCAACGTCAACTACTTGGACCTACCACAATATTATGGTCAGGGTCATGGTAGGGTTGCTGACAGGGAGGCTTTTCGTCGACCAAATTGACAGCCTCAATCTTGTCAGAATTTGGTTGGGGAGAGATTTCCTGCTATCTCCCCAACCCTGGCACCTATTGCAGAGTAGGTTGTCATTTCTTCCCAAAGGGAAGCAATTGACAGTATTGGTGTTATAGCAGCTACTGCATCTATGATATCTACTGATCGTGTGGGGAGATATTTGATGAGTCATTCTGCACGATCTAGATCATTAGATCATGGTATTTATCCTTATGCTATGGTGGGTGTCCTTTCACCCTCAGACATAGATGGTCTCAAAGGAGAGAATATGCTTTGGAGTACGGCTCATTGTTTGTCAGACAACCTATTGGAGCCATACGGTTTCATTTCGGTAGAGCTTGGGATCTTGATACATGAGGTCAGAGGACATGTGGGTAGAGCTCATTCACATTTAGGATCTAGCCAGGCTACATGTCCTTCACATCATTCTCATCACTATGGCAGCGCTGCACATTTGTCAAATCCACCTACAAATCATTCAGCTGTTGGAGACAAGGGTACACCTATTGGTCCTTCTACGAGTGTTCGACATCATGCATCCCAGGGTAGAGATTTAGTTGAAGATCAGTTGTAGATGGGATCATCAAGTTTTGTGGATATGCTGGTACATGGAAAAATGTCATCGATGCCATCTCACTTAGTTAGTCCACTACACCCATCAATATTGGAGCTAGCCAGGGAGACTCGTGATACAACCGAGTTGACAGATAGGGTCATTGCAGCAGATCCTGCACCACCTAATACAAAGGTATGTATGTGTGTACACACATGCACAATTTAAACTTGATTAAACTTTAATATTACTTGTTTTACTTAAATGGTAGATAGTCCTAATGTACACATTTATGTTATATTGTAGAGGGACTTAGCTTATGTTACACTGAGTTTGAGGACGGATCGTGTACGTAGGCGTAATTTGGTTGATGTGACTAATGTTAGGGGATAGTTGAGTTTAAGTTTTTAAATCATGTACCCATGTATATTTATAATTTGTACGTGCATGTATATAGATATTTAACATTATTCCAATTTGGCATAATGTAATTAGATTGTGTACATGTCTTGTACTATCTCCAAGGCTCAGTGCATCCATCAGAGCATGATTCTCACTCAGAGGGTCACTCAATTCAGAGTTGGCATGACAACTCTGGTGGAGCCTGAGTTAATTAATAGGTAAACAAGTTGTTGGTACAAAATGCAATGTTTATTTTATGTTTTCACAATAGCTGCTCAAAATTTTGAATGAAACATGTTGGTAATTTATCTTGATTCTAACTCTTTGGCACATTTCTTTTTCTAGGCTCTATGTACGAGGAGTCATTCTTGGGTACAAAAGGTAAATTTGCTAAGATTCTACTTTTTATGTGTCTCTTGAGATTGCTTAAGGTATGTTCAAATAGTTTGCAAAAGTTTTCTATGATGGCCTAACTTCTTGAATAACTTGTGAAAACTTGAAATAAGTCATGATTACTTGGGATTAATGGTAGGTTTGTTGAGTGTAATGCTACTATGATATGATATGTTCAAATACCAATTTGTAATCACTACTCTTCCTAGTTTATATACATACATATTATATACCATATGCTTTGATACGAATGTGTACAACCTTCATGGTGCCATTAACTGAAAACTCATGAAATGCTTTACATCACTGACCTTTATGCTTGCATTGTATTATTTTTCCCTTGTGACTACACTTTGTGGTCATTATCAACTCTTGATGTTCTTCCTCCTCTTCAATTTCACTGTATCCTTTCTTATCACCTTGCTTCAATTTGCAAAGACACAAATTTGATTTTGTAGACATTAATCCAATGAAAATAAGGCTTGGATGCTATAGATGTTTCAAGTAAATAGTGTAACATCTTCAACTATCAAGGACCTTGATGAGATCGCAGTCATTAAAGAAGATTATCATTTGGACTGTACATTACATCATAGTCATGAAGAATTTCAAGGTTGACACAAAGACATTACCTTACCTTTTAGACATTGGCCATTTAAAATGAAAAGAGTTTTTCTTTAAGCATATAATATATATGACTCATTCACCATCTTTAACAGTCCATGAATGTCCTTATACTCTCATTTTTACCCTCATCAATTGTCTTTAGTTTTCCATGCATAAGGATTGACAACACCTTAATCAAGACTGTCTTGCATAGCTTCTACTGCTCAGATCATTGTAGACTGTCTTCTAACCTCTGATGATATGAGACAACCCCTGCTTAACTACCTCTTTGGTATGTAGCCTCCATGAAACTAATGCCAAAGTCATTTTGCATAGTCCATTACCTTTTCGCTATGCTCTGTGTATGATTAGATTGCCATGTTGTTGCTTCCTTCGGTTGCCTTTATATGCATCATAAATAACCCTTTACACTTGGTGGCTGGGTTAAGACTTCAACTTGCTTATCTAATTCAACCTTCTTGGCCTTAGCATTGGAATGCTTCTCATTCATGAACATTGGTGAGGACTGTCCCTATATTCTCATGGAGATTGTCCTCTAATTGACAATAATATATAAACAAACTCAGATCTGCTAGCCTTTTCTTTAAACTACTCTTGGATATGCTTGTATTGCAAAGAATGTAACCCAATAATGAGGACAACAGATCAAAAATATTCATCTCCTTCCTCCTCTAATGTGTCTGTCATTTCTATTTCATTGTCTTGAATGGCCTTCAATATACTATCTTACTTCAACTTGAAAATACTATCCCTTGATCACTATCATGCACTTGAAACACTTGAATTTCATAGCTATGACCTTTCCTCTATATCCTTTTGATCTTCCAAGAACCTCTTGAATAATTGTCATCAATCTGTTCATCATATCAAGTTTTTAGATGATACTGCTTGACAATTTGTTATCTGGTTACCAGGTGTTGATTAGCTTCTTGTGGAGAAGATACTGGATCCATCGTATCTTAGCCAAGAAGAGTCTACATTCAAGAACCTCAAAAGAATTTTGGATAATTATGGACCTTGGTCAAGTGCTTGGGTTGGTGAAGCTGGTGGAACTTATAAGAGTGGACACAATCTGGTCACTAATGCTTGTCTTTAGCTTTTGGTAAGCTTGTCTTTTGTGAAACTTCAATTTATTTACTCCATATTTACTACAAACCATGCACTTTTAGCTTTCACTATTAATTTTATCGACTTGGTGGATTTTGATTCTATTGTTTTTTGTCATGGATGCAGTGTTTTCTCCTACCACCAAAAGTGTGGCCACTCAAGCAGAGAGATCAATGTAGGTAAATGTTCTTGGTACAAAAGCAACCACCTTATACAAACCTAGTGCCCTCCATTCTGTTGCATGGAACATCAACACACAACAGGCTTCAGCGATCCTACCCACTATTCTAGTTCTCTTTCAAACTCTTATCATGTTAATGCGTATATGACACAAACTGTTGGTTCCTACATTTATCTATGTATGTAAGAAAAAATTGTTGTTCACTAGCCATCTTTTGAAGAAACAACTATCTTTCTTGTTGTTCATTGAACTTTGTTTAAAGTCATTTTTGACATGTAAGAGCTTATGATATGTATGTTACAAAAATTTGACTTATTACTTTATAATTTTGGCCTTGCCTTGGTATTTTTTGGCTGCCATTTTGTAACCATTTTTTTCTATATATAAAAAAGCTTCACCATTTTCAGAATATATATATATATTTTCTGAACTTGTTTTGTACTAGTCACTTGTGGCTTCATTTCACATGCATAAATGTCCCCACTTAATGTGCATTTTTCCACATGTTTTCATGTTACAAAAATAGTGCACTACTCTTCTAAGGGCAGAGGTAGGGAATGCTAGAAGAATAAAGTTGAACAAAAATTGTATTGGCAATCGACAACTAGCTTTTGAAAACATAACTATTATAGAGATATCATTTGGATGCAACATAAAATTGAGGAAAGTGATTGATTTAGAGAAACTTGTGCTTCCATTACTTTATTGAATCTAATATTTCTACAAGTGACACTTCAGTTAGTGTTTATAGTTCACAGTGCATTTATTCTGGATGAAAATATATGGCATAACTCATTTAGCCAATTATTTTAATCCTACAATTCTCTTTGTTGACTAATCTTGACCATTTGTTAATTGTTTTAGTCCTCTCATAGATGGTTTTGGATTAGTCTATGAAGTTCATTTTGTAATGTGGTGCCCCATCCCATCTGATTTTGTCTAACAGATAAGTCACACATCTTGTCACCCAACATTGTATTGAGTCCTAGTTGGTGTTCTAAGTCCATCTCAAACTATGTGACCCCGTAATCTATGATTATTAATGGATCTATTAGATACTCTGTATTGTATTACTATACTTATATTACTTCATTTCTTCTTACTAAAAGAACTTGGCAGCTTGATGTGTTATGCAATTTCCCAAACCCATGTTAAAGATAGTTTGCCTGCTTATCTTGCATCATTTAGAAGTAGCATCATACAAATGGCTTTTGGAACTGCGTCTATCTCCAAAAATTCATCAGCCATAAGGAATAATTGGCATCATTATTGTTATTAAAAGCATCAATTCTATTTGCAATGTAACTTTAATCTATGTGATTGACTGAGACAGACAGAGGCAAATTGAATTTATTTTCTAGATTACTTGCATTGAACTATCGATCTACCATCTGAGTCATATTCAAGTCTATTGGAAGATTGAGGCCCATTTGAATTATGTCATTATTTTTTCTTAGATTTTGGGCATTGTGGTTGGTGCATTATTTGTTTGTGAAGTCAGTATTACATACACTACTTCATCTCACTGGTTTTTTATTTGAAGATTGATAAGCCATACTTCAAGACTGTGAATCTACAAATTCCACGGTTAATGTGCATTCATTCTCTAAGTGACCTTCTTTAGTAGATGTAAGGTGTCATAATCCTTAGCATGCCTTTTAATCTTGGTTATTAAGCTCTTTTTATTAAACATATGCATCATGCCCTTAACGAAGCAACCAATGGGAAAAAGTTAAAAAACTAGTTGTCATCCTGATCAAAATTTCCTTTCTTATATTTTGTGTTCAATGTCCAGATTCAATGATATGCCCAGTCTTCAATGTATGTGATTTGCGGAATCTCAATCAGTTTGTTTTTATAACATCATAACCTTGCCATAAAATAAGCCCTTTTTAAGCCTTTTAAGTTTGCCCTTCAAATTTTACAGTCAGATCTTTCAATCTTTTGATAGATTCATTTTTTAGGCATATATTTGAATTTCAGTCCTTTAGAATGTTTAATTATATTTAACACTTTAATTATAGAATTTGAAAAGCTATAAACATTTTTTTTATCTTGTACAGCCAAATCTTTCAATCTTTCAAGATCTATGCTATACATATATAACATAGCACGTTTTCTTGTATGATAGGATATACTCTTTGGAACTAGTATATAACATAGTACGTTTTCTTGTATGACCAGAAATTTTTTGTTTGGAACTAGTATATCCAATAAAGCCCTAATGGAATGCGACCTAATCAACCCTATTTTGGGGCGTAGACAATCTAATTTTTACATTATTTCTCAAAACAAAAAATGGCAATATTTTGATATGTTTTTTAACACTTGAAAGGGCATTCAAAAAGTTGATTACAATCAGTAATGAAGATCTGTATTAAAATTTGTTGTTGACAGTTCCCTAAGGCATGGCCACAAGGAATATCAGGGTCATTAAATATTTTGTTCACAAAATCATCTAAGGTGAGCTCTTGGGATGTAAAATATGTTTAAGCATGTTGTTTCTAACATACTCCACTCATTCCAAGCATTAGATCAGATGTATGTATCTTGGAAACTTAACTTCTATGGTTGAGGCTTGTAGATGCTGTTGGTGTACATTAGGACAATCAAGAAGAATGGTGATAAATTGAAAGGAAAAACTTGGTAATTGATTGTTTTGATCAAGTTGAAGGTTGTTAAGGTGTATTGAAGGTTGGAACTCCAAATGCTTGACTAAGTGAAGGAATTAAGAATTTTGTGATGGAACTATGAACCTGTGAAGTATAAGCAAACAAGTAATGTTTTCTTCCTCTTATCTTGCATCATCATTTTCCAGCTACCTTGTTTCCCCAGAATCTTAATTCTCAAAAGCTTTGTAGGAATTTAGTGTCACATTTATTGGCATTTCATGTTATATTTTCCTTTTATTCAATAAGTTATATCTGGATTTCTCGAGGCTGAAAAGTCAGCTAAGAGTGTTTAAAAATTAAGTTCCTTTGTTTGGAGTATACCGATACATAGGCTCATGTTTATTTGCATTGTATGTCATATTTGTCTTCTATTCCATAACTTATGTCTCAATTTCCTGAGGCTAAAACACTAGAATTAAAGAATCTCATTTCTTGTATGCAAGGTTTGCTGAGTGGAAGATTTTGCTAAAAGCATTTTAAAATCAACTTTCCCTTGTTTGGAGGATAGTGATATATTCTCTTGGAGAAGATCAAGATCATTTCCAAAAATAGTGTAAATGAATCGCAACTACCACTATTAAAGATCATGAAGAATTAGACTTACACTAGCAATAATTTTCACGGAAGAGTTAAGGCACCAAATACACAAGCCTTTGCCCAATAAGAGTTCATCACACAACACTGTGACATATGATCTCCCATTTTTATGTAATGAATATTCCTTGTCTAAAATTGGATGAATTCTTAAGATTGAACTCTTTCATGCAGAAATATACTATGGTTGTTTTCCTTAGGTTTACATGTATACCATGGCTGTTTAAATGTTGAATCTAATATGGATTTTTCCAATATTTAGTAAAAATATAGTGCCAGTACCATATAATGTACGATTCTAACAATTCTAATGAATAGGGCATTTTGTTTATGAGGATCAATAATACATAAGTTGAAACCACAACAAAATGTTTACTTTTGCACATTAAGAATTGATTTTGGTTCATAAATCATAGCTTAGAATAACTCCATATTAGCATATCTAATGAATATCTTGAGAAAACTGCGTGCAAATATCAAGTGTATATATATCAATAATTGGCTCTGCATAAAATCAAATTTAAAGGACCCAACTCTCTAGAGTTAATACAACATATCGTGCAATCGCCCATACACAGTATCTAGCACTAAATGTATATTCAAAACTTTTATTCTCATGCTACCTAATAGCTCACTTCTTCCAAGAGTATCTCATATAATTCAAGAAAATTGACTCAAGAACTCATTGACAGTGAGGTATTTTACATCTGGATACAACTCACTACCTTCCACACTAGTAGATCTGATTTCAAAATTATTTTGATCCCCTTTCACATATATGCTGTGAAAGATACCCAAAAAGATATTCCCTCGAAAAAGTGTCTTTGCAATGCCAACAAGTACATGAGTTGTTAATTTTACTTTTCATGGTGAATCTCAATATTAAAAAATAAAAAAATCTCTACCATTCAAAACAAATCTGCTTCTGCTTTGGTTTACATGGTACACTAATACCATCAGAAAGTAATAAGAAAATGTTGTTGCTTGGCTTGAAACAACAATCGAACAGGAAAATATTTAATAAACTTGAGATTGTCAATGACCATGAAAACTGACATTAAAATTAGAAAAACCCATCAATATCGATGTCATGGAATTGGTGAAACTATAGACATGAAATGTACCTTGATTGTTCCAACTTCTTTGAATGCCTTGATGACATTGAGTTGATCTGCTATTTGTGATGCACCCACTGTTGAAATGACCACATCCACCTTCTTGATGGCTTCTACTAGGCTTGCATAGTCATCTATGGATCCCTGCATATGGGTATTGAAAAAACAATAACATTAATATTGAGTAAAAGCATTATAGATTGATCAATGAAAATAGTAAGAGAGTACTAGTAAGATACATGGAGTATAGTTGCTCTAGAGGATTTGAATGAATCTAGCAGCTGAGCCTTGTCAAGATTAGAAGCTGTAGATTTTCTAACATAGATGAAAGTAGGATGGCCAAGAGTTGTAATCAGAGAAAATTTCTTGAAAAGTTGGACAAGAGTTGTAACTAAGTGCAGGTACCTAAAAGTGCAACCAAATCGGTTATAGATAGGTCAAATTTCTTGAAATTTTGGACAAGAGTTGTAACATTGGATCTAGGGCTTGGAATTTTATCATTTGAATCATTCTCACTTGTAGTTAGACTATCTTTTCTTCCCAAATACACCTCCCAGAATGGACCACCACTTTGCAATAGCAGTTCCATATATAGATATATAAATATATCTAATAAAACACACCATTTCTCAACTTCACAAGCTAGTATGTCAAGAACTAAATCAACAAAAATAAATAAAGCTGCCAAATTCAATAGCCATAAGAACAATCATGGAGCAAGCAAAGCAAGTAAATCCACCTTGATAGGTCTACATAGCAGTTTGGCGTAAAGGACAACAAATAATCTTATTTACCATAATTACAACACCCCTTGCAATAATTATGAGAATGTTAGCATAAGAGATTGTACCAAGGCACACTTTCTCTAGAGCCTCAAAGAGTTTATGTTGGATAGTGCATCCTTCTCTCCAACCATGTTGAAGGTCTTATCCAGAAGTAGAGAACCATCAAATCCCTACAAAAAATATACATAGTTATATATCAGCTATGTATAGTTCCATTAATAAACTTATAATCCCCTCTATAGCTTTGTTTTTTCACTTAAACATAGATTATGTTTGCAAGTCACAACCTCATTAAGAAAAAATCCAAATAGAATTAACTTATGAATTTAGGGGTTCCCTAATAAACAATCATCTAAACAAGCAAATACTCTCTGATAAGTTCAAGCATTTTTACTAAGGCCTAAAGTACATTAAAAAGTATCTCTATCTCACATTAACTGAATAGTCATGATATTGCAGGCGTAAAAAAAAAGCAACATTTCTGGGTTCTCTTTTCATGGCCATCTCCATTGTAGATCTCACCACAGCTTCTGTCATGGGGCAGCTAGCTCTATAAAATCCTTTGTATAACTCCTACTGCATTTGATGCCTATTTTCATCATCCACAAGAAAGGAAGTTACTATTATACAAAAAATGATCAGTATAACTATTATACAAAATATTGAGACCATAATATACTTAATTGAATGAGATTTTAAACTTAAAGTAACATATACATGATAATACACTTATTTTGTTGACAAATAAGATGGAATGAACTTGAAAAAAATTTCAATTTAATATAGTTTGGAGTCATACAAATTGTGTAAATTGTTCAAGTACACCTATGACACATCATGTTATTCAAACCAATTCAAGTGGTTCAACTCACTCTTCAATAACATGTAATATTCTTTGATGATCATCACTATCCAGTCTCCACTTACAATGTCCACGTGCACATGGAACTGGATGAAGGGGTAGAGCAGTAGCAACTACTAGGTGGCTATATTGATATACTTTGTTCTCAGGTTGATAATCAATAAAATGAATTCCATGCTGAACAATTTTGACTTGTTTCAGATATGTCCCTTGCACTACAACTAAACTTGTGGGAACCAACATTCGAAAGTAAGGCATAACATTTACTAGGTCAATATGAGTAACAAATTTAAATTATATACATTCAATAGATAAATCTTGCAAGAGCATCTATTTATTTTGTCAAACCTATGGGGAACGACATTCCATCGCTTGTTTCTGATTCTACTAGCTTCCACCTCTCTCCTATGCAACACATACCTTCTATGTTTCCAGGCTCTGCTATGACTGCAAAAACATCTCCTGCACCAAATTTACATGGAAAATTTGTAAAAAAACGGAGTTCCACTATCATTTAAGTATATATAAATTTACTTGAAATAAGTAGCAAAAAAATTATTAAATGATTAAGTTACAAATTTACACAAGCTCGTACATGTACGATATAAATATATACACATACATACCCTTTTTAATTAGTCCTGAAATATGGTCATAATCAATTGAAATCAAAGGAATGTCTTCAACAATTTCATCTTC
The DNA here is from genome assembly GCA_007258455.2 of Sequoia sempervirens. Lineage (NCBI taxonomy): Eukaryota > Viridiplantae > Streptophyta > Pinopsida > Cupressales > Cupressaceae > Sequoia > Sequoia sempervirens. The sequence goes on from VDFB02000015.1 coordinate 229,717,565, forward strand.
ATCTTCATTGTATGTGTCACTAACATCTAGTGGCACCAAATTCCATCCACTGACATATCCTTGTTGTTGGTTGTTGCATTCATCATATTTTTCTAAAATGCAGTCATAACAAAAACATGAGTAATCTGCAATGTCCACAGGAAACTATCTATACTCATGACAGAATGCAAAGATCTTGTTTTCTCTACCCTCTTGCATCCATGCATTGATGTTCTATCTACACCTACAAAAAATAATTTTGCATTAAAAAACCATAATTTAATATAAATATGTTCAAATTAAAATAAATAAAATTGAATGTACACTTATATGTATATTTAAAGATTTAAATATAAAAAAAAACATACCTGATATCTCCCAAAACACTCTATGTGGAATGCATCGATTGTTTGTTGAAGACGCGCCGACCTCATTTGATGCAAAGTGTTTCTGACACCATTCAACAACATCATGCGCATCTTTTATGTGATCTCCTTCATAATTCAGTTGATGCTTTCTTAGAGCGCGTTTGATGCAAGCTCCTGCACCATCATGTTCACCCTTTCTGTGCCCACTCTCAAAGAAGCTCCAAACATGTGGTATGTTGTCATTTCGATGATATCTACATAGTACATAAAATGGCCTTGAAGATTTAAATTGGGAAGCACATCCATCTGACCATACAAAATGATTTTCAATTTTGTCACCCCTGATTGCCAAATATTCAAACAAATTCTTGAAGCAATGTTGTACAAATAGTGTGTCATGCTCTTTGTCATCACTCATATAGAAGTGATATTCTTTCTTAATGACTCGTTTCTCAGATGTACTATCAACACCATCCAAGTCCATTTGTTCATGTCGATAACACACATGCACCATAATAGTGATCTGCTCTGAAAAATAATATTGTGATTGAATCTCTTTTTGATGTACAAAAGAGTAATTCTCTGCAAAGTCAACTACTGATAACACTGTTCCAAGTGGGAATGTATCTCTTAATGTCTAAAACTATTGTTCTTGCCACTTAGAAAAGAAAGCATGCTGTATGTATAGTTGTATCAATTTACAAAACTTTTCCATAAATGTTCCAATAGGTATATCCTCTTCTACATAATCTAACCTTGTTGATTCTTTGCCACTTTTGGTATGAAACTTGATATACTTGTAACTCTTGCAATTTACCAACTTTTTCAAGTCGGTATGTTCATCTCTCAAAGGAATTTTAGCCAAATTTCCACACGTTTCACATTTTCCTTGTATGCAACTTATTTGATTGGTTGCATTATCATCATCTGATTTAGCACATAGGATGGATGGTATGAACTGACTTGCTTTTCTAGGAGGTGCATTCTGAATACCATCACTTTCTTCTCTAATCTTTCGGAACACCTGATAGTAGAGATCAAATTCAATATGATAACAACAACAAAAAGTTTCAAAAACCTTGTTTGTCTTCACATAGTATGGCTTTAACTTTTCAAACATTGTTTTCCCAATCTTTATATGTGGATTTGAATTACAAAACATTACATACATCTCATGTTGTGTTATGTCTAGCCAATGTTTTATATGTAATTCATTATTATTGGGCCCAATCCTATGTCTGATAACATCTCTACTATTTGATGAAGGACGGGTATGATCATTCCAAAAGGTTGAGATGAAGTTCCTAAAAACATCTTGAATCCCGTCAGATCAAGGAGCTCTACACATAATTGCCCAATTTCCTTTTGAGGTACTGTCATCAAGAATCTTTCTCCTTTTGGCATATTGCATGTCAATGTCTTTCTTCTGAAACCAATCTCGGTTGAAAGTGAAGATATTTGTCTTTTTTTGGCCATTTTTTCACTTAAAATTGATGTTAAGATGACTCTTCTTGAAATTGCCTTATCTGCTGATCGAGACTGTTTCCCAATGGACCCCAAACCTTTTTTCAAATTTTCAACAATGTATTTTTATAAGTGTGAACCTTTCCTCTTTTTCGTACTCGTATCTACACCCAACAATTATAATGGCTCTTGTAGCTCATTACTTAGAAGTACAATTGATAATAGTTGGGCTTGATCGAGTGTATCAAGGTTATTGAAATGGGAAATTATTTGCTTTGCAGTTTTGTTCATTGACCTCCTAGTACTATTTCTAGGTTGTTCAACATAAAACTTCATTTTTTCCATATCCATTTGAAGTAAATGATCTAAATTTATAGAAGAATTTTTTCTCCTCACCTCTTTAGCTATATTCATATGCTCATCCATGATGGTATCCGGAAGTGATCCTGACCCCTCTCCAATAATCATTCCTTGCACTTGGGCCTCCTCCCTAACATCAACTATATGTTCTTTAACCTCATTTGCTCCAGTATCTAAATTTGGATTGACTTCTACTTTAGTTTTTGTATGTTGAGCCCCTACACAAAAACACGTCGAATAAATTTAACATATGGAACTTAAAGGATGATTTTAATTGATCACTAGGTGGATCTTGACTATGATAAATTAAGCTGTAGTTTTTAAAATATACCTAGTCTTGCAAGAAAAGGATGATACTGGGTTGCTTAGGATAAATATGAAGCATAAAATTTTATTTTATCTTTAAGATCTAATACTTAACTCTATTCTTAAGAGATATTATAATTGGTTCATCCTTTTATGGATCTAAAATTAAATCCCCTTGAGCCTTAAATATCTTGAATAAGGAGTTAAGATCATCCTATCATGTGTTGATCTTATCCTCACTCTATTTTGTTATGAATTCTTCACTAACCATATGAATTTTGGCATACCCTAGAGTTTTTGTTTGTAGGAGACTTTCTAAAAAAGGGTATAGATTTTAAGTAGGAAAAAAACCCATCAAAACTACCATAATATTACCATGGACTTAAGTTCAAGAAAGGCACTTTATCAATAGGTTCTTGCCAACATGATTGAACCTAAATATTAAGAATTGGAAGGCAAAGACATTCACGAGTGAACAAAGAAGAGACAGGTCAGTGAATTTATTGAAACCCTCATTCAGTTATAATTACCATATAGAGTGCATTATTGTGCTATCTTGGTGTTTTGTTTGTCAGAGGCCTTAAGGCCATGAGCCATGCAATGGATAGTGTGCGGGTATATCATGACAAGTATTTCAACTATAGTGTGCGGATAGTGTGCGGGTATGTCAAAAGAAGGGGGCCATTATATTGAGAGCAACTTAAAGATCTTAATGCATAGCTTTGAGGTGGTCGTGAGGAAGATTGAAGGTCTACTGGAGAACTGCATTTAGGGCATATGAACAATAGTAATGAACCATGAAATGAATCAAGATGCATGATCATTAAGAAGTGTAGTTCAGTGACAACAGGGAAAGGAAAATAAGTTTTCCTGCTAGGAAATATATGCAAAGAGGTTGATAGTAGTGATATTTTCTTTGAAAAGTTATAAGTCACCAAAGGACAGGATGTCAAGGTGGCTATGGATAAATCATTATGATGAGTTAGAACACAATTAGTTGCACGTTTGTATACAAGATAAGGAAAGGTCGGGTGCATTAGGACAGTTTGTTCTAGAGAAAGGTGCATGATAGCCATCAAAAAGAAAATATTCAGTCCAAGTACAGTGACAGTTCTAAGGGAAAAATTTGCAAGGAAGATTATGGTTCTCATGACCAAAGGAGCAGCCATTTGAAGGACAACATTGAAGATAAAAACCGTGATCATCCATAGGGAACAACATACCAGGGTGACAAAGACAAATGTATTGGAGGTGACAAGGTACCAAAGTACTTCAGGTCATGGAGGGAAGCATAATCTTAGTTGCAATTTTTTTTTCAAGATTGGAGGTTTCACTGCATTGATGTAACAACATAAACTCTTGGTATTGTAATGATACAATTAGTGATTCACATCAATCTAGAGAAATCATTGAAATGGCATAAAGAATGCACTAGTGTGAATGGCAAGGGGAACTACCGACTTGTTTGCTACATGTCAGTGATAAAGACAAGGTACAACTAAGACTAACATGTCAGCAAATCATGACTGCAGACTTACCAAGCCTAACTCAAACTTAGATCCAAGATTCCTGACCACATCTCAACACACTACATTTGAATGGGAAAATATCATGAGTGCAAGGACTTATGGGGATCTGTCTCTATGAAAAGTATATGACAAAAATATTAACTAAAACATGCATTAGAATCTCAACATGCGAAGGAAGAAAACATACAAGACTCATAATTGAAAATTACCTAGTTGAAATTTCAGAAGCAAGACTATTCTTTCAAGTGAATACCATCCATACTTTCAAATGAGAAAGTTATGACATTACTTAGTGGATCTCTATTTTCCTGTCAATTAAAATGCTAATTAGGTGTTATACAAGCAAATACAATATTGCTTAGAATGTATTATAGGAAGAATTATGTGCTAAACTCTATGTTTCTTATGTGTAGACCTGATTCATAGAGGCATGATTTTCTTCTATGTGCCAATGCTAGATCATTCTATTCTCTTGGTTGTGGCATGCAGGACAACCATATCTTAAGAACATTTGGTAGTTATGGTGTGTGATATTGATATGGGATGATATATTAAAAACATCCAATGTTGTATATATGTAGTGTGTGAGGCAATACAATTTAACAGTGTGAATATTCTATATACTACAGTAGATATGGAATCAGGATGAGAAATCTAAACTAATATCTAGAGTAGTACTATCAACTCAAAGAAAATAAGGTAGTAGAAATAATATCAAGAAGATGGATGAAAGATAAGCCATATACAAAAACGTGCACCTAACTAAGAGACCACACAACTAATATATAGTGATCAAATGAGAAGGCTGAGTTAAGCCTATAAAGACAAAAACAGATTGGAGAATTAGACACCATCATACATAGCCAAACGAGTAAAAATGACTCTCTTACATTTAATGACATGATGACGAGGACCAAAACAATCTAGATAGTTTGTTCACTAAAGTTATTTTCCCTCCAACAAACAACATCATAAAAGACAATGTTGATCAATAAGTGTTGCCCAAATGATTTCCAAGATTCATATTGAAGGCACAACAAAGAGCGTCATAATGCTCAAGCTCAATGTTGCCACAATAAATTATCATCAACATAGATAGTTGGGGTGTGAAGGCACTATTGTCATAATTCTGATCAATTATCATCTTTAATGTGACAAACTCTGCCTCCTTTGAGTGTAGCATTGGACTTGGTACTTCATAGGAGCTTCCATAGATAGGGAACATGTCTACCACATAATAGTGGATAGTATAATGTCATGATTCACTACATAATTGTTGATCCTACATAGCTAAAGGATCATAGATTCTACAAACACCACCAAATAATGACTATCATTCAACAATCAGGCCTATTTATGCTTCTTAAGACTGTCCTCTCCTATCTATTTTGTCATGCAATATCAAAGGACCCTCCTAGACCTTCAACATAGTTTTAATGGAATGAAATACACTTCAACATATGATTCTTGAAAGGTTCTTGCAATCATTAACCATAGGAAACTCTAAAATGCACTATAAACTCAGCCTTGTCTATGACTGTCACAAGTCTGTCATACAGGACAGTGGCATAAAAAGGTCTCAACCTTTCATAGTTTTTATAAACCCTAGCTTAAAAAAGTGTCTTAGAAATCCTTGACACCATATACAAATAGATTCACCTATCAAGAATTCCAACTCCTTAACCAAATTACTCAAACACTTACTGTTCTCTATCATCCCTAGTCTGGAACCATAGAAAATCTAGCCTAGGGCATCATGGAATGATAAACAAACTTCATCCTTTGGGTCTGCAACTTTGCAACATGAAAGTACACAAAAAAATGCTTTATTTCACCAACTTTTAGATTTTTTCCCACCTTACAAAATAATGAATTCAACAATTTTAAATGCTCACTGTTTACCCTCATAGGGTTTCAGGTAGTCTTCAATAAAAATGCTATAACTTTTGACTTTCTCAATGAAATGAAACAAAACAAAGACCAGATTAAAATAGATTCAAACCTCTACCACATCCAACAAATCTTAGGCCCATTAATGGTCTGTACAGACCGTACCATCTCAAAGAACAGTGAAAATAGGCGTTAAAAGTAGGGTTCTTTATTAATTCTCCTTCTCAAACTCAATACGTCTTCATCCACACCAATCTACATAAGGTATACCACAATTTGGATCCTAAACATCTACATAAGGTATTCAACAAATTGTTTATTATGCAGTGATAAACTCGCTTGAAGTAAAGGAATTTGGAGGTCATAAGATGCCAAGAGATTAACAAGATCAACTGGTTAGTAAAAAAATATATACACTAACTTTTTATTGAATTATGGATTCGTCTTCTTTTCCTTCACATCATAATTTCAAATTTGACAATTTCAGATTTAAATTTTTTGTGTCCATTTGTAACAATAGCCTTTAATGATTATTCCACGTGTATATATATGAGTCTTCTTACAAAAGGGTTTCAACCACAATCTTTACCCAAAAGCCATATTTGGTAGAAATTTGCTCATAATCTCTTCTCAATTTACATAAAAGATGGATGTTCTTTATTAATATAAATGTTGTGTTATTGTATTTAATTGTGTTTTTTTAGTCTAATCCTTGAGGGGGCATTACATAGGATGGTGGTGCTTGTGAGAAAGAAACATGATATTTTGTCAAAATCCAGTGAGAAGAAATGGATCTAAAGGAATTTCATAAAGATATGACAACCTGCTATAAGTGTGAGAGTACCATGCCATGGCAATTCAGTCAACAACCTCACTGATATATAGAGATATACTGATATATAGAGATATATGTGAAACACTTTAAAGATGTTACATCCTAATCATATACTCATAATTTTCAAAAATTTCTAAGCCCAAATGAAATCAAGGGACTAAGCATCCTCTAATATTATGCACTAATATGTGAATAACATTACATTTGTGGTAGACAAAGAGCACACTTTCATGGAGGTAGTGGAACCACTCACATCCTAGATATTGCAATTACCATATGAAATAAATGATAAACTAGTCTATGCAAATGCCAAGGCTTTGTTGGCTTTTCACAAATATCAGAATGTAGAGAGATTTGATATTTAGTAGAGATAATTGAAGGATTTCTTGAAACATTAGTCATAATGTTGAAGCAAAGAAGAGAAGAAACAATAAAAATATAGGAAAATTAAGGAAAGAAGCACTAGATGAAGTTATGGTGGAGTTATAGAAGTAGAATAGAGAAGAAAGTATGTAACATATTATAGATGGATGATATATAGAAGAGAAATATAAGAAAGAATATTGATGTATAAATGAACTATGTAACAAAGATATATATGATGAATATAATATATTACATGATGATCTAATGAATGTATGATGTGCTATTATTTATTTGTGAATATATGTGTATTTTCAATTTTAATTGTTCTTTCCTACCCCATCCTTTTGTAACTCACCACATAAGTTCTTGTCTCCCTATTATTGCTCATACTAAGGTATAAGAACTACACCAAAGTAACTTAGAACAAAATCCTTTATCTATGCTCAATTTTTGCTAACAAGGTATGTCATGCTTGAGGAGCACTTCCAAGCCAATTACACCATTTTACATCATTTGTCTATATTCATGACAATTACCTAGTGATTTTTCCTTTCATTATGTTACCCTTTCTTGAATACTCTATTCTTGAATTTAATAGAATAATTAAGGTTGTGCCCTACACAAATATTTCATCCTACTTATTAAACATGAATTATCCTTGAAACCCCCACTTGTCATTGCTACTTGTAGAATCCACCTTGCTTCTTCTAAATTGGACTTACATTACTATAAGAAGAGATGACCTTATTCCATTATGGATTACACTCCTAAAATGGTTTATTCTTCTTACCTTGAGTCTTGACCCTAGTCCCCTTTCCAAGAAAGTCTTGTCTTTGGCCCTAATGATCTTGAGAATCATGGAAGAATGCAATTTTTTGGTGGTGAAGATATTAGAAGCACTAAAGTCACATTCAAGAAGGGGAAAACTATGATGAGAATGACCCCATTTTGGATGGTAAACTAAAGGGAGTGGAGGGTAGAAAAATAATCCTAAGGTGAAGAGTAAAGTGAAAATGGAGGATGAAATTGATTTGGATGATGAGGTAAAGTGAAATATTTATGCCTTGCCCCTCCTATTTCACTAGCTGATCTTCCATGCCATTCTCTCTCTTTAGAGGTTGTTGCTTCAATTGTGAACTTGATTGCAAATAAAAATATTGATATGAACAAAGAGGTTATCATCCATCATACAATCCTTAAGTGGTTCTTCATTGAGACCAACAAAATGAAACTAAAAACTATCTAAATGGCTAAGAAACTTCCAAGGAAAAGGTGCTTGTCCCTATGAAAGAAGAACAACTTTTCTTCAAACATTGGGAGGTTATGGAATAAATTAGTGAATTGAAAATGGAAAACACTAAGAGTGGTGAATGAATTACATTTTTAGAGAAATATTTTATGGATCAAAGCTATTCTAAGGAGGGTAATTAAAGTTAGTAGAGCCCCCATAAAGAAAAATGCCAACAACATTAAAATGTTACAAGAGAGATTGAAATCTTACTCCATTCTTGATTAGATCAGAACATAGCTTGAGAACTAGAGGACACAAAGTAAAGGTGATGAAGGGAGAATGAGGACACAACCTTCATGGAGAAACATCTTAAATTTTTATAAGATTGGAAAGTTGTTGTTTCTCTCTATCAACTGTAAATTTCCTTGGATTCTTGTATTCATTTGATAGATTCCAATTGCATCCCCTTCTATGGCTTGCCAGTAGTTAATTTTGTAGATAATTAATTATCTCTTTTGTTCTATTCTCATCAATTTTACCATCAATTTTTTCATGATGTCACACTTGTGATCTCTATTAATAATGCTTAGTACCTATTCACTTTTTTTGTCTTCTATTAAAGGCTTTTGGTATTTCATGGTAATTAATCATTTTGGGTATTTATTTCATCTTTCAAGTGTGGGGCTAATGAAGGGAAATGCATGTTAGTTTAAAGAAAGAAAATCAAGGTTGTAATATTAAATCTAGTGTAAATTAAGATATTATTGTGCTCTTAAATTTCTACAAAGAGTGCATGAAACTAAATAATTTTGAGATAGATTTGAGATAGGAAATTTTATGTTGATCAAAAGAAATAAATTAATTAGATCCTACACAATTCTTGAATAAAAATATAAAATGGAAGGTTAAAGGGATACGAAAGGAATAATATTGGGAGAGGCTCAAGTTTGACATACCTTGTTTTCGTCTATGATATCTTTGCAAGCTTTCTTCATGTAATCTCTATTCCTCTTCTACTAAATTCTTTCGTTGAATCTTCTTTTGTCTTGTTTTTTTGTTTCCCATCTCCTTCTTTGTTAAATATCGCTTGAAAATTCCTTTGATCTTCTCCTCCAATAGAGAAAAAATATTTTTCACAATTCTTCAGATATTCTCCTCCAAAGCTTGCCCTGTAAAACCAAAATATCTTTGACAATTTCTATGATTTTTTTCTTAATTATATAGAAAAAATCCACATACTTTCATAATAGAAACTTAAGAAAAAAAAACAATTGCAAATAATAAAAAATAAAAAATACTAATATTAGAAAATCCAAAAATTAGCCGTTTAAATGCTTTTTTAGAGCCTTCATTTGAAGGCCATTTTAGAGGAAACTTTTGTGGAAATTTTTAGCGGAATGGAGAGGGGTTCATTCGAACCACCCCTTCATTAGAAGGGGGGTTCTAATGAACCCCCCTTTTTTCTCTTTCCCCTCTACCATTTCAAATTTTATGCATTTTTTTGACTATCGAAGCCCAAAAAGAAGGTGCAAATGGATTCAAACTTGATAAACCAAGTTGGGGAAGTGTAGTGCTTGAAACGTGCTTTCCAACAACTATAAATTTAATATATTTTGTTTTTTTTTTTTAATTTTTTTTTTTGTTTAACTGAACATAGGTTTTTCATAGAACATCAAATTCAGTGAAAAATCATTGTGGAAAAATATTAAATTTGAGAATTTTTTTTTTGAAAAATATATACGCCCTAGGTATTGGTGTCCTCGTTCTAACAAAAAAAAGAGAGTTGAATTTCAATACACATGAAAAAATTTATGCGAGCCGAAATGCACCAATGTCTAAATTGTAATTGGTTTGACTTCAAAACTTAATTAAAAGAAAAATATTCAACAAAACGTTATGAAACAAAATGAAATCACTAGATACCAGTGTTACCAACCTAAATTAAAAGAATCAAAATTTTATCCTTTGTAGAAAAAAAGTTATGTGTGCTGAAGTAAACATCACTTTTAAAAAATGTTGTTTAATATTAAAAACTAGTTATCAAAGGAGACGAAAAAAAAAAAATTTAATTTCAATTTTTTTTTAAAAAATATATTTAAAATCTAGAGAAAAAATCTCACAAATCACTAGTTTACATCATTTTCAAATTCCTAATAGTTTGCCCACTATAGGTGTCAGAAAGTGAAGTTTTTTCTGAAAATGTTGATTTCAGTGTCAAGTTTGGCCAAAAAGTGTAACCCATTATTGTGGGATGACCCCACAGTGAGTATGCAGATTTTGTGTTGCAAAATGGTTTTTTATTCAAAGGGGCCCAGTTGTGTGTACCTAAGTGTTCCATGAGGGAAAATTTAATAAGGGAAAAACACTATGGTAGCTTGAGTGAGAATTTTGGTTTTGACAAAACTTTGGAGCAGGTTAAGAGGTTTAGGATGCATGTTGATGTGAAAAGGTTTGTAGAAGGATGTGGAATTTTCCAAAGAGCCAAAGGAACAAGCTCTAATGCAGGTTTATATCAACCCTTACCTGTTCCTAACTGTCCATGGGAGTTAATAATCATGGACTTTGTTTTGGATCTGCCTAAGACACAAAGAGGGTATGACAGTGTTTATGTTGTTGTAACAAACTATCTTGAAACTGATTGCAAACAACATATGCATCTTTAAAGTCATCATCATGCTCATACATACCTTTTAAAGAATCTATCCCAATGCTTTGAAGTTGTATTGGTCTTGCACCATCATATATCTTCTGCTCAGGGCATCAACAACCTTGTTTGCTTATCCTTTCTTGTGCTTGATTGAAAATGTATAGGCCTGCAAGTACTCCATCCACTTCATGTGCCTCTGATTCAACTTGTCTTGAGTATTCAAGTAACTTAATGCATGGTTATTTGTAAGCACAACAAACTCCTTTGGTAAGAGATACTGTCTCCATTTCTTGAGAGACTGAACCATGGCATAAAGTTCAAGGTCATATATGGAGTACTTCTTTTTGGCATCATTTAGTTTCTCACTGAAAAATGAAACCAGTTTCCCATATTGGCTCAAAACCGCCCCTATAGTAGACCCGCTTGCATCACATTCCACAGTGAAAACTTTATCAAAATCAGGGAGTGTGAGAATAGGCATTTGTGCCACTCTTGACTTTAGATATTCAAAGCGTTTATCTGCATTTGCAATCCAACAAAAAATGTTCTTCTTCACCCTCTTGATGGTATCAATCATTGGTGCACATATGTGACTAAAGTTCTTGATGAACTTTCTATAGCAACTGGCTAACCCATGAAAACTCTTGACTTCTCCAACTAATGTGGGTGTTGGCCAACTAAGTATGGATTCAACCTTTGTAGGATCCATCCTCAAAATCCCCCCTGATATCACAAACCCAAGGTAGACAAGTTCCCTCTTCATAAACTCACACTTCTTGAGGTTGATCATCAACTTCTCCTCATTGAGTCTATTCAAGACCTTGTCAAGGTGTTCCAAGTGATCTTCTTTTGTCTTACTCTATACAAGGATGTCATCCAAGTATACCACCACAAATGTGCCTATGAAGTTCTTCAACACCTCATTCATCAAATCCTCATGAATGTACTTGGGGTGTTTGATAATCCAAATGACATCATGAGCCATTCATATAAGCCTTCATTGGTCTTAAAGGTAGTCTTCCACTCATCTCCTTCCATTATTCTGATTTGATGATATCCACTTTTTAAATCAATCTTAGAGAAATACCTTGCACTAGCCAAACTATCCATCAAGTCCTCCATTTGGGGTATAGGAAATGTATATCTAATAGTGATCTTATTTATTGCCCTTGAGTCTGTGCAAAGCCTCCAATCTCCATCCTTCCTAGGTGCCAATACTACTGGCACAATACAGGGGCTTAAACTCTCCCTTATCATCCCTTTATCTAGCAGCTCCTAAACTTGTTTCCTAATCTCCTCATTTTGTTGAGGTGTCATCTTGTATGCTGCCTTGTTTGGTAGACTTGCACTCAGTATGAGGTCAATGTGATGACTCACATCTCTAATAGGAGGAAATGCATTTGGTAACTCCTTGGTTCCTATGTGTTCATATACTTGTCTAACAAAGCCTGCACTTCATTTGGAATCTCCTCTTTATCTGCTGCAACATTAGAGATTGGCTTACCAATGATTGCAAAACCAACTTCTTCATTCTCTAGATCTTTCAAGAACACATTTTCTTTGACAAACATTACACTAGAACCTTCATGAACAACACCTTCATCTTCTTGCAAAGGTGACAAGGTATATGAAACACCATCCTTCACAATTACATACTCATTCTTGTATCCATCATGCTTAGCCTTCCGGTCAAATTGCCAAGGCCTCCCAAGGAGTAGGTGGCACACATCCATTTGCACAATATCACATAGAATTTTGTCTTTGTAAGGTCCTATGGTAAACTCCACCCAAACCTGCTCATTCAAAAGAACTTTCTACCCCTTATTGAGCCATGAGATCTTATAGGGAGTTGGGTGAGGAATCCTTTTCATTTTGAGCTTCTCTACCATCTCTAAAGATGTGCTATGTTATATGTTGAACCAGAATCAATTATAACTTTGCATACCTTTCCTTGAGATTTGCATGTTGTTTGAAGCAAAGCTTTCCTTTGAGGGGGTTCCTTGGTGGTTGGGAATTTTATTAGTGTTCTCTTGATCATTAGGGACTCTCCAACCTCTGGTGCAACATGAAGAGAAGGTGAATTGACACTTTCTTCATCCTCCTCTTGAACTAGTTGAGTCCTCCTTTCTCCACTATGAGAACTTGTACCTTTCTTATCCGAGCACTTCCAAGTAGGATGGCTGAATTGGTTATAGTTATAACACCTTCTAGAGAAGGTATTGCACCCCCTTCCTTGTCCATTGAATCCGCCTCTACCCCTTGGTCTTCTTCCTCTAAAATTTCCTCTTGTTTCACCACTAGACTCTTGACTTGCACTTTGTTCATTTTACCCTCTTTGTGATCCTCTTCCACAAGGGTTACCTCTGCCCCTAAAACTCTTTCCTCTGCCCCTTGATTGATTTTCCTTCCTCCTCTTAATCTTCTCTTCAACCTTAATGGCTATTTGAAAGCACTCCTCTATTGTCCTAGGAGTGGAAAGACTTATTTCATCTTGAATTGCAGACCTCAAACCATTCAAGTATTTGGCTACTTTTTCCTTCTCATTTTCAATATGGCCTGACCTTATGCTAAGTTTGTGGAATTATTTAGTGTAGGTTGCCACATCCAATTCTTTTTGCTTTGAATTTTTTAATCTCCTAAACACTTGTATCTCATAATCAACAGGTAAGAACTGTCTCTTTACCTTAGCCACCATCTTGTCCCAAGAATTGATCTTGGACTTACCCGTCTTTGTCCTCTCCTCTTGGGTGTAATTCCATCATGTTAGTACTGGTCCCTTCAACTTGGTTTTGGAAAACTTGACCTTCTTATCTTCAGCCATCTCCTTGAACTCAAAATAATTTTCTAAGGCATCTATCCATTCAATCACTTCTTCAGCATCTATTTTTCCACCATACATTGGTAGCTCCATCTTCACATCTTGTGTCTCTCCCTTCACAACCTTAAGCACTTGCAGAAACTTCCTCTCTTCTAGATCCATCTGTCTTTGGGATCCTCTTGGGGTGTTCTCCTCTTCACCCTCTTCCTCATCTTTAGAGTCACTCTTCTCTAGTGCTTCCATCTTGGCTGCCATGGCTTCTTCAGACTCTCTTAGGGCTCTCAAATCCCTAGCAACAATAACTGAATTAGCTTTTGGAGGCATCTCCAATACTTTGCCTTAGAACTTTTCTTCTTCCAAATTCCAAACTTCTTCCAAATGATCTAAACCTAAGCTTTGATACCACCTGATGTAGATCAAGGTGATTTAGGCTTCAACCAATCAAGTTGAATTGGTCTTCAAGCTTGCAAACCCTTTCTAGAGTGGGTTCCTTCACAAACTCACCTACATGCTTGTAGGTCACCAAGCCCTCTTAATCTCTTATATCTTCTAGAGAAGGTCGCCAAGGGACAAAAATAACACACTTTCAGGGACCCATTTATCTTCCATTCAACATATCAACTTGATGCAATAGGTTGTTTTGAAACATTCTACACAAATTGTCCTACAATGCTGGTTTTAGGCCAAATTAGGCCTCTTTTCCAAAGAAGGTACTCAAAAACCTTCTTGAAAAACCTGAAACTCTTCACCAACAAGTCCAACCATTCACATAGGGCCCAATTATGCCATTAGATTCATCACAACACTCCAAAATTCTACTATCCCAAGCAAAAACCATCAATTCCAAGCCTAACACATGAAATTGCTAGACTAGGGCACGTACTAAAACTCTCCTAACACTATCACCCTACCCTGCAACTATGAAAATATGAAAAAGAACTCCTAAAAGGCCCATTACACCAAACTACAAAATTTTCCTATAGTGGAATGGCCTACATTGACATGATTTTGTTACAAAACCCTAGAAACCCTAGCAAATTAAGCAACCTTCAAAAATATGGCTTTATCTCCCACAAACTTGGATGAAAAAATATCTAACTAGATTCAAATGAAAGCTATTTCAATTCCACAACTCTTCACATAGTTTTTACATCATTAACTTGCTGTACGGAGCCGTACAGAGTTTGGAAATGCGAAATAACACATAAAATCACACAAAAAATAGAGCAACAATATTTATTTCTCCAAATTCTGCAACAAAAACCTTTCCTTGATGATGTTAGAGGCCATAAGAATGTTTACATCCAATACCAATGGTCTACAACTATAATTTGAAAAGATGACCGTTCATCTTCAACTAACCTTCAAAAATGACAAAATTGCATAAATGCAACTTTTACAAATTTGCTTCATTATTGACAAATTTTAGACTCAACACCACTATGACCCTATGTGACCTTAATTACATATTAAATTGGTCAAATAGAAATTATTGACATCGTGAAATGACACAACCTAATTCTAGACTCCAAAATGCATAATCAAACCAGGATTTCAAGAGGTGCTCTTGCACCAGGTACCTAAGTCATATTATTTCAAAATAGGGAGTCAAGAGAGAATCCCACAAGATCAAGGGAATATTAGAATTCTTAGAACCCTTAGGAGTCTATGAGATTTTATAGGTATCATTGGTTACAATTACCAATTTGTAAAAAGAAAATGGTATCATAGTAGCCCCACTTGTAATTTTATTGAAGTACTTATTCTAGTGGAATGAGGTAGTCATTGGGACATTTGGAAAGCTCATGGAAGCCACGTACACAACTCTAGTTCTAGCTACATGCCTAATTTTTTCTAAAACCTTTATTGTGGAATGAGATTCTTCTAGGTTTCGCATAGGATTAATAATTATATAGGATAGAAGATCCTTGGTATTTAAGACTCACCAAATAAAAATTTGGTAAAGATTAATTATGAGAAGGAAGACAACCATACTAAATGAAGTCAAACACAAGAGAGTTTATTAAATAGAAATATATTTTAAGGTAAAGATAGATCTCATGATTTCCAACATGTCAAAAATAATTAGGCTTGGAAATGAGATTCTATATGGTATAAAGACAAGTTGTACCTATGTAGGAAATTATTCTTAAATCTTAAGGTTTTGGTAGAGCTCCATACATCTTTGGTATGAGGAATTCAATATTATTGAAGAACTACCATTGAATCAAGTAGGATTTATTTTATGGTTGGATCAAATGACACTAAAAACTTTCTCGTTGAATGCATCGTATACAAACAAAATAAATAGGAAATAATTAAAACTCTAGGTCTTTTGCAATCCTCACCTATTCCAAGATAAAGGTGGGATATTGCATCGATGCATTTTATCATTTAATTGCAAAATTATGAAGGAAGAATGTCATCATTGTTGTTGTGCATCGACTCACCAAATATACACATTTATTCTTTATCATGTAACCATTTGTATCAAGTACTGTAGTAATGGCCTATGCAAATACCATTCAAAATATTCATGGTGGCTCTTAGTCTACCACTAAACTCTCTGATCAATATGAAAACTCTAGGGAAATCTATCTATTACTAATTACCAACTAATTTCCATTAAAATAATCTTTAGTTGTGCTTATATAATGAGCCTTATCCTTTGGAGTAATTTTATTAGATGCAAGGTGACACAAAACTAAATGCTAGATAAAGTGTGTATTTAGGTAACATGTAGAAGGGAACCTTCTAGAACAATGTGGCAATAAATTTATAAAGGATTTTGATGTGGTTCATACCATTAATTTTTGTGGGACCACTAAGTTTATGAATGTCTTCAATAATCACCACAAATTTTAGATGGTCATTGTAAATTGAAAATAATAATTATGTGTGTGAGTTTATAGAAGAGATTGGCACTTGGAAGAGCACTACAATATTTTTAGTTGTTGAATAATGCATTAGTTTAGCACTTTGGAAGTTGGTTTTTTTGAAAGGGATTTTCTACGATAGATAAGTGTCTTTTTACTCATGTGATTTATTCTTTATGATCTTTCATTCTTGATAGTATTTGAGAATGTTGTTAAAAATTGACTATCATTGGATAAATTGTGCCACTTCCTTTTAGTGCCACTATCTCCTAAATGTTGATTTAAAGGATTATTGCCTCTTTGAGGCCTCCATGTACATTTACAATATAAATCAATACTCAAACATAAAATATGACAAATCTATTACTTCCAAATATTTGAATTTCAATAACATTCATACAATCTCTTAGACTACTCTCAAATACACAATTACAACTCAACAACATGAAAGGAACCCATTTTAGAAGTCAATGTAGGGATTATATAACATTCTATTTGGTTATAAGGAAATTTGAAAGAAACCATACATTTGTAAAATATCCTAATAATACCCATTTATCCATTGTTATCTCTTCTTTGAATGTCTAACACTAGGATTTTTTTTTTTGACCATAGTACCGATTGGTCTACTTATTACTCACAAATTCAATCATACTTGATCTTTTCAGCATGGACAATTGTAAGTGATTAGGAAGTCTCTGTGAGTATCAAGTTCACCTAGAGTTAGTTTCCCTTTAAGAGAGCTCATATTTGTGTTCCTTTGCAAATCTAAATTTGTTTTTTCTATCTTAAGCGAGTCTTTTCTCTTTTGTTGTATAGTAGAAATGAGTTGGAATAACTTAATAATATCGCTTCTCCTCTAAATGAATATAAAGAATCCATTTTGAATAAAAAACATTTCATTTAAAACATAAATAAAAATAAAAATTATAGTATTTGGTAAAAACAAGGTATGTGAGTTTAAGGCAAACTAAAATAGGACATGTAAAACACACTCCTTTCTTCGTAACATATAAGATATTTGAATTACTAAACATCGTCCAATTTTAATATTGAATATATATATATATATATATATATATATATATATATATATATATATTCTCACTTTAAATATAACAAATAATTAAATATACTTTTATTGACCAAGATTGACCTTTTAACTATTAAACCGAAACCCAATAAAAATCCAATGAAGACTAAAACCCAAACCCATGATGATTAAAAAATAACGGTTAAAAAACGGCCCACATATATTCTTAACAAAACAACGAGAAAGTCTACTGAACTCTTGAGAAAGAAAATGTCTCCGACATGAACTGTGCGGATATCCGACCGTTGCATGCCAAACATGGTAGATTACATTCTTTCTTTAATTTGTCAATGTACTTACGTGTCATGCGTAAATTTGAGTTTGGAAAAGGAAGGCTCTATCCTTTTATGGTCGATGCCTTGTGAATAAATTCAAGAATTAGAGCAATCGAATCTGGAAAAGAACACAAGTAAGGCTGAAGCTATTCCAAACCCCATCGTTAACGGCAAGTATTAGCTTTTTCAAACTTCAATTTTCTAAACGCCAATTCCCTGCGTTCTGAAACGGACTGTTAAATTTTAAGGCTCCGGTTCTCTTTATTACACATGTTCTTCTCCGTTCTGTATTTTATAATGACGATTCCCCGAAATGGTTTGGGTGCGAATGGAAAAGAAAAGGAAGAGGGAAGCAGAAATAATGATAAAATTGATGTGGGTAAAGTGAGCCGTCTGATATATGTGAAGAAGCTTTCAGATGAGCCGCTGGAAGAGACATTCCGACGCTTTCGCCATCGAAGGAGAATGCAATGCGTTCGCAAACACTTCGAAGATTTCCTGCACGTTGCGTCACACGAAGCCGCAAATCGATTCATGGATTGCTTTTCCTCGCCATGAATTTGATCGTCGTCCTTCTAAATACGATTGAATAAAATTTGAGCTTATGTTGTTTATATGAATGATGTTTAGTTATAGTACTCTATCTTGGATCACATCTGTTCTTGAGGAATTTAGTTCAATTTAATTTTCACCCAGTTGTGATATATATCCGTGTCATTTGGTTGAATTTAATCTAATTGTAAGGCGAATAAGTACCTATTCTACTGATCTAATTCGACGCATTGACCCAAATTCCAGAAGTTTTATTAAATTCTATTGCTTGGGAAATCTGTGTTCATATCATACCAATCAGCGTGCGCGTTACGTTAAGTTTGATTTATTTATGGCTTCATAATAGTAGAATATTTAATTAAGGATATTCTATTTTCAATATTGTTTGTGGATTTGATTGTGTTGATGTTTTTCATCAACTTTCCAATCACACTCTTGATCTATTATGAAAATGACAGAGAACAGAAAGAGAAGAGGGTGAAATCTTCAATTAGCTTGAACGAATGGTTTGCCAATCTATTGAGTAAAGTGGGCAAAATCTTGTAGAGACATTCCAGTTGTGGATAAATTTTCCCATACAAACTTAAAAATCATTCAATTTTAATCTGTTAGAGCTTTACCCATCCCAAATGTTAATTTCTATAACCCAACAATAGATTAATTCCACAATAAATTCACAGAAAGAACTCTGATTTATAACAATTAACACAACTAGGTTAATTAACAACTAATAATAGTGGAAGAAAAAATAACATGAAGCCAATCACAAATAGACAATAACAAAACCTGCATATGTTGGATCTTCTATTCTGCCTCACAACAAACTTTTCTTTCGAAAATACAATATGAGTTTGCTACAACAATCTTACATTTATAGAGCCTAGCTGCTTTACTTAGCGTGTAAGGAAAGAATCTTTCCTTGCTTTCTTTGGCTTTAATTACACATAAAATCACTCTTGGATTTATCTTATCCTCACAAACTCGAAAACATTCTATTAAAGAATAAAAATCCTGTTGCTAAAAAACCAACTCGAATTGTTTTAAAGCATATCTAACTCGAGTTGCTTTAAAGTGATTTAAAGCATATCCAACTCAAATTGCTTTAAAAAAAATCCACATCCCACCTTTCGAGCTACAAAAATCAACACCAAACGCATCAAATTTGAAGAGACCAACAAAACAAAATCCTAACACACATCACTATAACACCCTTAAAAACTTAGACATCTTACAACAATAACGACAACAGAACAAAATCCTAACACACATCACTATAACACCCTTCAACAATCACAAGACAAAGAAAGTCCTGCTGCTCTGCGCATTAGTAGATAAGAAAATTCAGTGGATATTTTACATAGATACATTCAAGGTGAAGTTGGGTCTTTTCAAAACAAAGAAACAGCTATTTGAACAGTACATAAATCCTAATCTATTAAGAATTTGATCTTTGGTTAAATGGGATCAAACGGTCGGAAATTTGAACTTAGACATCTTTGCTTTACATGTTAAGAGAAAAATTAGTTATCTTTATTCGATTTCTTTTACTCTATTTTACTATTTTAGGAGGACGTCGGATTTTTTTCAAGTTTTTTCATTCTCTTGAAAAAAAGTACAGTAATGTTTTTTTTCATTTTGCCCTGGCCCTTAATTTTTCAGTCATGTGATCCTTATTCTTAATACTTAGCACTTAGTTTTTCAATCCTAATTAAATGTTCAATATACATTGAAGTGATCTTTATTCTAATTTTTTAAATTAATCTTGTTGAATGCATATATTATTAAAAAAAAAAAATCGATGTTAATAATTAAAAAAATCAATCATCTTTTTTACTATTTATGAATTATTTTATTTTAAAATGGATAAATTTATTTTTTTATAAGTTTTATTATATAGATTTAATTTTTGAAGTATTTAACTAATTATTCTATTAAAAAAAATGTAAATGTAAGTGGAAAATTTACAAATGCCATTTAATTAATTAAAATATATTATAATATCTCTCATAATTTAATAACTACTTTTCATGTGGTGAGTTACATGTTAATCATGTAATTATTCTTTATAACTAAAAAAATGAATAGGTGAACACCACCTTGCCTTGTTCATGTAGAAAGCGAGCAAAAAACAATGGACATATAGAAACACTCTCAATGAAGTCACCTATGTAGTTTTTATTAATAGAAGAGTCTATTTTTTTTTTCTCTTGAAGCCCTTACTTTGTAGGTTCTCTTTTGACCAAAAAATGGCGCCTTCTAGTCTTAGGGAGACCATGCTCACCATTGAGTTTTTGTTGAGGAGAAAAAAAGCAGGAAATGGGATTGTTTCGAGCCATGTGGTTGCAATGTGTTTGATTACATGGAGTTTTTTGAATGTTTGTTGCCAATTTTGATTTTTTTTCTTATAAAATTTAATGGTTATTTATCTTCAAAACCATAGAACTATATAGGATCTTTACTTTAATTTGAAAATATAATTGCTTCTTCCACATAAATTAATACTCTTTGTTGTGGCTACATGTCTATGAAAGTTTAGGATTTGATCCTAGGTTGATAATAAAATGTTGTATTTTCTAAATATGGTAATGCTGAGGGAAGTGATCTAACAGCTAGGTTGAATCTTGGTAAAAAATATCTAGATGAAGTTATGCATGTGTGAAAGATTTGTTAGATAAATGCTTAACCAAATATTTTTGGAATGTAGGGCTCTCTTAGACTTCTAGGGTTTTGCACCTAAAAGGAGAGAGGTATCAAAAATATTAATGGCACACTCAAGAATAAGCCCTTGATCTTCCAATGCAAAGGAGATTAAAATTTGTCAAAAGGGATTGTCCTCAAGGCTGGAAATTGATAAAAGAGATTAACTATCAATGCAAAACTTGGAAAATGCAAGATGTTTGAAAACACAATGTGATATGCAAACACATGCTAAATGACCTACAAATGGAATCAAAACTAGATAGAAAGCTGTGAAACAAAAAGTGTGCACCTATAAACTTGTTGAGGATGGAATGGAATTCTGAAATCCTAAAAATGTTGATTTTAGACCTAGCGGGACTCATTCACCATTCTAGGCGAATCAATCCCGATTCTGGAAAATTGCACCATGACTCATTCCAGCCAAATGGGTATCCAAATCTATAAAAATCTTCATAAAATAGGTATAGTGGGACTCATTCACCACTAATGGTGAATGAGTCTACTTTGAATTTTCTAAAAGCTCGAAAGTGGAATTAGAAACTCTCAGTTTGTTCTTTCTATTCTTCAATGTGTTCGGATCTAAAATCTTGATTTTCGGCATTGTAAGTGAATTTTTGTGAATATTTTGACCTTTCCAATAGAGAGATGACTTCAACAAGTTTGCAACTTATTCTTCAATGATCTCCAAGCCTTCAAAGTACCTAGATCTGCAACCACACAAAGAAAGAGAGAGAAATGTTGATTGTTAGGGAATGGGGGTTTGCCTTGGTCAAACCCTATTTAGGTAATTAAACCAAAATGATGAAACAAGATAATGAAGCATGAATATGAAGTAATGCAATTAGAAACTTTCCATGATGATAGATCTTGAATTGTTACAACAATGGATGAAGAATTTTCTCTTGAATGCCTTAGAAGTGATCTTGAATGCTCTCTAAATGACCTAACCTTAGCTTGCTTGACTTGAAAACGTGAATACCTTATTTGGAGAAAATTAAACTTAAACCCTAATTTTTCCCACTCGAACCTCGAAAATGGCCCAAATGGGACTCATTCGCCATCATGGGAAAATGGGTCCCACCTGGATGGGACTCATTTTCCCAAAGTGGTGAATGGGTCCCACAGGGGCTATTTTTTCAGCTAGGATGTCGGGGAGTGAAGCAATCAAGTTTATATGTTGATTTTGTCAGGTCTTTGATCAAAATAAGCCTCAGGATGCACAACATGGGTTCATATAGGCCTATTAATGATGATATAGACGATAATTAGGGCTAGGGACACAAAATTCAATGTGAAAATGTGATTAAATACACTTTACAACATAAAGTGAGGTCCACATAGCCTAGAAAGGCACAAGATCCAATGTGAATGTGTAAAAAACATTACAACACTAGATTAAAATCAGGTTTAATTTACATGCCTTCTAGATTACATTTTACAACATTGAATTAAGGGAAAAATAGGTCCATTAGACTTAAATGCTTAATAAAAGTCTAGAAAAGTGTGAAAGTCATTTACAACACTTTACAACACCTTTACAAAACATATTTTATTTAGTTTACAAGGGCCCAAGACCTAATGTGGATGTTTAAAACACCTCACAACACTAGATAAAGGCAATGTTAGGTCCAATTTATCATTGATTATTCCCATATCAAGCAAGAGATACTTTTTTATATGCTACAAATGTTTAACAAAGAGAGAGATAGACATAAAATTAAAATTGGTGATGTGTTATATTTATCCATTCATCCTATATACGGCATATTTTTGAGAATGATGGAAGAATGCTATCTTCTTATCCTTTTTATCTATCCATCTCATATATTTGTATATAATAATTTATACTATATATTATGAAAAGGTTGAGATTGTTATGGATGTTAAATTTTTCATTATGAGAATTAAATAATTTCTATGTGTGACCCCTCATCTCTCCACAAATATGTGGTGTAGTTGATGTGCGCAATGTGTTGGAAAATTACCTAACATATAATACAAGATTTAGGGGATCATCTTGGATTACTATGATGAATACATTATTTGATATCCAAAATATAATACTTGAAACAAAACAATGATGCATAATGCAATTTATCCTTTGTAAATCCTCTCTAGAGCTATGTTATACCCTATTGAAGTTATGGTAGATTCCAAGGATAACATTAATAAAAGACCCATAAAAATTCCTATAAAAACTTAATGAATATTGATTG
Source organism: Sequoia sempervirens (assembly GCA_007258455.2). NCBI lineage: Eukaryota > Viridiplantae > Streptophyta > Pinopsida > Cupressales > Cupressaceae > Sequoia > Sequoia sempervirens. The sequence continues at coordinate 229,741,070 of VDFB02000015.1, forward strand.
AGTGTTGTTGGTAGGGTAAGCGATAGAACAAAGGTTTGTAAAAATAACAAAACTTACCACAAAGTATGGAAAAGAGGATGTGGAGCTTAAAGATGAATGGAACTCACAAGAAAGGATGCATTTTGTAAGGGAAACATACCAAAGTGAAGGTATATGTATAGATATGAAATAAAAGATAACAAAGTTAGAAGATGTAAATAAGAATATATTAAAAGGTAAAATACAATAGTGATATTGGAATATAAATATATCAAATAATTATGAATATTCTATGCAATATGTTGTGTATTGACTGATAAGTACTTGGTTATAATTTATATTAGTAGCTTAGTATATATACCATATTCTAATTCTAACTTTGGTCCTTCAACTATTGCTATCACTAGGGTATAAATACAACTCATAGAGAATACCAGGGGATCATAAATTTGGTCTATAAACCTCACTTTTCTTGATAGAATTGGTTCCATTGTTCATCTTGGTTAGAAAATAAAGAAAAAGACAAGAAACTAAAATCAATTTTATGGATTCAAAAAAATACTAGATAGAAGAACCTATTAATTTTTTCTTATAATCTTTGACATAACTCCCTAGGTGTCAACCTTGTGAGAGAGGGATACACATCTAGGGGATGGTGAAGTGAAAGGTGGGGGATCTCCAAAATGAATCCCTAAAAAATATTTGACCAATCAAAATAGACCTACAGTAAATACCATGTGTTGAAATAAAAAATAATGTAATACCAAATTAACACCCATGGCTAAAGAAGATAACAAGAAACTAAGAGAAGTTACAAAATAAATTAAGTGGAAAATAAGATTGAATATGTCAAGCAAAAACAAGGAAGAAAGAAGGTAAAAAAGCACACAAAAGTATAAGAGAGATATTGCAAAAAGAATTGAAAATAAAGAAAAGAGGAATGATGAGCATACCAAGGTGGGTGGTACTGAGTGTGTTGATGTGGGTGCTATGAAAAATATAGAAGAAAGAGAAATAAAAATAAGAGAATAAAAGTTTGGGAAACTCATAAAAATATAACAAGCCATTTGAACAAAGCATAAGAGATTATTTTTTTGAGGGAAGTATAAAAAGCTATACGATATTAGGAAAAGCATTAGAAGAAAGTTGTGGAAGAATTTAGGCTCCAACATTGCCACATTTAAGTAAATCACCACTAATAAAAATGGATTTATCTAATATTAGAACAAAATTGGATGAAGAATTTATGAATTCCTTCAAAACCATTAAAAAATTCTATGGATCAATGAAGATTATCTTGAACACATAGTTAATAAGAATTTCAAAAAATTAAGGGGAGAATAAATAAAGGAAACAAAATCATGTGTTCAATTTAGGGAAATTTTTGTCAAAAATAACTAGCAATATATCATTACCAAGTGAAAATTTGTACATTATCAACTTAAATAATGGTGAGTGGAGTGGTGGACAGGGGTACAAACAATAAAAGTTTGAATTTGGTTAGAGGAAGGAACCACCATGTCCAAGTTAGTAGAGGAGGGGCCTTATGGGGCCTCTTCTTCCTTCAATATTACTCACAAGGGGAGTATTTGAATATCTTTCTCAAGCCAACAAAGATAATTGGGCTGCTAAGGTTGGGAGAAAATTGGTGCATTGTGATCACTTTTCTTTGTGTGTTTTTAATTATCTTCTTTAGTTTAGAGATGGTATGGGTATCCTTCTTTCAGATGTACTTGTGAAGAAAACCATTGCTTCAATGGAGAATAAATTAATAGGTAAGTTTTTATTTGCTCACACAGATATTGATGTGGTAAGGAAATAGATCAAATATACGTGGAAGGTAAGAGGAAGTTTTATGGTTAGTTCCATGGCTAAGGGCCTTTTCCTTTTCTCTTTCACTTTATTTTAAGATCTTAATAAGGTCCTCATCGAGGATCCGTGGTTTATGGGTAAATTTAATCCATCTCTCTATAAATAAAAAACTATAAATTAACACTCTGGTCAACCTGTGTGCTTCTATACCTATTTGGATATGTCTTCTTTGTTTTCCCCTTGAGTTATGGGATGGACAAGTCTTTTTGGGTATCACCATCACCCTCAAATAATACCTATATGTAGCTAGAGTAACAAAACAAAATAAAGTATTCTTTTATATAATTTGTACTAATGTAAAAGTAAATTGCACCCTTCCAAACACTATAAATCTCAAATCCAATTTTGGGAAGTGAACTCAAAATATCCTCTATGATTTTATTTTGCTCTATTTCTAAAACTACTCAAAATTTGGGCACTTGGTAAAGAAATTTCTTATTAGAAAGATAGTTCCAAGTGATCTCAAACAAAAACCAGTTAAAGAAAATGTGCAGTCTAGATCCAACCCTACACTTGATTTAATAGTGAAAGTGACTAGTACCTAGATGGCTAATCCATCTAGATTTAGTTTGGAAAAATAACTATATCTCTACCCTTTCCATAAGGACATTTTAAAACTTTTCAACTCTTTGGAGCCCCCTTCTTTGGAAGGGCTCCTATCTATGGATCCTTTTATGGGGTTGAAAGAGTGTAACTCAGATTTTAGTATGCCTCCCCCGAATAAGAGTTATTAAAGGAACTATTTTAAGAAGAGAGAGTGATGGAGCAAGGTTTCTTGGTAGATATGGTGGTAGAGTCATCAAAGGAGGTTTCAACTTTAGTACCCTTGAAGGTGGATGTATCTCTAGGAAATTCTATGGAGGTTAATGTGTTTTCCCCCATTAAACCTCATAAAAGTCAACAAACAAATTTAAAAGAGTTATCCCTTGTTTTATTTACAAAAAAATTAGGAAGAATTAATATAGAAAGAAAAATGATGTATGATTGGATTAGAATGTGGGAAAACCCATAACAAGAGAAACAAGATCCAATAAATTTTCCAAAGAAGTAGCTTGTAGATAATTTTTTTTAGATATGTCCTCCTTCGAAAGAAAAAATGACTATCTTGTCTTGGAACATAAGAGGGCTTCATATCCCCCATATATAGTTGCTCTTGAACATTTATTTAAAGCAAAATAAAGTATACATTGCATTAATTCATGAATCTAAGACAAATGAAAAAATATAGAAATGGTAAGTAAATCTATTTGGATTGGTGAAAAGGACTACACCTTTGATGTAGTTGATTCTCAATGGGGAACAACAAATATGTGGAAACTATATGTTTCTAAAGGAAAGGAGATTAAAAAATCCAAAATTCACCTTCATGCCAAATTTATAAGAAAGAAGAAAAGATACATGAAATCTAATTAATGTTTGTGCTCCCAAAATCAAATTAGAGAGGGATTATATCTAGGACCTTCTAGCCACCTATATTATTGGTAAAATTTATAACTCCTAGATTTCTTTTGGTGATTTAAATACCCCCTTAGATCATTCAAAGAAGTTGGGTGGGTTGGGGGATTACTCAGATAGTATGGTAGGGTTAGTTGAATTTATTTCAAAAATTGGAATTAGGGATATTAACCTACAAGGTTCCCTATTCACTTGGTCTAACAAGAGGTCAAGGTCTCACTCTATTTATATAAAAAATTATAATTTCCCTATTTCTACCACTTGGGGTGTTATTTCTAATGAGTCCCTATTTTCCCTCCTTATAGCTGGTTTGATCATAGCGTAGTGATCTTGGAATGGATTAAGAACCTTCATGGAAAGGTACCTACCCCTTCAAATATGAATTAATATGGTCATCACATCCATAAATCAAAAATTGTATCATTGATTAGTGGGTAATGCCTCAAGATGGGACTAACATGTAAATATTGACTTCTAAACTAAAAAAGATAAAGGAAAAAAATTGAAAGTGGAACAAAAATTTGATTGGAAATATCTTTGAGTAGAAAGAAATCCTAAATAAGAAATTAAGAAAATTATAGGATAAAATGGAAAACTCAACAATGATGATAACCTTCAAAGAGAAGAAAATTTCTATACTAGGAGAGAAGTTGTAGAAGATGATGATAAAAGAAGAAATATTTTGGAAGTGAAAGCCAACAATTAATTGACTAAAATTGGGGGATATAAATACTAGTTTCTTCCATCCATACAATCTCAAACATAGGAAGAGTAAATTAGTCACCAATATGACCAATAAAGATGGGTCTTAGAAACTTCTATACTTGTTTAGATTCAAATATTCTAATAAATCTCAAACTATGGTGTGCAAATCAAACATTTTTAGGGAGATTCTAGAGGTAATCCCCCAAGTTTTGAGTGATGAAGATAACATTTATCTGACCAAAAATATCTCTTTAGAAGAAGTTAAAAAAATATTTTTCCTTTCACCCCTACAAGTCCCCAAAACTTTATGGGTTCCTCCACCTTCTTCTAATAATAATGTGATATAGTTGGTCAAGATATCTTTTTGGTAGTCAAGGAATTTATAAAAAATGGTTTCCTATTGAAATGTAAATGAACAATATGTTCATTTCCATAATTCCTAAAAAGTTGGACCCAATAGGAATACATGATTATATGCCCATTAGTCTTTATAAAACTACTTATAATATCTTTTCTAAAATATTGGTTAAAAAAATTCAAGCTTACCTAGATAAAATGTTATCTCCAAAAAAAAAGGCTTTGTGAAAGGGATATTGTTGGAGTAAATAAGTCATTATCCGATAATTAATTTTTTGAATGCATAATAAAACTAAGGGAGGGGATGAATTATTTGTTTATTAAAACATCAAAACCCTCATTAATATTCAGATCCACATCAACTTTATTAACCTTTAATATATTAGAATGATTTATCTTGAAAGAAACTAATAGAAACTGAAACACATCAACACCATGCACAATAGAACACCATATTTACATGGAAAACCCAAAAAGGGAAAAACTACATTGGTGAGGATTATCCAACAATATAAAGTAATAGCAACACATAATACAGTACGTTCACTGCTAGAGGGCTCACTACCCAAAAGAAAGAAGGGCTCACTACCCCACTGCCAGATTACAAAAAAGAAGAAAAAAATTGTTACAATGAGAAATCCATCTCAATGCAATAAAAAGTCCACCACAACATCACCAACACATTCATAGCCTTTCTAAAGATTGTAGACACCTTATTCTCACTGCTTCCAATAGTCTAACTCATTAAATCTTGCACTGCACTTCATAAATTCATACTTCACAACTCCATAATTTGCATCACACACTCTACATTCAAATCCTTCATCATCACAACACTTATTTATACCTTCTTCAACCTTGAAAACATTCTCCAAGGTTGAAAATGCACCTAAAATGTGAAAATTAAAATTAGGTTGGCACCAAAACATTCCTGCAATAGAAAGGAATGAAGGTGGATTTCATCACACCTTAAATCAAACCTAAATCCACTCATACATGCCATGCCATGCTTCCACAATCATTGAAGAAAATCCACAATTAGTGTAAACATCCAAGGTCAACCAAACTTGTGTAAACACCATTAAACATTTAAACAAATGCTTCCTTTGATCCAAAGATGACTTGTGGACAAAAAATGTCACTTGAACACAATTTGGGATATTCCACAAACACCCTACAATCCAACAAATTCCTTTGCAACAATTTTCACCTAAAGAACAAACTCATCTTGTACACCCATATAATCTTCCACATACTGTAACTAAGGAAATAAGCTTGTAGGATACTAAACCATGAAAAACTTCAATATAAGGTAGATATTGTTCAGTGGAAATTTTGTAATCCCTTTATAGATTACAAAACTTGAATTTTAGCCACAGTTGTTGTGAGATAAAATCTCTCCTCTCGAAAAGGGGAGGCACCCTTCTTATTTCTTACTAGAGCTAAAGTAAACTATTGAAGTATTTACAATATGTACACTACACTAATCATATGGGGTGCATCACATTCATGATTCTCTCTTCTTGTAGAGAATATGTGTACAATGTTCCATAATTTTTATTTCTTGATGTGATACAACTTTAAATAAAACATAAGCAGTAATTTCCAATACTTCTAACTTATGAAAGCATAGTCTAGGAGTATAGTACAATAAAAATACATAACTGGAATGCTTATGGAGGTACAAAGTCATTTCGTAGTCTTCAATGATGAATTCCACAATAAAGCAAACAACAATGTAAATAAACCACAAAGTCTTCAATATACTTCATGAACAAATCCAAAAACAACATGAACAACTTCAAGTACAAAGTCTTGAAGATCATTCACCACTATTAGATCAACAATTACACAATTCCAAGAAAAAGATGTAGCACAAAGTCTACACAAAGCAAATTGAAAGCCCTCCAATCTCAATTAATAAAATATTTCTAATCCAATCCAATAATAAGATAAACTAATGTGAAAGACATAAGAACATTCACATCCATCGAAATCGATCCAACAAAAAGTTTGGTATGCAATTTAGTCTTCTTTATTAATTGAAAATAGTACCACAATGTGAACTCAAATTTTCAAAAAATTGCTCTACAAAAGAGCAACATTTCGTTGCATTAGACAAAAGGTAAAAAATACAATAGAGGTCTGTCTTATTTATAGATGAAACCTATGAGATATTCTAGGATAAACCCTAACTAACTTTTGACTTATTCAAACATGATGTTCATGTTTGTAGGAGGACATCTCTATTTTTACATGTAGTTGCATGAGACATGTAAAAATGCCAAATTCTATTTACATAGATAATAAGAAAAAGAATAAAAACTATCTATATCTGGAAACACAAAAAAATAATTTCCTTGTGCTTTCAACCAAAAAATATTCATGATGATGCGCAATTCAAAATTGGTTGGTATTAGAGTGTACTTGGAGATGGTGAGGATTCTTGAGATTGACTCCTCTAATGGTGTCAAACTCTTTTAGGTGCCTTTTAGGAACTATTCTCAAATCTAGAGAAAGTTGAAAATCCACCATTTTGTTCATTGAAGCTACTAAGAAAGATTCAAGTATTTAAATTATTTTTGAATAATTGATGTATACTTTTGAATAATTGAAACATTGAGAATAAATTTATAGTTGTGTTTCAAAGCTTTCTTGCTCAGTGACAAGCAAGAATTCGATCAAAACCGCTTAGGATCTTGGACATAAAAGATCAAAATGGTATGCAAAAGTAGCTCCAAAAAAATTCATATTTTTCATTGTTAGAAATTTTTTGAGTTTTATGCACTAGTGGGAAAATTTTAAGCAACTGCATATTCTTTGGTAATTCAAATACAAAGGTGGAGAAAGATTGAGCTCTTGCATGGGATATTACACTTTAGATGCACGGGCTCAAAATTTTTGAGATACTGCATGAAAATATGCACAAGTGGAGAAAAACCCCGACATTGCATGAAGGAAGAAACTTTGGATGAAAGGATGCTGAATTTTTGAGCTACTACATGTGACTTGTGGTTTGAGATGTAGTGTCTCAAAAATTCCCCGACACTACATGAAAATATGCAAAAGTGGAGAAAAACTTCGACATTGCATGTGCAAGGAAATGACTAAGGCACACAAATGGAAAATATACAGAGGCTCAAAAATTCCCCGACACTACATGTGCAAGGGTGCTAAAATTCAATGACATTGCATGATGGAAAATATGCAAAGGCTCAAAAATTCCTTGACACTGCATGAAAATATGCACAGGATCTAAAATTCGGTGACACTGCATCTCAGAAAAACCTCGACACTGCATATGCTAGAAAATGGATAAGGAACAAGACAATATGCAAGGGAACTTAATTTTTGAGCTCTTGCAACTTTTTTAGATTTTTGCATTTTTACTTGTAGGGGCGCTAAAATTCAGCACTCTTGCAAGTGCTAAAAAATTTCTAACTCCCAAAACCGAATTTTTATAGCTTGGTTTAAAATGCAAATTTTGATGAACCAACAAAGATTAATGCCTGGAATGGAATTTTAGGGCTAAAGAACCACACATGAAGACCAATTGGGATTTTCCTCATTTTGCATGCTTAGAGTACATGGGCTATGAAACAAACAAGTTTCATAGGGGTTATCCCATGAATTGAGTGTGTTGAATTTGAGGATAACAATTGGCTCTAGCTTGGGAGCTTCCTTCAGTCATTCTTTGAAACAATCAAAGGGAGAATAACTCCATTCTCTAAATTCCTTCATCCATCCACTAGGCATAGAGTTAGGTGACAAAAACAAAAAAGACTGAAAGATAAAAATAACACAAAGACTATACATATTTATACAAAGACATCGATCACCTTATTGGGTAAAGTGCTTTAGATGTTGTCTGCTATGTGGAAGTGTAAAAATGGAATCCTGCTCTAGTATACTAGAAGAAAACTATTCTCACTACAAAATTGGTGAACTTGTGAAAGATCTCCTTTTGTTCCATTATGTATCAAACAATTTCATATGCCAAGATTCCACACATGATTATGATAATGCCGCAACCCTTCATTTTTGGTTTGATACCAACTCCTCTTTTGAAAAATCAATAACTCAACATCACTTTGGGTATGGCAAATTTTTATTCCTTTCTTACATACAATCTTCATTCTTATCAACAATGCTTCATACTCTGCTTTGTCATTATTTTTGTCGAACTACAACTTGAAAGGGAAAGGGAAGATTTTATTGCCATCAAATTCATCAATCCAATTTTCTTTTGGATCCACTAAACTTACAATTTCAAAATATGTGGTTTTTCATTTGAAGAAGATTCTCCATTTGAAGAAGACTTTCTGTCTGAAGAAAATTCCTTAGCTAGAATAGATGTTGTATTTGAAGAAGACAAGCCATCAATTTCCTACTCCTTGCTTGCATCTCTAAACAAAGACTCAAATATTTCATGAGTTTTCAAATAGTAAAAGCCCATTCTAGGAGACTCAAAGAGAGTCTGAGCCTTTGGGTCACCTAGTCTTGTTATAGAAAACTTTGCTTCCCCTTCTAGGAATAATTCATTCATAACACCCTTGACAGGTATTCTTGCCTTTGACATATCCATTTTGAGTTCTCCTCCTACATCTTTACAAAAATTGCAACCAAGTAAAATACCATAAGAAGTAGGAACATCTACAACCAAGACTGTCATCTTGACCTTCTTCTCCAGATATGTTGCAAGTACAAACTATGCATCTTTTATTTTCCCAATTAAGCGCACTTGTTTATTCTCCATGGAGAAACAATGGCCAAGAGTTTTTGTCAGATTAAGACCCAAGGTAGTGGCTACCTTAGCGGGCATGATGTTTTCAAATGCACTAGAGTCAATAATGCAATTGCTCAACTTGAAGCCATTGACTAGCAATGAGATGTGGTGTAATGATAGAAATTGTATGCTCTTCTTGGAGATGGCACAATTTCTCACTTAATATAGGAATGGTTAACATTAAATGGACCTAATGTCACCTTGATATAGTGTTGTAATTTATTTTCTACATTCATATGGGATTTAGGGCCCTTTTAAGCTAAATATACCTAATTTTGCCTTAATTTAATGTTGTAAAGTGTATTTATTTACACCTTCACATTAAGTTTTGGGCCCTTGTAAACTAAATGGAATTAATTCTGACTTAAATTTAAGGTTTTGTAAAGTGTATCCTAACACTTTCTCACTAATCTAGGGTTTTATTAATTAATTGGCATTATCTATGCCTTAATTGGCCCTATTTTGCATCCACAAGCCTTAATTAATGCATCTTTTCGAGGATAATATTGACATAAACCAACATCCAATAATAATTCATGTCTTTTTAGGTTGTGTGGCCCAGATTTAGTGATCTAGGACTCATACACCACCTTGGGCATATGGGTCCCACCTAGTTTTTAGGGCCTTGATTTGGATTTTGCATTATTCTAAGTATTTTTGAAAAATGTGTCCCATAGTTAAGCCTAATGGGACTCATATGCCACTTCTAGTTTATGAGTCTTGTGTGGCCAAAAATCAAATTTAATTCAAATTCTTGGCAATATTTTATCCTCCTAGATTTGAACATTGGCTTGTAGTGTTGTAATTTTGAGAAATTTGGCATAAACAAGAACAAATACATGGTTATTCGCTCATTTTCACCTAATACTTTCAAGAGAGCATTCCTAATAGCAAGTTTATGATTACAAGACTTCACAAGAGTGTCAAGGGAGTTTACAAGAGCATTTCTAAGGAATTCAAGGGTAGAATTATTCATCATTTTTTGTAGCAATTCAAGATCCATTATCATGTCAAGGTCGCCAAGCATCAAGCATGTTGTTGAGCTAGTGTTATGATGTAGCATTCAAGATCCAAGATTAAGCATTGTTCTACACTTATTTCAAGATCTAGATCTACATTATTCATGGCCATTTCATGCTAGATTGCAGATTTACAAGAGATCATTCAAGGTATCATTGTTCATGTTTCATGTTCCATTTTTCATGTTTCATGTTCTTAGTTCATTATCTCATCATTTGGTTTAATTACCTAAACGTGGTTTGACCAAGGGAAACCCCTATTCACTAATAAATCAACAAGTTTTTCTCTCTCTACATGTGTAATTACAGATCTAGGTGTCTTGGAGCTTGAGGAGCCTTTGAAGATTAGGTTGCAAGGTTGAAGAAAGTCATCAAGTTGTCACAAGGTTGTCATCTTCACTAAAAGTCACCTACAGGTTGCAAATCAAGGTTTCAAATCAAGGTTTCAAATCAAGGTTTCAAATCTAGAAACAAAGTTTAGAAGGAAGAGGAAAGATAGGAGAGAAGATTCAATTCTCAATCCTCTAAAAAAGCAATAGGAATGATACACCACTTGTGGCATATGAGTCCTAGTACAGGGATTTTTCCAAATTTTAGGAGAATTAGATCATACACCAATGTCAAATTCCGGTTTTGGCACATAAACGTTAGCCCAGGACTAAATCACCTAGCATGGTGTATGATTCCTTGTCAGCATTAAATTCAATGTTTTTCAGCATTTTAGGACTTCATTCAAGCCTCTACAGATTCCCAGGTGTACATCTCTGATCTCTTAGTTTCATATTCTGATTTACATAGATTTCTAGGTCATTTAATTAAGTCTTGCATATCATTAAGTTTCATAATTAGGTCTTGTATTTCATTAGTCTTTCCAAGACCTAGCTTGGTGGTGAACCCCTCTTTAGTTCTTAATCATACTCTAGGACACCCTATTTCAAGATCTCTTCCCCCTCTTTCTACATTTGGATTGAGATCTCTAGGGTTTCCTTGAGAGGGAAATAGGTCTAGGTCCCTAAACACCTAGTTTTTGTTCCACCTCCCAAAAGGTGGAACACCTATTTCCATTGTTTCATGTAGAGAGGATCAATATTTTATAGAACCAACGAGGGAGAGAAGACTAAGCTACTTTGTAGAGGCTTAGACTTTGCAACAACATGAATATCTAAAGGGATTTATTTATACGGATTAGTTACTTTATCCTTCATAAACTTAACAAGCCTATCAAATTACTTAGGATTGGCTTTCAAGTATTCAGCTTCAGACATCTAGATTTTCATTTTCTTCACATGATCAATGATATCAAATGCTTTGAATGAATTGATCAAGGAAGTAGGTGTACAACTTCTGGGATAGGTTTAAAACAAAATGGGCACTGGTCTTAGGAACCTGATAATTGGATTTTGAACTTGAAGAAATAATAGGAGGATGAGGAACACTTACTGATTTATTTACTACGTCCTTTAGTTGCAACGACAAAGGATTACCTCTTTTTGCAATAGTTATGGGCGATTTTTCCATTTCTTTTATATTATCAACTTGATTTTGCTCAAGCTAATTTTGTTGTGACCAAGTGAAAACAACATTTGCATCTATCACTATGTCCTCCTCATCAGGTTCATGGTCAATATGCAAATAACCAATGTTAGAGTTTCCAACTAGATCCATTCCTTCATCTTGGCATAGATTATCATTTTCCTCCATAGGATAATCTAGTTACAGTGCGTACTCATCTTGCTCTACTTCATAATACCCCACAACTCCATTGGTAGGTGGAGCTTCTAGAGCAAGTCTTCCTTGTAGTGTAGGAAGACGGTTCTGATTTTTGTTTCTGGAATAATTGGAAGAATTTGGGAAAGTCCTTCTAGGAACATCCTTGTAAGAAGTATTTGAAACTTGCTTCTTCATGGCCAACAACTCATTTTCTAACCTTTGTACCATGGGATCCACAAAGTTGGAGTTGTTATTTGAAGATGAAGAATTTGATGCTTGTGCTCTTCTATTTGGATTTGTCCTTATGTTACTGAAAAGTATCAAATCATATTCAACATTTGTAGCTAATTGTTGAGAAATTTCAAGATCAGGTATGACTTCCCTACGCAACAAGAAGCTCATTTTTGGAAGTTGCGTGTTGATGAAAAAGCATTTAAGATCATGGGTTGTCAGTTTAACAACCTCAACAAGAATCTTTGTGACCAACTTATTGAACTTGGCCACAAACTCACACATGGATTCATGTGCCTCTTTCCTCATGGTTGTAGGTTGTGCTAACAAGGTGTGTACATCTTCAACAGGTTTGAATCTCTCTTCAAACTTGGTGCAGAGAGAATTCCAATCAGTAATAGCACCAGGAGTGAGAGCATAGAACCACTCAGTAGCTACTCCTTGCAAAGTATTAATGAACAATCTTACTGCAACATCTTTTTGTTCTATTGGTTATTTTTTTAGAACCAAACTTGATATTACCATTTTCCTATGAATCTTCTAGAATCCAATGATTAGTAGGGGTAAGGATTGGCCAAAAAACAAGTAAAGGACTGCTAGGCCCTTACTTCTACACTTCAAGCTCTGTGAAACCCAAGAGGGTAATCATTATTATGTTCATATTATATTCCTCTTTCATTTTATCAAGAACATTGCAATAGACATATAATTATCATATAAAGGCTCAACTAACATAACGTATCAAAGAATTTGGCTGCTTCTTAACAATAGTTTATATTTGAAGAATGAGAATGGTAATGCCTAACATAATTGTAACCCATTTTAGAGAATTTGATTTCATGAATGGTTTGTTGCTGAATTAATCAATAAAATATAATATGATTACCTCACTTAGACTAGTGTCTCATCCTTGGAATGGTGTCAATTCTAACACTCATATAATTTGATAGCAATTTTCACACATGAAAATATATGAAGCTTTGAAAACACTGCATTACAATATTCCAACATTATATCTCAACCATCACTTCTTACTAGCATCCTAGCACTTAATTTGATATAAACCTATAGCTCTACTCAAACATTTACATCAATTATTTGAATCAATAAGAAAGAATAAAACCATACATCCATTGGAAATCAATAGAGACAAATAAGATAACCCTTGATTATATTATTTATAGTTTATAAAACCAACACATAGGAGAGAAAATGGTGTTGAACTTGCATTATTCTGTTCTATATTTCTGGTATTACTATTAGAACTTCATATGCATATTAGTAGACTCGAACCTAAGACTTAACACTAAAATTTTTAGTATCCTTTACAACTCTCTGTGTGATCAATTCCATAACAACCAACCTCTCTTTTGTAACTGGCCCTAAAATACCATTTATAGAGATATGGGAGCGACAAGCATCAGGTTGAATTAAAATTACAATTGTATTTACATTTGACACTTAATTTCACTTTAATTTCAGATATTCCCCAGGTAGTTACATTTACTCATTGCAAAATGGGGGAAAAAAAGAAGACAAAAATCCATGCAGTTTGTTGAAGAAGACTAGCCAACCTTCCAAAAGGCATTGTTCATCATTGCAGTAGCTCCAAAATTCTTCATCCATGTCGATCAAAGAAGATTCTCTATCAACACCCAAGGAAAAAACTTACATGTTAACTAGAAAAGGCATATTTTCCATCAAAGCAATGGTGTCCAACACCTCTCCTTCAAACCAGCCAAAAACATTTCCAAGTCAGCAATAAAGACAAAAAATATATGTTTGCTGAAGAGGATGAGTCCACTGCTATGTGAATGGTGTCATAAAAAAAGAAGAAGAACTAAGGTGCTACTCTAATTCTTCAAAATCAGAGTATTCCCACCTGCTCCATGTTCTTGCTGAAACTAGAGAAGCTACTACCCCTCCCTCATCAAAATCCTCTTGACATGCTAGTGTGAGAAGGTAACAAATGTACTCTAGATCAATATTTCCCATCGCTCCAAGGACCATCCACCTCTATAGGAGAGTTATGCCTCCATATATAAGAATCATAAGCCTTGTGGTACTTACTTTTCTTCTTCCCACAAGACTTAGCTGATTTCCCACTAGACTCACCCTGGTCATGATCAACAACTCTATTCCTCAGGTGGTAATTACTCTTCACAACACCCTTCTTAGATTTCTTGCAGACTTTCTTCTCCTCGTTTGGTGTTGCAAGAGATCCTAATATGCCATGTTCAATTTTAGGAGCATCGTCCTGGAATTCAAGAAGACTAAGTCTCCTAGACCTTCTAATTGGGTGGGCAGACACACTGGGTTTACTCATTCTCACAGAAGAACACAAAAAAAACTTATGAATTCCCAAGTACAAAGAACTTTCACAACTTTGCAGGCCAAAAACACTTCATGACTATGCATAAAACCTATCAACCCATGTGAATTTTTGAAACAATAAACCCCTACAAAGCCCACAATAGTTCTTTTGTACTAGCCAACTAGTAAGAAATGTGGACACCAACTTACCCAAGAGAAACTATCTCCAATGTATTTGCAGATTTCTCACCAAAATTCTTCACACCATCTTCTTCTCGGACTTAAGCTTGATTTATCAGTTTCTACTTGCACTTGTGAAGAAAAATATGACTACCAAATCTCATTTTATTGAGAAATTTGAGTGTGTTGACCAAAATACTCAAGGAAGGCTTACATGAGCAAGTTGACAATCAACTACTTAATTTTGAATCTCAACCGTTGATCATCCATCGAGATGGATCGACAAATAATTAAAATAAAGGTAATTAATTATGAAGAAGCTATCTACATGCGCCTATTTCCTTTGTCTAATAAGAAAAACCCATGTGGATATGCATCCACTATGTTTGCATACTTAATCACCCACTTAGTATTAAAGAAAGCCTATTTTTTCTTGTTTTCTCGCTTGCCCATGGGAATTAATCCACTTGCAACTCATATTAATAAGACAATGGGGAGCAATCATGATTTGATCTCAAACCATCGACTTGTACTATGCCTTAACTCAATATCACCTTCCCGTGTGTACAAACTTCTGACATACATGACGACTAGGATCAACAATACCCATCATAGCTCGAACACGCGCAAGATAAATAAATTCTTATCTTGCAACATTTAGCCTTCATTTATTCTCAATTTTTTTTAATAATATATCAACCTTATTAATGTCCTTCTGACCCAACAAATTATTCCACGTGGCAGTCGCCCACTCCCTTGCTAAGAAATGAGAGGCACGAGCTGGTCCCTCACGGGATGTTAGGGAGTGATCAGGATTGGCCCACGTCACTTGCCATCAATCGTTGATCTTGCTAAATATAATATTCATTTCCTTCAAACTCAGTGGGTCCCTCCATGAAGCAACAAGTGTCAACAACCCGCTGGCCCATGACAATATTTTAAGACAAAAGAAAATCAAATGGGGTGGCAGGGAGCGGTCCTGATTTAACCACATCACCAAACGATCACCATTGATTTCACAAATTCATTACCCATTATTCATTCAAAGTGTTGGGCCCGCCAATGAAGAGGGAACATGGCATTTGCTCGCTCGCCTGCTAGAATAATCAAATGGAAGATAGAATAGAGTGGGGGCATGGGGAGTGATTGTGATCACCCATGATAAACAAACGATCACCATAAAACCTAAGAATTGCACATGCCAAATTTTTTAGTTTTAAAAGAGAGGCCCAACTAGGTGCACGACGAACGGGGACATAAGGATTAAGACCAAAACTTAGGTGAATGATTGAAGAATATTAAAACCTAAGACTAGGCCTCAACAAATATTTGAATGAATATCAACCCATATTTAGCATAAAGTAATGTTGTAAATACCATGATGGGGAACAAATGTGACCACTATGGTTAAGGGGCCATTTTATCAATGAGGCAAAAGGCACAAGTCATGACTTAAATGACTGGGAACCAATAGTAAGAAGCCAACGACAAGTTAGAACATTGCCAAGGATGTAGGATTAAGGATTACTTATGAGGATTTCTAGCAACATAAACCCTGAGTTAGTGATAGTGAACAAGACCCTAAGCCCAGAGAAATGGATTTAACCAAAATTTTGTAGAATTTTGAAAATGTCTAGAACCAAAGTATTTTAAGGGTTCCAAAATGTTCAATGTCAAGAACACCATAAACAATATAAAAGGTTGCAACAATGTGTTCATTAAGATGCTGCTTGCCATCACTGTAGAATTTTTGGATGTTCTTTCGTGAAACATGTGGAAGCTCATGTAAAGGAGCCACCAAGTTAAGGGGACCAAAAGTATTACCCCAAGGTCTAGTAGGTGGTGGTTGAGGTTGAACCATAGTGGTTTGAATAATAGGTACTTGAACTAGAACTCTATGAAAGAAAAAAGATTGACTTGGAAGTGGTGATCTTAATATTCATGCAAGATAACTTGTAGTATGTTGTAATGGTGACCTTGCTCATAGAGGAGAAGGAAGAATTTTATGACATTGCAATAATTGATAAAACAAATCAAACACACCTTGCACCCTTAGACTTTGTGTATAAATTCTATCTTCTAGAATGAAGACTTGGAAACAAAATAAAAATTAGTGAAATAAGAAATATACACAAGCCTAGAATAAGACACTGGAGTACTCATCTACTTCAATAAAAAATGTGAGGCTTTGATTGCATGCTTCGATCCCCAATGGAGTCACCAAAAAACTATTGGGTGAAAATTCTGTAATCCATTTATAGATTACAAAACTTGAATTTCAGCCATTGTTGTGAGATAAAATCTTTTCTCTCGAAAAGGGGAGGCACCCTTCTTACTGCTTCCTGGAACTAAAGTAAACTATTCAAGTATTTACAATATGTACACTACACTAATCATATGGGGGTGTGTCACATTCATGATTCTCTCTTCTTTCAAAGAATATGTTTACAATGTTCCATGGTTTTTATTCCTTTATGCAATGAAACTTTAAATAGAACCTAAGTAGTAATTTCCAATACTTTTAACTTGTGAAAGCATAGTCTAGGAGTAACAGTATAATAAGGATACGTAACTGGAAGGCTTACAGAGGTACAAATTTTTTCTGTAGTCTTCAATGATGAATTCCATAACAAATTAACCAATAATGTAAATGAAGCACAAAGTCTTCAATATACTTCATGAACAGATCCACAAACAACATGAACAACTTCAAGCACAAAGTATTGAAAATAATTCACCAATATTATCAACAATTACATAATTCCAAGTAAAAGGTGTAGCACAAAGTCTACACAAATCAACTTGAAATCCCTCCAATCTCAATTAATAAAATAATGCTAATCAAATCCAATAATAAGATAAACTAATGCGAAAGACATAAGAAAATTCACATCCATTGAAATCAATCCAACACAAAGTTTGGTATGCAATTTAGTCCTCTTTATTGATTGAAAATAGTATAACAATGTGAACTCAAAGTTTCAAAAATTTCTTTACAAATGAACAACACTTCGTTGCATTAGACAAAAGGTAAAAAATACTGAAACAACAAAAAATGGGGTTAGATGCTATCGCATGGTTTAGGACATAAAGCACACCCCCTTTCCAATTATTTCATTAAAGGATAACCCTAAAGATTTCAATGCAAAGGAGAAAGATATCTTGCAATAGGGCTGTCCTAGAGGCGGATTATAAACTAATGAGGGGTTCACCACCAAGTTAAGACTTGGAAAAACAAATGCAATTCAAGATGTAATGCTTAAGCTTAATTCAATGCAATATTTCACTAAATGACCTAGAAATGCATGGAAATCACAATAAGAAGCTACAAGATGAAATGTGTGCACTTGGAAACCTGAAGTAGACTTGAATGAGCTTTGAAATGTTGAAAATCCTAACATTTTGACCCACTGGAACTCATATACCAGTCTGGGTAAATTAGTCACAGATCAGGGTTTTTGCACATGAATAGGTTTCTAGAAAAAGGGTATCTAAATCTACAAAAATCCTAAAAAATGCCTATAGTGGGACTCATACGCCACTTTTGGTGAATTCGTCCTGTTTTGTCGCGAAGTGTCCCATGAGCAGAATCTTGAACTAAAACTTTGCAAGCCTCTGAAGATGGATCAAATAAGCACTTTCCCACTGATTTCATGCAAATTGGATGGATCATACTTTGCCCTAGATTTGAGTTTCCGTGAGAGTTTTCGTGAGTCTTGTCAAAATTTCATGACAACTTTGACAACATTTACAATTTTGTCATTTTGGTACTTTTGAAGGCTTCAAATCCACTTTTCTTAAATCTATAAACCTTCCAATCACACATTTAAAGAGAATAAAAACTTGTTGATTTTTAGTGAATAGGGGTTTTCCTTGGTCAAACCCCTTTTAGGTAATTAAACCCAAATGATGAAATAATGAAAGATGAACATGAAACATGCAACATAGGACATGAAACATGAGCAATGATACATTGAATGATGACTTGTAATACAAATCATCAATCTAGCATGAAATGTCCATGAAGGATATAGATCTATATCTTGAGATAAGTGGAGAACAATGCTTGACCTTGGATCTTGAATGAAACATCACAAGACTAGCTCAATAACATGCTTGATGCTCAATAATCTCGACATGATGATGGATCTTAATTGCTTCAATAATTGATGAAGAATTTTTCCCTTGAATGCCTTATAAATGATCTTGTAAACACTTGAATGCTCTTTTGAAGTGAAACTTGCTATTATGAATGCTCTCACAAAAGTCTTAGGTGAAAATGAGTGAAAGAACCTTGAATTTATACTTAATTATGCAATAATTCTTGAAATTACAATAGTACAAGCCGACATCAGATCTAGGAGGCTAAAATCTTGCCAAAAAATTGAATTAATTTTAATTTTGGGCCACATGAGACTCATTCACCCAAGGTGGTGAATGATTCCCATTAGGAATAATTTATGGGACCATTTTTAAAAGTGATTAGAAAGGTGTGAAGCTAGGTTCAGGACCCGTAGGTGGGACTCATTCACCCAAGGTGGTGAATGAGTTCCAAATCGCTAAATCTGGGTCACACAACCTAAAAAGGCTTGAATGATAATTGGATATTGATTTGTGTTAGGGTTATCCTAAAAAAGATGCATTAAATGAGGCTTGTGGATGTAAAATAAGGCCAATTAAAGCATAAAGAGGTCCAATTATTAATGACAACACTAGAAAAGTGTGAGAGTGTGTTACAACACTTTACAACACTCGAAATAAGGTATGATTAAGGTTAAAAATAGGTTTATTAGGTTGAGTTAATGAATAAAACTTTACATATATTTTAGTTAGGGTTTGCTCATGCATAGTGATTAACCTTTATACCTTTTTATTTCTAAAAAATGTATCTTCATAAATCCTAAAAATATACATCAACAATAGAGGCCAAAGAATGTACAAAAAATGGGTAATTAGTTGTATTTAAGATTAGATAATAGCATGAATAGACAATTATATGAGTGAGAGTATGTCATTCCATCTTTAACCTCTAGTAGGCCAAACAATACTCCCTAAGTCTTACACAATATGATTAATTTGATAAATAGCTTAAATTGAACCAATTTTATATGCTATAGCATTATAAAGTGTTAGCCTCAAGTGATAATTTCACACTACATTTAGCTCCCTCACATGTGATTGGACCTAATTATGCTCTTAATTTACCCATTTTATGATCATATTTGGAAAATTAGGATTAAATTAAGAATTATTATTTAAATTAGGACCAACCCAAAGAGAATTTTTTGTTTCCACATGAGGAGAAGACTTAGGAGAAGAAGCAATAGTTTTCTATGAAGGGGAAGTAGACACAATGATTATTTCTTCTTATTCAGCTACTTTTTTCTTCTTTTCTTCTTGTACTAGATTAGGGGCATCTTCTCCATGGGTTTTCTCTAGAAACCCTTTCTTTGAAGGTTCTTCATCACCATCCCTTGTCCTCCTAGAGTTATTTGTTTGGTGGGTGATGATTGCATACCTAATCATGAGGGAACTTGACTACTCGCTCCTTGAAGATGAGTATCCTGAGATTTTGGAGGAGCATTTTATTATTTTGCATTTTTCCTTACCACCCAATCTTGAGTTCTTCTCAATACCACTATTTTTTTGGCTTCAATAGTTTTAATCTCCTTAATAGTCCAATAGAAACAATTGGTTGGGTTTGTATGTGATTGATGAAGATAGGATCCAGAAAATTATATTCATCATCATTCAAACCTTGGATAACCCAATCTAATCTAAATTTCACTATCTAGCTTGAAGTTAACCCCATCCAAATCCTTCTATGAACTTCATATTCATCAACATAGCATATGCAATAATCTTCTAAATTTGGAACATGATAGAAACCAAGACCCAACTGTAGGTAATCCTTAATAAAATTATTACTATCAATGGGGAATCTCCTTTCATAAAACTACATCGTATATTTCGCTAATGATTTTTCAATGTTAAGAGCATTAGACATAGAATTGTAGGAGTAGTTCCCAATTCCAAGAGGGAACTGAATGCCTACCTTTTTCCTTTCATGACACCTATTATTCACATCTACAACCTACCTGCAAATTTTGATTAAGAATTTTTTTTCCTCGGTATATTTGGGTAGCTTGTTAGGAATCTCATCAAAACACCCAATCTTGTTATAAGAGATTTTGCGAAATTGAATAAAATGACTACCATAGGTGTCAATTAACTACACTTCTTCCAGAGAGATCCTCAAGCCTATATCACCTTGGATTTATCTAATCATCCTCATGTTGAATGTATTATTTACCTACCTAAAATTCTTGTAACTCTTTTCTAACTAGATTTTATCATAATAATCATAAATTTTAACACCTAGATCATGCACTTCAGTAGGTCTCAAACATAGCTAGGGTCAAGTGTATAGGTAATATCATAATGAAAATAAGAGGACATGTAAAATAACTTTTTGAGCAGAAAGTTAAGAATTATTGAATGCATCCGATTGCATATCAATTGAGATGAATCCAAATATTGATCACCTTGAATAATTATTTGGATGAAATAAATACATCCAATCCTTAAAATCATGGGCTTTATCATTACCCTCCAATCTATGTAGAAGCATAATTAAGTCAAAAATTTCATCCACAAAGTGATTTCTCTGTAGCTTCTTGGGAAATTAAGACTTACCTTTCTTAGCTATAGTGAACCATTCATGGGTGATAATGTTTTTGTATTATCCCTTCCTTTTCTTGAAAATACTAATAGGGAGAAGTGAAATTGAATTTTGCATACACTTCCCTTTCTAGAATTTTCAAACAAGAAGTGAAAATGTCCCTGTCGATCTTCACAATCAACTAATTATCATTTGTTCTAATCTATTTAGTTTGTAGGTTATAATGGTTTATGCATTCTAGAAACAATTTACTACATTGTATTTCTATAGAAAATTGTTGCTTGTAATAATCCACTCTCAATTAATCTTAGGTAATTGACGGTTAGTTATCCTTTCTAATTATTTCCTTAAATTCATCTAGGTTTATATGCCCTAACTTCGTATCACCAATTTTAGGCATAGTACTTGATAAACTATACAACTAGACTCATAACCTAGGTACTACTTAAATTTCATGATGATTGAGAACCTAGAACAGAGAGGAAATTTGTCACAAAAAGCGACTATATTTTTTGTATGAATAAAATAAATCTCACATAATTTCTCCAAACAAACTAGGGTACTTTCAAATTGTTCTTTAGTAAATGCAACTTAATAGTAGAAAACACTATACCTCTGAATTATGCTTTGGAACTATAGAAATTACCAACAATGCTTCTCTAAAAGTTTTCACCTTCTTCACCTCTCATGGAATTCTTCTCCAAATAATTATTAAATGATCTCTTTGAGTAGCTTAAATCCTATATAAACAAGTAAAATTAATGTTCAAGAGTGGTAGATATCCATTAATGGTACCCTTAATGGTTGGTGCGCACAAGCTTTCTAGTCTCACACTTCATTCAAACAATTTTTTAAAATTTTCAAAAAGAATGGCTACCAAAAAATTCCAATGAATTGGTTGGCTTTAATAGCCTCATCAAAGACTGATAGAGGTTTTTAAGCAATCCCTTTGGAGATTGAAAATAATTTTCATGTTTTTGACAACCTCATTGAAGATTGGTAGATGTTTCAAAAATTGTGTATAGCTCTGAAATACTCACTTGATTATGCAATATTTTTCATGCCACTTCAAAATAGAAATTTTTTTTGAAACCATACGTTGTTAGCGAAAACTAGAGTTTTGATAACCTCATCAAAAATCAACTAAGGTTTCAAAACCTTTGTTAAAATTTGAAACTATAGAAACTTGACGAAAGACTCAAAATTTATTTTCATTCATTGATGTTTGATAAGGTTATGAGAATCGCTTCATATTTTTACATGGTTTGGAAAACATTAAATAGAATGATTAAAAGGAAAACTTAGACTTAATTATAAGGTGTCGGGGTAAAACATAGTTGTGGCAACCTAAGTGGAACTTGACAAGGTTGTGAAAACCAAAGGATAAACTGAAACTCTAAAATAAGGAAAAAATTGCAAGAGTGAACATGGTTTTTAGGGGATGACAAAAATAATGGTAACACTTACAAAAAACAACTTTTGTAATATTTTATTCTTTGGCCAACATTATATAATAAAAATAAGAATACATTTAAAATATCAAATTTTAGGACACACAATTTTCTACAAGGATAATGTTTTAGAAATCAATTTAAAATCCCTATAAAAATTAGAAACAAATGCCATCACATGGAGAACTTAATTTCACCATAGTATTCTTTATGATTTTCTATGCAATTTTTTTTTATTCAAGGGTAAACGCTTTTGACCGGAGCTATGAACCGGATACAACCATTCAACAATACCACCCCAACGGGGTTTGAACCTTGGTGGCAAGAACAACAATGCCACCTATAAACCATCACACCATGCCAATACTGGCAAAAATTGGTTTTCTATGCAAATTAATTTTATTTATTGAATTCTATTTTCTATTTAAAAATAATGTCATCAATTAAGGGTTGAAAAATATGCTAACTTTGACTAATTATACCTAAAAATATTGTCTAAATCTATAAAATGCCACCTTATGTACAAAAAAATCATTAAGTAACCTTTGAAATGATATATATTTTTCTAAAATTTAATATGTGAGAACAAATATTATGCTATTTTGAATCAATTGTCATTTTAAGGACTAAAACAAATGTGATGCATCTTAGCCAAGTGAAAAAATATCAATTAATAAAATATTTAACTTGAAAGTGTAATGAAATAAATTTTTAATACAATTGAAAACATGGAGCAATTAAAGCACAAATTTATACAAGTGTATGGATTACCAAAGAAAGAATATCTAAAATAATTTATTTTTTTGTTTAAAATGTTTTCTACACCTAGAAAATGTCATATTATATATGATTTTTTATGTCTAAAGTGTTTTGGAGTTAACTGAGAGTCCAAATTAAGCATCAAACTCCTTGTAAAATCTCACTTTGAAATTTGTCAAAAAAATAATAAAAATTGCAAGATTAAACCACCAAAATCTCACAAGCACCAAATTTAGATAAAGGATAATTGTATGTTCATGCAAGGTTCACCAAAATGTATAAATTAAAAACTAAAAAAATTAATAAGAATTCAAAGAAAAAATTTCAAACTTAACTACAAAGATGAAGTTGAGCATAGTGAACTACTCTTCTCAATACTTGAATAATGTGAATGCTCAACTCAATAGCATAATATTAATAGTTTTGAATAATAGAATTGATAAAAAAAAAATTCTTAGATATTTGTGATTCATAAAAAATATGGGTGAAATAGTGAATTTATAGAATTTTTAAAAAATAGATAGATGGTGGAGATCTTATCAAAGATCAAGATTTAACTTCATTGATTGTGAAATTAATGCAATGCATAAAGATAGATGAATGAATTGAAATTAGTAAGGATTTTTTTTTTATGAATAGACAACTATCTATATTATAAAATAAACATAAAGTTATATATTCACAAAGAAATTCAGGTGATAAAAAGGCACACCCCGAGAGTCACATGGGTAGAGCCTAGAAAACCAAAAACCAGAGTCACTTGGGCCTAGCCCAGAAGTTCATAAAGATTAAAAATATAAAATAAAATGGCCATCAAGTGGCCAGAGTAGTGCCCGCAGGGCCAAGAGGGTCTTTATCATCCATGAGTTTCCCCCATGCCTTAGTGGGGTCTGGAGTGATGTCCAGAGGAAGACCCCATCCATCATCAACATCTTTCTCTTTATCTTTATCATTTTCCTCGCGCTAGGGTGAGATTGCAAGTGCCAGACATAAAGAATTTTCCAAAATATGGCCAACTAGAGCCAATAGTAGAAGTGTCATCAAAGGACCACTTGAAATTTCCATTGTTGCTCCCTGCAACTCCTCTAGAGGGCCACCCCTAGCTAGCCTGCAGGGGAGGAGAACGATTCTGTCGAAGAGGGCGAGAACCACACTAAAGAGGAGGCTGAGAGTGGGGCCAAATAGAGCCACTCTACTGCCGGCCCTAAGAGGGTGATCAACCGCAAGAGGAAGTCGAAAAAGTGGGAAATTGAGCAATAGTACACAAGGCATTGCCCCAATGATCTAAAAGCACCTGAAGGTGAGCCACCTCAAGTGCAACCTTGTTGGCTAGAACTTGAATCTGCAAGAACACATTAGAGAAAATAATAGCTTTAGAATACAAAGAAGAATTTTTATCCATTTTTGTGTTAGTAAATATGCATGCATTTATGTCTTTCTAGATATTGAAGGGAATTTCCACCCTAAAAGTGTGCAAAAGCTAGGTATATTTAGTAGGAAGTCTAGGTGTCTTTCCCAGTAGAATCATATGCCAAGAGAATGGCTTAGGTCTGATATGTCAAAAGAAGTCATGAATCCAATTCCAAAACTACTGAGCTCTAGTGTAAAACTAGAAGAGATGCATAAAAGACTTAGCTTTCCCACAAAAAGGGAACCGAGGGTCCTGGACCACCAAGTGAACAAGCCGAGAACTCATAGGAAAGCCTTGGAAAAGAATACACCAAGCAAAGTAGGCAAGTTTCAACTCAATACTTGTAGACCAAGTGGCAAAGAATCTTTTTCGCCAGACTTGAGTGGGAGATTGAAGAAGCCACCTCTAGTTTAGACTTTCAATCATAGGAAAGTGTGGTGAAAGGCATCTATAATGAAGCCTAGGCTTGTAGTTCCTAAAAGGGATGTTTGGGTACTAGTTCTAGTCCTTCCACCACGGCTTGGACCCATAAATTCCCACCTTATGAAGCATTTCTTTAGAAATAGCATTCACCTGACTATCATAAGTAACATGGTCCTAGTTTTGAAGCTTGTAAAGGGCACAAAAATCTTCCCATGATATGATGTGCATTGTGGGTCTATGGAACACCTATTGTAAAGTTTGAATACCTTTCTTGTGGAGTCTTAACACCTTAAGCCAAGGCAACTTAGCCAATGGCTGACCATTGCTAACAAAAAGAGGCGACTAACAAACATTTTGTTGGTTGAGAGAAAGCCCATCACAGAAACCAGAGCCGACCTAGTGGAGCTAGGGCTTAATCTCCTCCCAAACCCTCCAAATTCTCTTGGCCACGAAAGTTCCCACAATTTGAACTGGTTCCTTCTTGACTAGAAGGGTTTGAGAGCGAATCCCCTTCTAGGCAGGTTTGTAGATAGGAAAACCAAACTGAATGCAATGTCTGAGGAGAATCTTCCAGGCTTCATCATCTATAAGAGCATGAATTATCCATTTCACACACAAGTAAGTCCCTTGTCACTGAGTGGAGGGAAACCCTAGTACTCCAGAGTTTCTAGGAAGGCAGGAAAACTCCCAGGCAACATAATGAAACTCTCTGTGGGTCTTTGCAAAGGCCCAAAGCAAGTCCTGAATCAACTTTTCATGCTTTCCAAGGGTAGCTTTCGAAGGGGACCAACAAGAGGAGTAGTAGACATGTGTGATTGCTAAAATCTTGGAGCACACCTGGAATTTCCCTGATAGAGAAAGAGGTTTGGTAATCTAATAGGCCAGCTTCTACTCAATCCTGGAGAGGACAGCTTGGCTAGAGAGGCCTGGAAGGCAAAGGAAATGCCTAGGAACCAAAATATTTCTCCTAGCCCAATCCATTTCCAATCGTACTACTAAAGCCAATGAGGAGTGGGTAATATGTATTATCTCTAACACAAATTTTTGTGCCACTAAATGACATAACCAGATGCCAACCAAAAAATGTTAAGACATTCAAGAGCTGCTTTGATACTATTCTCTTCCTCCAAAAGAGTGAGGAAAGAGTCATCAACAAAATGGTTGTTAAACAGCTAAGCTTTGGAGTCAGGGAGATAAATTCCTTTGAAACGTTGTTGATAAACTGCATTGGTCAAGAGATAGCCAAATCCTTCGATAGTAAGCACTTAAAGAGAAGGAGCAAGCAGGCATCCTTGTTGAATGGAGCAGAAGAGCCCAAAGGCCATTAATAGTGATACAAGTAGAGGCGTTTGCAAAGAGCATTTCGACAACCTAAATAAAATTAGGCCCAAACCCCGAGGCTCGCAACATGGCTAGAATAAAATTCCATTCAATGTGGTCATAGGCTTTAGCAAAGTCTATTTTGAGAAAAATAGCTTTCTAGTCAAAGCACCTGGCCCACTCCATGCCTTCCCACACAACAATGATATTGTCTAGGATAAATTTGGACTTGATAAATCCAGTCTGCATTGGGCACACAATCTAAGGAAAAACCTGGTGGATATTTAGAGCGAGAGCTTTGGTGATGATTTTGTAAGAAACATTGAGGAGCGTGATAGGCCGCCAATTGCAGATATCCTCAGGATCTCCAGTCTTACCTGTATGAATTTAATGTTTCCTTTGTTTATCAAATTCCTTAAGTATTTGGAATGAAAATCCTCAAGATATACTTTATGCAAGTGGTGCTCAACACAGTCCCAAAGGGCCTTGTAAATTTCATAAGGTAAACCATCAATCCCCAAGGCCTTGTCATCAGCGATGGAATAAATGGCTTCCCTTAAGTCTTCAACTATGAGTAATTGGTCACAAAAAGCTCTCTAGGCTAAAGATAACCTATTTGGCACAATAGCAAGACAATCCTGAAGGGCTTGTTATCGCTTGGGTGTAAACTCTTGAGTAGTGAAAACTTACTCATAGTGATGAACAAAGGCCTAGAGAATGTCAGGTAGCTTAGAGAGCACCTGAATTCCATCTTTAATTTTTTAGTGCCTCGAGATGAATTCTTGGCATGGAGGGCCAAAAATAACTCCTTGGAGGCACGATTGCCAATTTTTAACTAGTGAAATCTTGCTTTGATTTGAGCAACTCTGGCGGCATAATTGTATGCAACTTTCTTTTTGCATCTTAATTTTGCCACCTTGACTTGTAATGATGGGGAGAAAGGCCTAGTTGCCAAATCCTCGATCGCTGAGTGCAGTTCAGTTGTGGTAGCCTCATAAGACCACTAGCAAAAAATGGCTAGCTAGCACCCATGAATACACAAAAATATTATCGTGTGAGTGATAGATTCATTCCACAAATTAATACAGCATGTATTATGAGTTGGCCTGTAGTCTAAATTCTAGACATGATGAATGTGGGCCAATGCAGGTTGATGAAAAAGTAGAGACATATTCAAAAAGAACTATGTTTTGCAAGCCCAGGGTTTTTTTTTGTCTCCCATTCAATGCAAAAAGAAATGGGGAAATGATCTGACAAAGTCATATCCACTAACAACTTAATCGAGAGTGAAAAACTGTCAAAAGAGAAAAAAGATTGAGCCAAGATCATAGTACGATCAAGGTGTTTAAATATCCTATTAGAGCCAACCCTATAATTACACCAAGTGTGCCAGGGGGAATGAGAATGATAGTAGCCAATATTGGGATCAAAGAGCCCCAATTTATTATGCATGTAAAACCATGCCTCCCTTTCGCCCATTGCTCATCTAAATGGCAAGGTGTCATCTTAATCATAGGCCATTTCAACCATATTGGAATCCCCACATAATAACCAAGTAGCAACTGTAAATGAATCAACAATCTAATGCCAAAGCACAGAGTGTTTCACCACATCATTAGAAGCATAAACATTAATAATCCCAAAGGAATGATTATCAATGTTGAGAAGGATCGAGACAAGTTGATGTGTGGGGTTAGACCCATGGTTGACCACACAAGCATGCCCCCGTGGGGACGAAAGGGTGACACCTCTGCCACACCCTTCTTCAGGATCAATACAAAACATTTGATTGGCTGGCCAAATAGAGTAACAGGCCGACATGAGCAAAAAACAAAAAAAATTAACTTCTTGGAGACAAAACACTTCAATACCAGAATATTTCTTCAAAGTATCCCTAACAAAATACTTTCTAAAGATGTCTATTAGACATCAAACATTCCAAGAGAGGAAATTCATGAGCGAAAATCCTCCATATTGTCGGAGTTTGGCTCATCTTCATTCAAAGAAGAGAAGTGATTTTGTAAAAACTCTGGTGGAACTTACCCAATTTGAATAGCCAGAGAAGAAAATCTCTATTTCTCTTGCACATATTCACCTTCTTCCAATGGTGGGGAGGGACTGTGAGACATCCTTTGAGCTCTTGACACGGGAGGAGAAGCGTTCGACTGCTCTATAATAATGGGAGCAGGCTGAGGCATAGCCATTGGCCTAGGCCATGCTAGAACATCATCAACCCCGACAGGAGCCTCTTTCCCCTTCATCGAAGGGTTTGAAATTGTTTTTGCTAGCTTAGGGGCATTAGAAGCCGACCCAAAGCCACTAGACTTATTTTTACAGTTTCTAACCATGGTCCATTTTTCATCAAGTCTAGCAACAGAATTATTCGCCTGATGAGGCTTTTTCAGATTCTCATGTCAGAGAAGGAGTATGAGGCACTACCAAAGGGTAGTCCTTGATCTTGTGGTTTGCAGATTGACATCTATAACACGTATTAGGAAGATTAAAATAAGTGACCTTATGGGTATGCCAGAGAGCTCCAATTTGAATGTCAATGGAGTCCTTCAAATCTTGTGAAATGTCCACTTCAACATAGACCTGTTTCTAGGGTTAGGCCTGAGAAAACCTATCTAGCTCAATACAAATGACCCTCCCCAAAGAGGATGCAATATGATTTAGAAAAGGAACACAAGGAAAAAGTAAACTTGAAAATTAAATCCATACCAGGACCTGCAACTTGGTGTCATTCGAGACAGCGAAGTCTTGGGTCCATACGTAGAAGACTAAAATGGAAGACCTAACATACTAGAGACCATGTGCTAGGATTTCTTGAAAATGATTGACCTTTCCAAAATGGAACAAGAAAAAACCCTTGGTTAAATTTTTGACCATATCCAACAAGGGTATGTTGCTCAAGCCATTAACAAGAAGAATCAAAATCAAGCAAAGCTAAAACAACATCAGCTGAGGAGTCAAAAGACTTACCTCGTGAAAGACTTTCTGAACAAATTTCCAAGGTTGTTTGTTTAGAGGAGGAGCCATAGATCGGAGCCATCAAACCATCGACACTAGCATGAACTGTGGGGTTGGAGCCGGTTGAAGGCATATTAAAACAAAAAAATGTAGTAAATGTGGTCATACACATAGAAAAGAAGAAAATTCCCACGCAAAGAACACAGTATGATGTAAGAGGGGCCAAGAATGACTGCAGACACAAGAAAACCCTAGTAGAGCTCATACACCTTCCTTGATCATTCGTATTTTGAACTCATGATATGATAATAATAAATTTAATTAATTCATTGAAGAGTTAATTAGAAGATGATGTTACTAACTTAAAGAATGGGTTAACATTAGAGAATATAATGAGGAGTTAATTAATTTATTCTAAAGATTTTTTTATGAGAAACTTGCTAATTTTAAGAATGAGTTAACTAATGTAGAATATATGACTTGAATTGGAAACTAAGTTTGAACTCCCAACCTCCAATTTTAGGACATACTCCACACTCTCTAAAGCCTACAAGGATGTTGTTTTTCCCCTAGGAGCTATAATTTCCCTTGATCTGTCCAATGATATTATTTGGAAAGATGGGGGGCCTATCTCTAAACTTAAGGCTAAAATAATTTATAAAGTGCTAACTTGTGTAAACACTATTATGGAGCACCTAGAAAAATCTTGGAGTTTGGATATAAATGATAAGGAATGGCATGCAATCCTGATTGATATCTACTATAGTGGTTTTGAGCCAAAAAAGGCTTATTTCTGGTGGTTGCCTTTCTTGCAAAGAATTCCTTTTAAATTTAATTGTGATGATATTGAGGTGTACGTAATATGTGCAAAACTCCTAAATTTATAAAATATATTCTATTTGACTACTTTTATGCTAAAGAAATATGGAAAATGTTTTGTGGCGATATTAAAATTTGGGATACTAATGACAAGATTATTTGGAAATATTTTTTAATGTTTGATAGGAAAATGAACAAATATTATAAAATGTTTTGGATTTATCTCTCTACTGAAATAATGTGGCACAACTAGAAAGCAAGGAATGATGAAAAATTCAAAGGTAATAGGAGGTCCCTTACTAAGTCATCTAAAAGACTCATGTTTCTCTCTATTGCTCTACATGTTTCCTTGTGTATTGAGGTTTCATTTCAAAATTTTGTCAACCTAATTAGAGATGGCTCAATGAGGATTAGTAAAGAAGAAGTCAGATATGGGCATGCTTGTCAACTGGAAGGAGCAGAACATGAGATCTTCCTAAAGGGAATTAATGAATTTCAAAGAGATTTCAAAGTCATAGTGGAGCTACAGGGGAGGCATAGGGGTCCTCGCCCTCCCAGGTAGCAAAAAAGGGATGCTCAGTCCATGATGGGAGAAGCAGATCCTAGCAGAGACTGGGTGGGAGATGGTAATTCCAAGGAAGAAGAAGAAACTACTAACAGAGTTGTAGATGGAAACTAAATAGTTTTCTTTATTTTTTTGACTTCGAGTTGGCAACGTATATAAGTTTTCATTTTTGTATAGAAATGATGCACTTGACAAAATCTAGCTCCATCTCGTATATACTGTAATTTTTAATAGGAAATCAACAAGCTTAGCATATGTTTAAAGGATAAAATAGTGATGTGTTTTGGTGTATAGCCATAGTGAAGCTACAGTATGCAAAGTATGGTATATTGTAACAATTCAACAATCTATTATTAATAAAAAAATGTAGAATATATGAGAGGATGATTATGAATATTTTAATATTAATAAATGTATAACTTAGCTCATTAGTGAAATAATAAAAATATTTAATTAATAAAATAATTGAATAATTAAGGATTAGTGATATGAGATTTCCACAATCCATCATGAATGTATTTTTGTTCCTTCTGGATTCAATTGTGTGCAATTTTTTTCATCAACATTTTAGATCACACCCCATGATCCATCATTAAGATGTAACAAGAGCATAAGGAGAAAAAATGATAAGTTGCAGACCCAACATAGCATTAAAACCCTCCAAACACCCCCCCTCCCCCCGCTTTTATGCTATGTTAGGTCTGCAACTTATCATTTTTTCTCCTCATGCTCTTGTTACATCCTAATGATGGATCACAAAGTGTGATCCGAAACATTGATGAAATAACTTGCATACAATTGAATCCAGGAGCAACAAAAATACATTAATTAAGGATTATTTAATTAATCAAATAATTGAATAATAAAAAAATACTTAACTAATTGATTAACTTGAAAATTAATAATTTTTAAATTAATCAATTAATTGAATAATTAAGAATTATTTAATTGATTTTTTATTTTTTTTAATTCAAGGGGTAAACACTTTTGACCAGAGCTATGAACTGGAATACATCCATTCAACAATACCACCCCAATGGGGTTTGAACCTTGGTGGCCATAACAACAATGCCACCTTTAAACCATCATGCCATGCCAATACTAGCAGAATTATTTAATTGATTGATTAATGAAACAATTAAGAGTTTTTTAATTAATTGATTAATTGAATAATTAAGTATTACTTAATTAACCAATTAAAGGAATAATTATGAATTATTTATTTAATTGATTAATATAATAATAAATAATTATTTAATTATCTGATTGATTGTTGATAATGGATAATGATAATTAATAATAGGATACTAATATAATTTATTAATTTATTTGAATTGAAAATTATCTCATATTAATTAAATAATAAATAACTATTTGATTAAATGATTATAAGGAATAACGATGATGATAAATGATATAATATCAATAGTGGCATGGTGCAATTGCCAAGTTGTTGTGTTGTTATTCTTGTCATCAAGGTTCAAATCACATTGAGGTGTAGTTGAGAATATGTAGTAGGGATGAGGTCCCTCATTTGTGATCTCGTCGGTTCATAGCTCTGAGCCAAAAGGATTTCTCGCTCCTAATAAAAATATTGATGATAAATGACATAATAATATTTAATTATAAACATTGAATGTCATAATGATAAAGGCAAATAATAATAATGATATGGATAAATAATAATTAATGGTCAATAATTAGAAGAACACTTTTAGTGTTTATAATAATAAATGATTTCCACCTTAAGTGGTCATCTAAAGCTACAATATCATGATGCTACATAATTTTATCATATTAAACACTTAATATATAAAATCTCTTATTACACATAAAACATTAGCATGTAAAAAAAACTTAAAAACAATTATAATTTTTCCCATCAAAATGCAAATAAAAATATTATAAAAGATAAATATTTAGTATATCCTATTATATTATTGACTAAAAAATAATTTAATTTTATAGATAGCTATCAAAATAAAAATAATCTATTAAAATATTAAAGATTTAAAAAATAGATTAAAGTTTATAATTGTAATTTAAATATTTTTAAAATTTTTAAAAATGTGTACATTTATCTAAAATATTAAAAAAATATGTACAATTTATTTAAAAAAATTATTTCAATTTTTAGTGGTCAAATTGAACAACTAACATAAAAAAGTATGTTAAAGATATTCAAATATGATAGACTATTAAAATCCTACATGAAATCTTAACCATATTCTCTATCCTTATGTTAGAATTCTACGGAAGACAAGTAAACTAGAATACAATATATAATTCTAAGAGATATCAATATCAAGTCAAATTAAATAAAAGATGCTTTTTTAAATTTTTGATTAATATTTGATAATGTATAAAGATGCTTTTTATGACTTTTTATTTTTTGATTTTGTAAATAGAGACTATCAAATTCCATTGATGTGACAAATGTTTACTTGTTAATTATACATTAAAATTGTGTTGAAACAATAAAAACTAACTTAAAAGTTTGGTGAAAAACTCATGGAAACTTGTTTTAATTAGATGTTAAATCCTAATATTGTTCCTTTAAAAATCTTCAAATTTTTTTCTAAGATATATATATTTTTATATCCTATTTAAAGTAATGTTCTTATTTGTAAAAAAATACTTTGAAAATGAAAAATCTAATCATCTTATTTTAATAAAAACTAAAATGACATTTTTTAATTAAAATTTTAAAAATTAAATTTCATAAATTACTGGATTTCCTAAGCTTTATTAAAATCTATTTTATTTTATAAATTACTTGATCATGTAAACATTTCATAAGTCATACAATTTATGATATTCCTCATCACGAGCACTAGGTGTAAGAAATTCATGCATGATGTTTACAGATCTTCATCGTGATACATTTTATTTTTAAAAGTTGGAAAAGGACTTCCACAAAATTTGAGTGACAACATACTACAGCTGCAAATATAGTGATGATAATTTACTGCGAATTTCCAGTGACGCTTCTAGAAAGACACGTTTTATAGACTCTTAATTATAGCATGAAGACGTATTACAGATCATTTTT
This sequence comes from Sequoia sempervirens, assembly GCA_007258455.2. Classification (NCBI taxonomy): domain Eukaryota; kingdom Viridiplantae; phylum Streptophyta; class Pinopsida; order Cupressales; family Cupressaceae; genus Sequoia; species Sequoia sempervirens. Next base: position 229,775,129 of record VDFB02000015.1, read on the forward strand.
TTAACTGCTACAACAGTGTATAAATATGTGGTCCAATTTCTGAAGCATGGAAATTGATGGCCTTTCGCCTATTTTATTTATTTATCATGTTTTCTCCTTTAAACTAGGTGGGATTTTTTCACCGACATTAGAAGTATTAATTCCTGTTTGTTGAGGAAGAAGATTGAAACATAACTGTTGTATTTGTTTAATGTAAACATAAATATTTTTCAAAGATTTTAGATTTGATTGTGTATAATTTGTTTGCATTAACGTTTCTTGATGATGGATTACGAAGTGTGATCTGAAATATTGATGCAAAAAAATATACACAATCAAATCCAGAAATCTTTGAACATATTGTAGAAATCTAATATTATTAACAAATATTTTTTGTTATAACAAATAATCCACTTTAATGACTTGTTTCCATATTTTAGCACCAGTGACAGCCAGTCTGATAGAGAATACACCTCAATTATTGTTCTTTCAGAACATGCATGAGTAGATTAAGTCACGAGTTTCCACTTTTTTGTTATCACTATCAGTACGACTATAGCCGGCTTACACTTGCTGCATTCATTCCCCATTAAATGCACTAAATGTCAGTGCCGTCGTTATCATATCTTATTTCAAAGATTCCCATGGTCGTTCTAGTACGTATACTAGTACGTATAGACGCACACCTGGCATATTAAGGACCATACATCTTGTTGCCCTTTCGCAAATGGATAAGCCAGACGTTAATTTCAATAACGTGCGTCTATTCTGGTCGCCAGCTTGACCCCTCTATATGAAGGTCCTTCCCTTCTCACTTGTTGGACATCCTGCTTTCTCTGATTGCTCTGAGGAAAGAAAAAGTCATGGCTGTCCAGGTGAAAAGCCTTGCCCTGCTGTTCCTATTTGTGGGTGTGCTCAGCCTTCTTGCAGTCCCTACTTCGGTATGTAATCTTGAACTACAATTCTCTTGTCTATCATTATGGTACTATTATAATAGCTTCCAAATTTTATGTACGTAAATTTACATTTATTGCCTTCAATCTTTTGAATCACATTTAGTAAGGTGAGATAAATAGAGAAAAGAATTGAGAAGTAACTGGTAGATCATGTTTTTGTTGGTTCTTGTGACTTTCATTTCTTTGATGAGGGGATCAAAGGTCTAAATTTGGGGACAGCGGGGGATGGTGAGGGGACAGTGCCGGAGTGGTGGCAGGGCGCTGAAGTACATATAGTACTTGAAAAAATAGTTAGAAAAAGATATGTAAGTATAAAAATTATACATCTTGGAGACAATTAGGAGTCTCCTAGACATTTTGAGGACACCTCGACGTCCTCAAAGTTCTAATGACGCCTTCGAGACAGCAATGTTGGAAGGGGGATGTCCCCCAAATTCCCAAGTCTCTGAGACCAAGGACGTCTAGAAAACATGGGGTTTTTGGGAGGACGGTGGGGGATGCACAACCATGGAACACTGGTTATTTACTTCTAGATTCTCTTTTCTAATTATCTCATTCTGATTATAGATCAGAAAATGTGGTCAGAAACAATGATGACAAAAATCTAATCGACTTTTTTTAAATTATAAAATCAATTAATTTAGCGTGTTTGAGAGTCCTAAGAAACAAATTAGTTTTGTATTGGGGTTGTGTTCCAGGGAGAAGATGTGACCGTAACGTTCGTATTGGTTCAACAAGCCGAGTTTGGACAAGTAATTAAGATCGTTGGAAACAGTTCTGAGCTGGGCAATTGGGAGCCTACTAATGTGAACAACATGACATGGACTCCTGGCAATGCCTGGGCCGTCTCTGTGGTATGTTTTGTTTCTCTTCTACAGTGTCTTCTCTCGTCTGTTTTATTGAAGGAGCTGAGCTTACCATAAATATATTGATCTTAATCTCGGTTTCTTATTTGTTTTGTTGAAAGATATTGACGAAGGGAGTACCATACGAGTACAAACCAATGGTTGTGAGCTTTGCAAGTGGGAACAGCTTGTGCTGGGCGCCCGACAGTAACCGCATCTTAATGGTGCCGGAAGATTATTCCAAGTCTGATTATGTGGAAACAGTGTTTTGGAAGTTGTCATGCGGTTACGATTGCCATTCCACTACTGCTTGCTCCGTCACAGGGACGATCTTGGGTCCTATTCGCCAGGTTGTGTGATAATATAAATCTAATGATGTAGTGCATGAACTTCATCATCTTTCTTTCTGTCTGTTGATAGAATAAGCGTTTTATTGCGTATCTATATTATCTGTCTTATTAGTGACAATATGTAACTGGAACTTTTGTTTAGAATAAGCGTTGTATTGCATTTCTATATTATCTGTCTTATCAACAACAATCTGTAACTGTACCTTTTGTTAGCATTTCTTTGTCTTATACAGATATCTGTGATATTGGGTCGGTGTCATGTGCGCTATTAAATGCAAATGCTTGATCATTTTTTTAATTCCTTTCATAAATACAGAGCAGGAATCGGAACCAAGCCTAAATATGCCTTTTTGCCTGCCGATCCAAGCCTTAAGGAATGGAATGATACAGATTTGATTATGGGATTTTACCAGGCCTTAAGAGAACCCACCATAGGAACAACTAGGGATTTGAAGCGAATAGTGATAAGCTCAAAGACCATCCTATTAAAAGTAATACTGTTAAAGCGATTTTTACTTGTTATGTTTCATGGAGTATGGAAAACTGGCACAGGGAGATGAGGTTGAATTTTCATGGTTTTTCAGTGTTTTCGTTCAGTTTTGGTTTTTGTTTCTTTTCTTAGTTAGGTCAGCAAAAAAATTTCCTTTTTTAGTCTTTCACATTACGCCGTTATTTTCTTGATCTGGAGTTAAATATGAAGTTTGGGGTATTTTTTCGAATAATTCTCATGCATGGTGTGCTCTTAGTGGCATCATTTAAAGATGTTCCAACTCTTACATCTTATCAATTATTTATACAAAATAATGTTATAATATAAATGATATAATATTTATATTCAATTATTTTAGAAGCATTTTGTATACATGAAACATATTTTTAATATAAAAGTAAAAGTAAATCTTTTATTTGAATCATAATTGCGTCTAGTTTCAATTTGAATTATTTTATGAATCTATAACATCAAACAAAAATGGATTGCTAATTATTTATGATAAAAAATAATTATATGTTTTTCTATAGATTTTATATTATGAATCTTTACCACCAAATAAAAATGGATTGCTAATTATTTATGATAAAGAACATAATTACTACCCATTTTCAAATTTTTTATAAGCCTACTATGAAAATTAGTATTTTTATTTTGTTTAAGATTTGCTTAAGTGAGAATATATACAAATTGATAAATAAAACATTATATGTTAGACTTGATTCATAAAATAAGATCTCCAGCTCCTTGTTTCTTCCGATGAGGATTCCCTCCAGTATACTCTTCAGCTTTGCCCCATCGTTTAACAAGTTCTCTACTACATCTTGGAAGAACAAGGGAGTTTCTTTGATATTGATACCTAGCTCTTTGAACCTCTTCACCATGCCTTTTTTAAACTTCTGCAACACATTCATCCGCGCGTTGTGCTCATTTGATAAAAGTATGATTCCACAATTATTAATGTTTTTCCCTCTTAAAACAATTTTACGATTCATGCTTCATTGCCTTATATCGGATCTTGGTTTTATCTGCTTCTTGTCAGCCAGCTCTAGCATAGGGGCGTCTAGAATGTGTACTGTCACTTCGGTCATTTCTGTGCCTACAGTCATTTGAAATCCAGCAAGGCACGACCGCTACACTAACCACGAGAACAAATAAAAATATTATTGGATTAAAATCTATCAGGGACAGTTTTAAATATCGATGTCTCTAATGCTACCTTAGTCATTACCTGTGAATAATTTCACTCATTAATGTCCCAGACCCAAAACATCTGGAAGCTCATGACGAATCAGCTGAAATTAAACTAGAAAAAATTAAAAAATTAAAACGAAAATTGAAAATACATTCCATTTTTCCCTGTTTTACATTGGAGGAAAATTACAAATTAAAATATTGAAAAGTGAGCTTGTTAAATGCTGTTGGGAAAAAGTATGCTAGGGGAAACGTACCAGTAGTCACCAAGGCTAACTTCGGACACCTGTAGAGAGTGAAGAATACATCGAATTTCGTTGATTTTTGTTTTGTTTGGGCCTCTCTGTAAGTGACTTATTAGCTTAAATAAAAAAATTGCTTGTGGGTAGTTAAAAACACGTTTGCTTGAACTTGTAAAGCGAGAACTGGTTAAAAAATGTGTTTTTAAAGCTTCATCCGCTACATTACTACCACTTCGCCACTACCCATTTTTAATTCAATGTGTTTGTATGTGGGCCCACTCATATTTAAACATGGGTTAGCTAGAAGGTGGGTGCAATTTATTTACCTGACCATATGAATATGTTCACACATGTCACATATACGTCTACTTAACCATAGGTATAGGTTAAGTTCACCATGAGTTGTTGGGTATCTTTTAGCCCTAAAATAACTCTCTCGTGGTTTTAGCGCACATCTTTTTCCTTGCACATCCTTTTCCTTCCATCTTCTTGATCTCCTGCAAATGTTGTGGGTTTTGCCTGGTGTCCTCTGCTACCAAGTAACATTCTCCTCATCCTTTCCCCTAGCATTTTGTATGATCAATAATGGGTTTTAGTTGGCATTGAGGGTCATTGTGCATTTTGTTGTGTTTTTTATCATTTCTCTGGATGGCATCAAGGGTTTCATTGTAATGATTTTCTTTACAGTATACTATGAAATCATTACATAGAATGTGAATGAAATAGAACATTGTCCGATTTATTTCAGAATCCCTCGTGAAAAATCATTAATTTTAATGGGTATTAGGATAATGTCCCAAATTTTTAACTAGTTTGAGGAATGCATATGATACATGTTGTCCCTATGATATTTTAGTTGACCCACAAATTTTACTTACAACTTTTTAGATAATGATTTGATTTAATTTGTTCTCTTCCATCTATTTTGTCAACTTTGCATAATTATATGGATGTCGTGTTGGGGTTTATTATACTATCAAATAATTATAGTGAATGACTATTGTCATGAAGGGTTTCAATGCATTGTGGAATTATTATGTGTATGGCATCAAGGGTTTTAGTGCGATGATTTTTTTTACAGTATACTATGAAATCATTACATATAATGTGAATTAAATAGAACATTATTAGATTTTTTTTTGAATCCCTCCATTATAATCATGAAATTTAATGGGTATATAGTTTTTTCCCCAATTTATTGATTAGTTTCAAGATATGGGATAATTTTTTTCTTCCACTTATTTGGGTATAGGTTTTCTTTTTTTAGTAATTACAATTTGCACACAACAATATATTACTATGAAATTATTACATAGAATGTGAATTAAATAGAACATTGTCATATTTTTTCTGAATACCTCCATTATAATCATGAAATTTAATTGATATACAATTTTTTCCCCAGTTTATTGAGAAATTTTAGGATATGAGTTAATCTAATTTCTTCCACTTATTTGGTTAGAGGTTTTCGTTTTACAGTAATTACTATTTGCACACAACAATATATTCTTATCAATTTAAATGTATTAAAGTAAACAAATACATGAAGCTTCATGAACCATATTTTATGTCATCTTTTCATGAATTTGGAAATAGGCATTTGGTAACCAAGCAATCAACAATAATATCTAGCAAATATAGTAGATGTATCCCATTACATAAGTCATTTTTACCTATCTTATTTGACTTGATTAGGCATCGCATGTCCACTTGAATTGATTAGGACTTCTCTTCGTAAATGCAATGCAAAACATGCTCAACATGTAGTTATTAGTTTCTTGACATCAACATGAGCCTTTATTAATGTATGCCATTTGTGTACCAAAGAATTGAGCTTGTCTATGGTGAAATCCATACCCTACACAATCAAACAATAGAAACTTCAAACACCCATGCATAAAGAAAAAAATTGCAAAAACCTTAAAAGTGATTGAACATATAATGCTTACCCATACATTTGTAAGAATATTCTTGCCGTGAACATTTTTTGCAAAATGCTTAATCTTTCTATAAGCCTGATCTTCATCATTCTAAAAATCAACTAGAGAAATCTCAAACACATGGTGCTTCAAACCATTAGAAGCAATATGCATGACAATTGCAATAACAAAAAAAAAAATTGAGGGAAAACTGCTACAAAATACTAACCTTGGAAAACATTAAGAGCCACCAAAATAATATGCAGTACAAAGATACTCATATATTTAGAGAAATGTATATGTGTATATATATATATATATATCAGATAATATATATTTCCAATTTATATAACCCTTACACTTTCATACCATCAAATACATTCACCTTGCTCTATGATTGTCCTTGCATTAGGCTACTATCCAAGTCACTCACATGTTTGATTAGCTTTCTTGATAACTCATAGATCTAGAAATATGTCCTTTGATCCAAGTAGATCATGTATGTCTTGAAAATATAAGACTTCTATTTGTGTGTTTGTCATTTCACAATCATTCGCACTGCAAATTATTTTAAATATTTGTTCACTATTTAGAAATATGTATATGAATATGCATATATATACATACACATATATAGATTTTAAATCATGGACCATGCACTATTTGATTTAAACAAGGAAAAACCCAACATTACATGAATTTGTTTGTAGATACACATACATAGTCCAATAATGTTATAATGCAGTCTTAAGCCTTATGACATCGTGCTTGTTTATGTTTTGGATTTTCATATTCATATTTATGCTTCAATAAAAATTTATTGAAATATATATCTATGTATATATATTACATTTGTATATACATATATGTACATATTTATATATGTAATCTGATATAGATATCTATGTATATAAGATTAAATAGATATATATCTATATAAGATTATATATATATATATATATATATATATATATATATATATATATATATATATATATATATATATATATATATATATATATATATATATATATATCTATGTATATAAGATTAAATAGATATATATATAATCCGATATAGGTATATGCATGTACATACAATCCATATATATATCCGATTATATATATGACCCTATATATTATGTGGGAGGAAGGATGTGTGAGGAAATAATGTGATGAAAAATGTGGGAGATAATTATGTTAGGGCTAAAAGTTGCCTCCCAACCTATGGTGAAGTTAGCCTATACCCGTGGTTAACTAGATGTATATGCTCCCTTTTAAGAGGAATGTGTACAGGTTTCCTTACTAAGCTCTGAATTTTGTAGAGGATATTCAGTGAAAGAAAATGAGAATTTGTAATGAAAATGACCCTCAAAATCCCTCTTATAAAATCATTTGAATGTGCAAATTCAATGCATTGCATTGTAGTGGTTGACTTAAAAATTTGAATTTTCATGGGAAATATTGGCGATTTTTCCAACAAAACCGAACAATACTCTAAGAGGTAGCCAACCCCTATGATGAAGAATTGTTAGGTTAGTGGCCAACACAACAAGCATAGGATTTTAAAGTATGTACTCCACTTCAGGCTCTGTGAAACCTAGGAGGGTAATCCCAATTGCGTTTTCATGTAAGATAACCAATTAGTAACACTTTTATACATAGATTAATTCCTCTTATGGCAGATGAAATCAATTTCATTGAAGATTTGGTAGATTTGTAGATGAAGGATTAGCTATCTACTAGGAATTGAAACTACTTCCATTTCTACTACCCTTGGAGAGATTTTCTTTTTTTAGTATTGTCTTCTCACAAGTCTAGGGACAAGAACACTACTCTTTCATTTTATGCAAGATTTTTTGAAAAAATGGCCAATGTGTAATCAATTGGGGCAACAAAGTTAGATACATAAGAGGATCAGTAATTTACAGATCACTCATTTAAGGGAGAAACGAGCTATTTCATTTTGCTTTGCATTTATGAAAACTCACTATGCAAGAAACATCGACTTTTTAGTAATTCTAATCCATTCATTACAAATTTTATAACCTTATTTAAGAATTTTAATTAATTCTTTGAATCAAAGCTCAAAATAGTGTAATACATTCAAATGAAATATTTGAAGATGAATGACAACACCATTAGTTTTTCTCGTTCATGACTTTGAAATGAACAAACATAGGAGAGTATCAACTTCTTGATGGATATTTGTTTTGATATCAGTAACTTCTATAAAACTCATTTAAGATTATTACATACATGACTTCTTATCCAAGACTAACTACTGGCCTACTTTAGAATTCTATCTTAAGTTCTCTTTCTGAACTTATCTTTTTCCTAAAACCCTATTAAGACTTTAGAATCTGACCCCTGTAAATAAGCACTGAAATCCCTTTTATAAGATAAGGGAGTGGCTTGCATCAATCTTAATTACATTTACATTTCATTTCATCTGTACTAGAATTCAAGATATTCCTATTTTGTTACATGCAATCATTTGAGGAAAATGGAGGAGTAAAACACCACATTCCACATTCCTTGAACAAAGACATGCACACTCCTTGAATGGAAGATTTTGTTGTAACCATGTTGAATCCTCATCCTTGTTGACCAAAGAAGATTCTCCAATAGCAGCTCGAACACAAACTTGTATATTGTTCGTAAACAACATACACACTACCAAGGTTAACTAGTCTGACACTTCTCTTACATACCAGCCAGAAAAATTTCCACCTCAGCACATGAAACAAGAAATCACATGAGTAATGAATATGAAAATCCCAATAGACAGGGCATGGTACCATAAAAAACAAAAATAGGGTGCAATCATCACCCCGAGTCATCAACCTTAGAGGATATTCACCCATGTTTTTCTCATGGTGGGATTAGAGAAACTATCACCCCCTCTTTGTTAGGATTCCTTGATAGTACCAAGGATAGGGAATAGTACTCAACCTTTGATTTAGTCTCACCCTCATTGTCTGAAGGGTTTTTAGAAACACCACATGGAGAATTGCATTCCTTCAGATAGGCCTTACAATACTCACTTCCTACCCATGCCTTCTCTTTATGTTTCACCATCCTCTTCTCTCTTTGTTTGACTAATTATTTTGAAACTATATGCTCTCTTGGATGGTAATTTTATTTTGTACTATACTCCTTGAATTTCTTGAACCCTACACTTCCTTTTGGCGTATCAGGAGCTCAATGTATTTCAATTTTGTCCTTAAGACCTCCATTAGGGTCAAACAAACTCTACCCCTCAAACTCTCAAATCATCATGATAGACCTACTTGCTTAGAATGTCTACACACTCCCTAGGAGAATTCAATTCCCAAAGACATCTTTATCAACCTTTGACCTTCATTCATTGAAAAATGAATTATGACATGGAAAATCACTCAAGTTATTTGTATTAAATGGACAATTTGAGGCATGCAAAACTCATGATTCAAAATTTCCTTATGCATGATAGTTGATAACTTAAGTGCATCTCAAGATTGAATCTAAGCCATTGCTTTTAAAGCATTTAAAACTTCATCCATGGTGATCTAGGAGCCTTGTTTTTTATGTCCTTAGCAACTTTCTCATAGAAAACAATGATGCCAAATCAAGTGTTGCAATTTGTCAATCAACATGTATCGCCAACCTAATCTTGTGCTTTCATGTATATTGATGAAGTATACAAGACTAGTTTTCCTTTAGAGGGAAACTTTCCTTATAGACTTCATCACTTCATCGATAATCCTAAATTTTGATGAAAGCATTTATGTGGTGATTCCCAATTCATTGGATTATCCTGTTTTAAAACTCCATCAACAGTTCCTCGGTCTTCTTGATGCTTTCCTTTTGTTTCTTGTGAAATTCCTAAGATTTTTCCATGTAGCCCATTCCATGCAATGACCCTCGCTTGTCATTGATCTATTTCATCTTAGCCCAATTGCATTAGTGATGTAGACATTCTGGCAATGGTCCTAAGCCCTTGGTTCTATGGATTGACTGATGGTCATATTCATCCTTTTGTTGCTCATTGCTAATTCAAATCTTGCTCTTAAGACTCTATCCACGATAGGAGGTGTTGTGTCAGCACCATATCAAGGCATGTACATTCTTGCATAAAATAAACATCACAAAATCGCTAATATTATTATACTATTTTAGTGAGAAAAATCATTTTAAAAGAACATCCATCACTTATCACCAATTTAGAACTCAAGTTTTGAAACAAATCAGCAATGAGCAATGAAGTTATAACATAAGGTCTTTGTTCATCGCTAATTCTCCTCATATATTTTGTAATCAATTAGCGATGAGAAGATTTACAACTTTTCATGTCCATTGCATATCATTGATGTGAGATTTTACATTCAAAACATATCTATGATCAAGCAATCACATTGCTCATCTCCATTTCAAGCTTATCTTTTTTATGACCATTAGTGATGAGCAATAGGAGCATAAAAAGATAAGCATCTCTTATTTCCATTTCAATGTTGAAGGCTCAAAAGCCATTAGCGACAAGCGATATCCAAGGGAGAACATTAATCCATTGCTTATCATTAATTCAAGGTATAAACTAATGAATAAATCAGCGATGAGTGATATAGCTTATGAAGACCATCGGGATTTAAGTGGAAGTTTCATGCATGTGCCCATAAGTTTCTTTTAAAAGAGGAGACTTCACTAGGATGATATGAAAGTAATAGGTTCACGATCACTCATTCAATTTTTATAAAATAAAAGATTTAGACCTAGGCCTTTATGGACCGTTTACCAGGTGAAATATGTAAAAATGACCATCAATGAATAAAACCTTAAACCCTCAAGATAACAACCCTACATGAAATAAGGGTTTAATATATAACAAGAAATTTTTTTGGGGGTTCCATTAGGAAAAAATCTATCATTTCATTTTTCAATTTCCATTTATGCCTTAATTTTGTTGTGGCTTTTAGGAATTAAATTTTAGATTTGGTTTAATTGACAAAAGAGGTGGCTTGCATAAATCCATTCATGTATATGAATTAAAATAAGTTATTTGGTTTATTGGGGAGCCTTAGATAATTAATTGTGTGTGTAGGTACTAGAAGTAGATGGAGTTAATGCATGAAGATGTGATAGGAAGTGTGGGTGAAAGTGCAATTGATAGCTCATTAAGTTGATAAATGTTTTACATTATGTCATTTTCTCCACCATTAGGGTATGTGCAAGATCATCATGGAAAAAATAAGCCCTTAAGTGGCAAAAAATTTAGAAAAATAAGAGTTAGGTAACTTGATGTAGAAATTTGAATAAGTTATCTATATTATTTCAAAAATATGTAAGAATAGAATTTGTAGCAAATTGAATTTAGTTTCTAAATTCTAGGGAAAAAATAAGAAGTAGGTGTTTTTATGACCACCCTAACCACAATAAAATGATAATATTTTTTTATAAGATTTTAGATATAAGTAGAGGACTCACGTCCCGATGTGATCCATATTTTTTTATAATTTTTTCCATGTAAATAATTAATTATGAATTTTTTATTACAACTTTTAAAAAATATAAAAACTCGTATGTCTGACCACTTTAACTTGGTCGAAACTTCATGAAGCTCTTTTTTTTTTAATCCTATAGTATGTGAAGCATAAAATGTGATGCATATTTTGGATTCAAAAAATGTGATATTGTTTGAAAGCTATAGATGTTTTTCAATCAACTTATCAATTAGGACTTTAGTCATAATTCAAATAGAAAATGAATAATAATTATTTATTAAATTCAAAGTAAAGCTTAATTTATATTGGTGGAAATATGAGAATCTCTTTTAAAAACCCTTTAAAGGTGTTGTTAGAAATAAGCCACACCTAGACTGATGATGGAATAGCACCAAAGGTATTAACAACTCATTTGGTAGAGGATTCCAAATACAAATGGAAGGTATTATATTAGATTCTTAGCTAGTCCATATGAATTGTATCTCAACAAAATCTAATAACATAAAATATAATTAAATAAAAGCTTACCCTATTAGTCCTTCTTGGTTTCTCATGGTTTTATTGATTTCTTCCCACTTCTCGAATGGCTTCACAATATCTATTTACAATTATTTTCCCTATTTAGAGTTGAAATGATCCTTGAGACCGATTTCCCTTTATAAATCTTACAAAACTCCATAGGAACAAAAAATTGTTCACTAGGCTTCTTGCTCAAGTCCAAACAAAGAAACACTACATAGTCAATTTTATTCCCATAACACTCCTTTTAGTAATCAATAGTGCTAATTTGGAACAAAATCCCAAATTTACTACCTCTAGCAATCACCATAGCACCTCTTACCATTTCAACATCTTCTTTAGAAAAAATCACCTGCATGGTCACATCAATTATTTTCTCCTAGATATTAAATTATGATGATATTAGGATATGTAATACACCATCAAATTTCCTATCTCTACCATCAATAGTTTCTTTTTTATACTACCATAGCTAATAATATCTAAATAAGAGTTATATCCCAAGTACACATTACCTCCTAGGTATTTGTAGTACTTATAGAAACAATTTTACATACTTATGGAACTAATTTCAATCAACCATGCATTCCCATCTATGTGAGTGGCTATTTATATAATTAATGTGTCACCATCTTCCCTCTTGGATTCAGCATTGGAATTAATTTTAGATTACTTTCACTTATTCTTTGCATTCCTTATACAAGTGACTAGGGTTACCATAGCTCCTATAAATTACCTTGGAATTTATAGGATATTTAGACCTCCCTTTGGATGTGGATTTATTGTTTTCATGTTATTAATTGTTCTTGTTTCCTCTTTAATTTGTCTTCCTCAAATTCTTAAATCATTTAATAAATTCTAGAGAAAACTTCCTCCTCATCTCTTTATAAATAAAATAATAAAAAATAGTATGAACCTTAAGATTCATAGAATATTTTACAATGACTACATCTAGGCACTATCACATGCGTCTAATAGTGAACATAAGAAAATATAAACTATTTTTTCACATCCATTTTTACACCTATAAATTTTAATTGAGCCATGAACATGATAAATTATCCATGGTAGTCTACAATCTATTCACCTTATTCCATCCTCAATGAATGGAAATTGTCTCTCAAGAATATTTTTTACTATGGATTTGTTTTAAAAAATCTCTCTAAGTTTCTTCCATAAATAATTTGTGGTTAGTTCTTCATGGACATTAAAAAGAGAAAAAATAAGGCACAATCAAACCCTTTTATTTTTAATTTTTTATATAGTACTAATATGCTTTAGTAGTATCTATAGGCCTCTAAAATTTACATGAATTACATCCATAGATTAGAGTCAATAGATCTTCCATTTTTACTTTCTACTTCTCAAAACTAAATCTTATTTCTTCTTCAAACCTCCCTCACATCCTTGCCATGTTTATTTATTTTAATAAAGTTCACAATTTTCTCTTATTGCATAATATCTAACTTAGATAATAATTAGCTCAAAAAAGCCACTACTTAACAAATAGAACCAAAGGTGATTAGGATTGTATAGCACTTGAAAGGAAATAAGTAATATGGATGAAACTTAATATAGTAATATTCAAGGGAGTGATATAAAGAAATAATGTTTACTATTATCTAAACTTATCTTAGGAATTGTAGAAACGTGAAATTAGCATTATGCACTTAGTTCATATTCATCTGCTCATTAAATTAATCAATCTCATCAAATACATTCATCAGTGAAATTAAACTCATTAATTTCATTCCTAAGGTTGTTCATTTAAAATAAATAAATCAAACATCAACCTTTTAATTAAATAAACCAAACTTTATTTAATTAACTCTCCAAATGTATATTCCATCCTTTTTTTATTTAAATAAATCCAAATATTTAAGTCAAAAGGGTCAAAATCATCTAAACATCATTTAAGCTAATATAATCCTAATTAGCCTAATCTAACCACCCATCACATCCTCTAGCTTTTCCCACTTGCACCAATAAATAATTTTAATTCATTTATAAAATCATTATTTTCCCTCAACAAAGCACCTTTTTGGAATATTCCCTCAAGTTTGAATATGAAGACAAGTTGACTTCTCCCTTCCAACATTGCAATAACTTCTCTCTTTCATGTCCCCCCCTCAACATTTAATTCACAATTTCAAATTTGAATCTCCCCCTCTTGGGCACATTGGCCAAAACTTGCTCATTCCTCAACCTATCACAAGTGGACAAGTGGCCTCATCTCATTGGCCCAATCTTTATCCCACATTTCTCTATTTTGAGCTCTCTTCCTATTTGAAAATCTATAAATAAAGAGTTCATTCTTCATCAAATCATCTACACTCTCATGCAAAGTTACTCTCTTAAATCGAGAACTAATTTTTCTCTTCACCATTGCATTTCATCATTTGAGTTTTAGGAAGGATTGGGAAAGGTTCATTGGCACATTTGACACCAATCTAATATGGAATAGGTACTTGTTATGCTTTAGTAATGTCTTTTTGATCTCTTTTGTCATTTGTGGCATTTTCTTAAGCATTTACATGTTATTTCATAGGAGCATTTGAGGAATTTACATATGACAAACCCATGCTTGAGGTTTTAGAGTTTTACATATTTTTAAACATATTCATAAAGAAGTACGCATGCAACATTGCAATGGATGTTAGTCTAGAAGAACTCTCAGCTCTGAAACAAAGAAAGGGTGAATCTTTTGCTTCATTCCTACAACAATGGCAATCCAAGTCCAATCAAAGCAAGTGGAATATGCTAGAAGAACAACAAGTTTGCACAATCATCGCCAATATTGATGGCCTCTTGGAATTTCATCTCAAGGTTCAGGGCATCACCATATATGACCAATTGATCCCCAAGGCACTTAGCATCGAACGAGCGCTCATGACTCAAATAGTAGGATAAACCTCATACCCTGAACAACAAAACAACCACTCACCCTCCAATTACAACAATAAACCTCACACGTGAGCAACCAAAAAAATCATCAGACAACACAACAACCAAACCACAATTCGACAATAATTAATCTCAATGATCAAAGGGGACCACCCAAACGCAAGAGTTATCCCAAGCAAAAATATACCAGTTTGGGGGAACCACTTGAAGACATAATGAAAAAAATGATAGAAAAAAAAATCATCAAGGCCCCTACCTTTGAGAATTACCAAGAACTAGATGTGAAACCTCCTTGGTATAATGAGAATCAACTTTGTGAATTCCATAAAATCAAAGGCCATACCACAAATAGTTGAATGAGATTGAAAAAAATTGTTCAAGATCTCATCGATAAAAGAATTATAAATGTGGAACAACCTACAGGAAACCAAGATCTTAAGATATACATGAATCCAATTCCTAATCATGGCAATAAAGGGAATAAAAATGATAAAGGGAAAGGCACCCACTCAAACGTAAACCATGTGTAAGAAGTAGTCGTCGCCTCCCTAGATGAATACTACATAGTCATCACCATCAAAGGCACCCATGCCAATGGTGGAGTCACCACAAGAGGTGGCAAAGTTTCCATCACAGGATCATCCAAGCAAAATAGATTCCCTACATCTAGATTTGTCCCTAATGGCTACAATGTCCTAGATCAACTCAAGAGAACGCCAGCACAAATCTCCATCATGGAGTTGCTAAAAATCTCATCTACCCATAGGAAAATTCTTGAAGAAGAATTGGCCTCATCCACTATCCCCGCAAATCTTGATGTAGAGTAATTCAAAGCTATGGTCGAAAATATCATTATGCCCAATCTTCTCACATTCTCTAACCAAGATTTCCCTGCTCAGCCATCTCACAACTGTGCACTTCACTTAGAAGTCATAGTACATAAGAGAAAAGTAAAAAGGGTCTTGGTGGATGGAGGTGCAGGTTTGAATATCTGTTCTCTTAGCCTCATCAAGTAGTTGAAAATATCATAAGATTCTATCAACAAAGGAAAGGGTATCATGATAAGAGCATACAATGATCAAGAAATATTGTCTCAAGGAATGATCAAACTCCCTATTTAAGTAGGTCTCGCCATCATGGAGACCACTTGTTAGGTCTTGGACCTCTACTTGCCATATAACATCCTCCTAGGATGTCTGTGGATTCATGAGATGAAAGCAGTAGTATCAAATTTCCACCAATGTGTGAAATTTACACATAACAGATAATAAGTTACCATCCATGGAGATCCTAAACCCTTCTCCTATTGCAAAATTCTTGAAGCAAAGTATTACAAAATCCCCCAAGTACCAAAAAATGATTAGGGCCCATCCAGACCATACATTGATCCTGCCACTCTTGCATCCACTTCTGTGACAGAGACACCCACCACTCCCGCCATTCCCACCATCTCTGACATCAAGATTATCATCCAAGATAACGACTATGGAAACTACAAGCTTCCTAATAATACTTTTGTGGTAGGAGAATTACCGCAATCTCCTAGATCAAGGGGATGCCTACAAATAAATGAGGTTTCCACATCTTAAATGCTTCCTGAAAACTATCCCACCTTCACAAGTTGGGGAGATCTTGGACAAGAAGTTATTGAGGTAGATCTATCTCATACCATCTATCAAGATGAAAGACCAATACCTAATTTACCAATGGATGACAGAAGCAAGGGTCTACAAATGATGCTCGCAATGGGCTACGATAGAAACCAAAGACTAGGACAAAACGACAATGAGCTTATAGTACCTATCATGCCAGAGACACAATCGATAACAAATCTTGGCCTTGGATGTACCCCTCCGAGTATAACCATACATGGCCAAAGTTCTTCGATTAGAACGGTTAACAATCCTCCTCAGCCAACCCCAATAGAACTACGATTACTAGTGTTTGCAAGTAGAGTCATAGATAAATTTACATTTGATATAATCGACGTCTGTAGTAGTAGTGATGATGAGGATCACTTGACTAACTAACCTAGGCTATTTGAGGATACCACTCCTTACATGATTAGCACCCTATCTTTTGAAACAAACAACCAAAATAATGAGATCCGCATAGTATATCCCCAACTCATTGACTATGACCAACGAGGACCACCAGTTCTTAATACATTCAAAAATGATGAGGCACTCTCAGAATTCATGGGATTGTAGGACAACATTCTAGATGGGGATCACAAAGCAGGGTTTATAATGGAGTTGGACACACATGCCTATTATGGGGAAATGATTGAATCCTTTAGTTGCAAAAATGAGAAATTAAGAATAATATCCAAGTCCTTGAGTGAAAACCACACTATGGCACTCTCTGAATGGAGTTATGTTGACATGCCAGGACTTGATCCAAAGAATGTGGTTCACCACTTAGCAGTGTATCCAGAAGCAAAGCCTATCAGAAAAAAGCTTCAAAAAATGAACCCTCAAATCGCCTTGCTAGTCAAAATGAAGTTAAAGAAGCTATTAGATGAAGGATTCATCTGACCGATAGACTATCTAGAATGGTTATCAAACTTGGTACCTGTTTCAAAACCTGATGGAAATATCAGAATTTGCACAGACTTCAAAGATTTGAACAAGGCATGTCCAAAAGATAACTTCCCACTTCCCAACATCAACATGATAGTAGAAATGACAACGAGACATGAGATGTTGTCAGTAATGGATGGATTCTAAGGATATAATTAGATTATGATAGCTAAAGAGGACTAGCATAAGAGAACTTTCACTTGTCCATGGGGGACGTACTGTTGGAACATGATGCCATTTGGCTTAAAGAATGCAGGGGCAACATATCAAAGGGCCATGACATTGATGTTCCACAACATGATCCATAAGACGGTTGACGACATTCTAGCCAAGTCCAAAAAGATAAAAGATCACATAGCAACCCTTAGTGCCATCTTTGATAGGCTAGACGAGTACAAGGTCAAATTAAACCCTAAGAAGTGCATCTTCGGTGTACAATCAGGAAAGCTCCTAGGATATATAGTGTCAATGAGAGGCATCGAGGTGGATCTTGCAGAAGTAAAAGCAATCCTCAAGATGGAGGCATTGAAAACATTAAAACAATTGAGAGGTGTCCAAGGTAGACTCTAATTCATCTGACGATTCATAGCACAACTGGTGGATAAACAAAACCCATACTCTCATCTACTCCACAAGGGAGTAGTGTACAAATGTGATACCAATTGTGAAGAGGCATTCAAAAAAATCAAGGAATACCTATTGACACCACCAGTCTTAATGCCACCAATCCCAAGAAAACCATTGATTCTATACGTGTTAGCAACAACAGCAGCCCTTGGAGCTCTTTTAGCTTAGCATGACAAAAATGGAACAAAAAGGGCTATCTATTATATAACTAGAACAATGGTTGGCCATGAGCTAAACTGTTCATTCATCGAGAAAGCGTGCCTCACAGTAGTGTTTGCATCCCAAAAATTTAGACATTACATGTTGGCACATAAAATAAAACTCATTGCCAAAATCGATCCTCTCAAGTACCTATTATCAAAGGAAATGCTCATAGGAAGAATGGTGGTCATGCCCACAAAAGGATATAAAAGTCATGGAAAATTCTAACCTAGGAATTGGACATTCTAGCAGGTGACTAATATCTTCTTATGGTTGTTCATTTACTTTGTTAAACCAGGGAATGTATACTTGAAAGGGAGCGACACTATATGTGCACTAAGAACCAGTTTCAGTCCAAATTTACTAGAAATAAATGCGTGAAAGGAATTCTACTTATGCTACAAGAATGTAATGTGAAGCCTTCTAAACTTAATCAAAGCAAAAATCATAACAACTATGACTGAGAAACAAACAATGAACTAGCCTTATGTTGTAGGAACAAACACATGGATGGATTCCCGATGCTGCAGGAACAATATAAGACTGAGTTTGTGTTGAAACTTTCTAGAATAAAATCTAACTTATGATCAACAAGAAATAAACAACTAATTAACCAACTACAAATACTTACTAAGTGGGCCCCCTTAGCAAGCATCAACCAACTATGCAAGAATTGAACTCAGAGCTTCATTAGCTTTTATTCATAAACTCAGAATGATATACATTGTTCTGCTCATATGAAAACTAACACAAAACTCTATCTCTTATCATAATACTAACTCTTACATATTCTGCTTCTTATTATCATACTAACTTTTACATGCTATGCTTTCTCACTCATGCAAGAGGAACACTTATTTAAATGAGAAAAGCAACTAACTACCTAACTCAAACAAAGAAAGACGTGGACATAAATGTATCCTGAAACCGAGGAACAAACTTCTCATAAATGAAAGCATATCCGTTCAACCTGATCTAGAGATAATTTAGCATTCCACTCTTTCCAGATTAAATGACCATTTAGGTTTCTTCCCAACAACCCAGACAGAGAGTCTTCACTAGAACAACTTCCTCGATGTCGTACAGTAAATAGACTTTACTGTAGGGTCGAAATCTATTGCGCTTGACTCGATCATGCTCCCTTCAACAACCTGTGATGCACATAGCAATAGAAGCAAGAGAAAGCATGCGTGGCAAACAACATGATACATTCATTAATCACATATTAAATATATTTCATTATTCAAAAACCATATACATTATACCAGTCATTCGGAAGGTCAAATAGGGTAATTAATAAGACACATAGAGATGTAAAGCTGGAGGAATATAGGAATGTATTGCTACAAGATACTACCCAAAATTCTTTAATAAAAGAGTTAAAACATCCATTAGCAACAAGAGTAGAGATATTAAGAATACATCAAAATACTCAGATTATGAGCATATCCTGAGCTCATCATTTTCCCCCTACTTAACCTAATGATGGTCCACTAGCATTAAGTTTCCTGGTTGTTTCCCTAAAATCCATAGGAGCAGTATGGATTTTTGGCACAACCCCAAATTTATAATAGAAACCTCTGAAATGTTGCCATCTTTCATAGCTGAGTGTTTTTGTATCCTTATTAACATCTATAGCTTGATAGGGATACAATGGCCACATTAAAACCAGAGGTCAAAATGTCATTGGCAATGATAATTCCAACCTCTTTTGAAGACCAAGCTGTATGTACTTTTCTGTCCTTCTAAGGGTTGCTTTAAAATTTAGGGGGCTATGTGGTTTAGATTTCCTCAGCCCAATAGTCAATTTCTCCCATCTTTTTTTGAATTCTGGAAGAGGTAAGCTTCCAAAACAGATGCGGTTGGCTTTTGAATTCCTCATACACTTGCTTTCTGATATCAAATATTTTTACTCTTTTTGCTTGATTGTTGAACCCATATGGTGATCTCACAAAGCTGGTTTACAATTTCTGGGAGGAACTGATTTTTTCTGAAATGACATACTTTTAGAAAATATAATGATTTAAGCCTTAAAAGGTTCCATTTAAAGAATTCTAATTAAAGAGGGTTTGATCAAACTACCATAAATCAAACCCGCTTGGATAGAACCCCGCTAGTTTTAAACCATACCTATAACAGAGTCTCCTTTACACCTATCAGAATGCTAATAAAAAACCACTTTTGATTTACCTTTTGGAGGATCAAATGAATTCATTTAAAATATTATTTTTGCAAGTATGCAGTCCTTATTATAAGCTTCCCAAAAAGTATAATTTTAAATAAATTTAATTTAATTATTATATTTATTTTTTATTTCTCGTGAATGTAGGTTTTTCACTGAAAATCAAACTCTTTGTTCTACACATGTGGAAAAATAGCAGATTAATAAAAAAAATAAAAAAATATTAGTGCACTAGATATTGAATTCCTTGATCCAACAAAGAATAAATAATTGAATTTTGATACATACAAAAAAAGTTATGCGTTATACAATCACGCTATGTATGAATTATAGATGGTTTGAATTCAAAACTTGATTAAAGAAAAAAATATTCAATAGAAAACTATCTAACCAAGTGGAAGCACTAGATATGAGAGTTACAGATCTAAATTTGAAAGAATTGTAATTTTATCCTTCATGGAAAAAAAATTATGCATTATACGGTGAGAGTCACTTTTTAAAAATGTTGTTTTCTAAAAAAACTAGTTTTTGAGGGAGATGGAAAAAGAAGTGCAATCTGATTCCAATTTTTTTGAAAAAAACATATTTAGAATCTATAGACAAAATGTAATGAAACTCTAGTTTTTATCATCTTCAAATTCCTCATGGTTTAGTCGTTATAGGTGCCCGAAAATGAAGATTTAGTTAAAAAAATTATTTCAGTGTCCAGTTTGGCCAAAAATTGTAAACCACTATTGTGGGATCACCCATATGCAATAGTGAGCCATGTTTTCAACATTGTATAGGGATATCTGCTTTCTGATCGCAATGGGATGGGCTCATCCCTTTCAACTTCTTCATAGGCTTCCAATTGTCTGCCATAATTAGCTTCATTTACTGCCTAGGACATGAGTGACCTTAAATGAATATCACCAATATAAATAAGTCAATTCCACTCTGTTTCAGAGGAAATTATTAGTCCATGCAAATAAAATTCACATAAAGAATTCTTTAGCCAGCTAGGGGCTACCTGGTATGCATCATAAAATTCTTTGGTTGTATGAATAACATGATCTAAATTCCTTGAAATTCTCATTAATTGAAACCAAAGAAATTGTTCCTTTAAGCACATGGCATAAACCCTGGGTGGCGGTCTACATTCTACAATTTTACCAGTTATTTTCATCATGCCATCCATTTTCTTTTTCATTGCTTGGATTTCCTATTTTTTCCTTTCAATTTCTCTTTTCAATTTCTTTTTCTCCTCCTCCCAAAGACTTTGTTGAATTTCAGTCTTGGTTAATTGGTGGAAACTCAAGGTTTGAAATGTGACCAGCCTCCATGTGGTCCTAAATTATTCCAAAAATTCAATCAAAAATGTCTTTTTATAGACAACCATTTCCTGACAAGCTACATGGGGTAGCGTTGTGTCAATGGACACTTCTAATTGTTCAGTCTGTTCTTCCTCTTGCTGCAAGATGAATTCATGTTGCTGCGCAGGAAGAGATTGTGCTGCTTCAGAAACTTGCCTAGTTGCCTTAGCCAAGTCATCAAGACTTGGCATTCCACTTTCATTACTAGTAACATGTGGTTCCTCAACTTCCATTGGTTCATTTTGCATGTCCTCAGAAACAACAGGTGGACTATGTCAAACATTCTCAGATAGATTCTGAGAATCATTATGACTGAGCTCTTCAGACTCCTTTGAAATTATTATAACTTCAGGTTGAGTAGACGTTGAGGTGACTTTACATTGTTTCCTTGTTGAAACTCTTTCTAGTAATGTGGTAGCTGTAGGAGGCATTCTTGTGGCTTTCCTCTTTCTGACTTGCCTAGAGGGTTTAGACTCAACAAAAGAAGATGATGGTGAAACTGCAGTAACAAGAGGTGTTGTTGTAGGAGGAACTACTATAGGAGAAGGTGTTGTAGGAGAGGGACACTATTCTCTTTGAACATGGGGGTCAGACTCTGGGGTTTGTTCTGCCCTAGATGACTCTCCTACGTTCGTTTTTCCTTTTTCTCTTCTAGTAGCAGACCTAGTTTGTACTCGGGTAGAGGGCTCTGGTATGGAGGCTGCAAGAATAGATGTTGCAGGGGTAGGTGCTGTAGGGAGTGCTATAGGAGGTTCTGGAAGTTGCAAACCCTTTTGGACAACAAATTATTGCCAAGAAAGCGGTGATACATTCCTCAGAGAATGCTCAATGAAAAGTTTAATTAGGGCATGATGGGCAATAGAGTTATCCCTTCCCCTCTGGGTTTCATGGGCACTTTTTTTTAAAAGATTTAACAGAAAATTAGGGACATTAACAGCTAACCCATGCCTCATATGGCTCAATAATTTAAAATGGTAGGAATGTAAATAGGAGAAGTGTCCCTCACAAGTTAACTACTTGATTATGAATGCAACATATTCTGAATATGGAAAGGGCAGCGACACTCGTTTGCATCCTTGTTTAGAGACCTCCAAGGGTCCATCAATTGGTACTGTAAATTCTACCCTAGTAGGAATAGCATCTAAAGAGAAATTTTCTCTTGTTGCAAGAAGCTCGGTTACTTCATCAATTCATTCTTCTATTACAGCCACCGTCAGATCCCATACTGAAGCTTCCTCTTCTGAAAGAGTTCTTAAAAATTCACCAGTAGCTTCCTCATTAAAAGAATCTAACCTCAGAAAATAGTTTAACCAACCAAAATTACTAAATGCTTGAACTGTTTGAGGATTTTTTGTTAAGAGCTCATGAGCTACAGGATCATGTCTTACCAATTAACCACCCATATTCGCAAATTTCCTTTTTGAGATTCCTGCAACTCAAACCTTTTTTGAAAATTCAAAAAAAGCTTTTCTACTCTGCTATGTTTCTTTCTATTTGTTTTTTGTCCTGTCATCACTTTTCTCTTCTTTTCCAAGAACGACTTGAAAGATAATTGCATGTAATGATCGTTAAGAACTACTCATATCAAACAGTTTAATGTTGTTTAGGATAAAACACACAACCATATTTGGAAAGTACAAGAAGAATAAAAAATATCTTATTAGTTGTGACAATGACATAAAAAAATGTTTGAAATAGATTATCCTAGCCCCTACTTAAATTTTGACATATGTCCACACATGTGTGAAAGGATAGGCAAAGAATGGGCGATAATGACTGATATGTACATAGCAGTTGATGAATTAATGAAATAAATAAATAATGTGATAATAAAAGATATCACATACCTTTTAATTAATGCTTGTATGTGCTAGGAAATATCATAGTGCACCATGAAATGATGGCTAGAATAGAAACCATGAACGAGGGTGGTACGATAGGATGGATGACATGGAAGAAAAGAGAATGAATGGCAATGGTGGATGGAAAATGGAGAACATGGCTCCCTTAAAAAGGAAACCTTTATTATCGACATGCAATGTAAAATTTAAAGAGATGTTGCAGGAGAAAGACCGAAGCCTTTCGCTGTAGGAAGTTTAATGGCCGCATTCAAAACAAACTATTGCATAAATTCATCTTTGGATGCTGGCTTATAATACAACCGAAGATGGTGTCCATTAACTAGTAGCTTGAATCAAACTGGATCTATTGTAGCCAACTGCACTGAGCCATTATCAAACACATTTTCTATTTCATAAAGACCAAGCCATCATGTGGTTAGTTTACCTTGGTTTTCCTTGTACCTGGAGTCATAGAGTAGCACCCAATCACCGATAGAGAATTGCTTAGTTTTGATATGATTGTCATGTCATTTTTTCCTTTGCTGCTAGATAGCTTCAGTATGCTACAGAACAACCTTCCTCATCTCATCCAATGCATTCAACTACAGGAGGCATTCCTTTTGAGCCATAGAGATATCAATGTTAAGCTAGAGAGCAGTCCTTAAGGTCTTATGCTCGAACTCTATTGGGAACATGGCAGTCTTACCATAGAGTAATTCAAAAGGAGTAAACCCTGTAGTTATTTTCCATGTTGTTCTATAGGCCTAGACTGCTTCAAAAAGGTGACTGCTCCAATCCTTCTTGTGTAATTAGATTTTCTTAGTAAGGATTGCCTTAATTTCTCTGTTAGTAACCTCTGCCTAACTATTCGCTTGAGGGTGATAGGGGCTAGACTTTTTGTGCCTGATCTTGTAATCATTCATCAATGCAGTGATTAAGTTTGATGTAAACTAAGCTCCTTGATTAGTAACAAGTTCCCTTGGGACTCCAAACCTTGTAAAAATCTGCTCATACAAGAACTCAACAACTTTATTATCACGGGCATGTGTCATTGCTTTTACTTCTACCCACTTGGTTACATAATCAATACAAACCAAAATGTATGATTTCCCATTGGATGAAGGATCAATAGGCCGAAAAAAATATATGCCCCACTTGTCAAAGGGACTAACTACCATTTCAGGATACAGGGGCATTTCATCAAATTTGGTTGGTCTCCCCATGTGTTGACATCTGTCATATTTTTTGGTATAGGCTACAACATCTTTGTGTAGTGTGGGCCAATAGTATCCTGTATTAAGCACTTTCATAGTTGTTCTCTTAGCTAGAAAATTCCCACCACAAGGCTCATCATGACAGGCATACAAAATGTCATAGGTCTCATCTTCCCTAACACACATTCTCATGACTTGGTCAGGTCCTATGTAAAATAAATAGTCTGCAATCCATGAAAAGTTAAAACTTTTCTCAACCAATAATTTCCTTTCCTTTGGTGAGAAGTGAGCTGGGATCTTGTTTGCTGCTAAATAATTTGCAATATCTGCATACCATGGAGTTTGAGCAACAATAGAAAACAAATTTTTATTGGGAAAACTATCATCAATTACCTCAGGGGTGGTAGGTGTAGTTGTTTGAAGTCTTAACAAGAAATCAGCCACCACATTAGCCCAGCCTGGCTTATCAATAACTATGATATCAAATTCATGCAACAATAGGATCCATCTTGCTAATCTGCCAGATATGACAGGCTTATTCATGAGGTACCTTATTGCTACATGATCTATTTGAACAAATATTTGGTAACCAATGACATAATGTCGAAACTTGTTTAAGGCATACACAACTGCTAGCAATTCTTTTTCTGTGACAGTATAGTTTAATTTAGGGCCTTGAAGATTTTTTCTAATGAAATATATGGCATGCTCAATGAAATTCTCTTTCTGTCCTAAAACGGCCCCAATGGCATAATAAAAAGTATCTGTGTTTATATGAAAGGGAAAACTCCACTTTGGTCCTTGAAGAACAGGTGCCTAAGTAAGTAAGTTCTAAAGCTGTAGGAAAGATTTGTCATAGGCCTCAGTCGAGGTAAATTCCGAATCCTTAGTCAATAAGGCATATAGTGGATTGGCTATTTTGCTGAAATATTTGATGAATCTTTTATAATATCCACCATGTCCTAGAAAGCTTCTAATATCCTTTTGTTTCATAGGTGTTTGCAAAGTTAGAATAACATCAATTTTTGTAGGATCAACTTGAATTCCTACTTGAGAGATATGATGGCTTAAAACAATTCCCTCTTGCATCATCATAAAACATTTCTCACTATTCAAAGACAAACTTTTCTCCTTGCATCTTTTCAACACTTTCTCCAAATTAGCTAATGCTTCTTCATAAGTAACTCCATAAGTAGTGAAGTCATCTATATTGATTTCCATATAATCATGAGAAATATTAGCAAAAATATTGATCACTGCTCTTTGAAATGTTGCAAGTGCATTACACAGTCCAAAAGGTAAGACAGAGTAGGCAAAAGTGCCCCATGGACTCGTAAAAGTTGTTTTGTCTTGATCCTCAGGGGTAATTCTTATTTGATTATACCCACTATATCCATCCAAAAAGGAAAAATATTCTTTACCAGATAATGAGTCTAGCACTTGGTCAACAAATGGCAGTGGAAAGTGATTCTTTTTAGTTGTTGTGTTCAACTCCCTGTAGTCTACACAAACTCTCTATTTTCCACCTTTTTTAGAAACAATCATCAATGAAGATACCCATTGATTGTCTGAAATGGGGTAGATGAAACCAACACCAAACAATTTTTGGAGGTCTGTTTTAACTATTTCCCTGAGTGCTGGGTTTATCCTTCTTTGAGGCTGCTTGATAGGTGAACAATCTTCCTTAATGTAGATCCTATGAGTACAGAGTTGAGGATCTATTCCCTTCATATGCCCATAGTCCCATGCAAAAGTTCTATGTTGTTCTTGCAACATTGTGACTAGGGCAGCTTGTTGAGATTGAGATAACTTATTATTGACATTCAGACAGCGGCCTCAGGACACTTCTACTTGCTTGATAAGATTATTCATGGAGGTTGCTGATAAAGGTAGTGTCTGTATTTCATATGGAAGCAAATTGTGATAAGTTGCAGGAGATTCAAGTGGTAGGCTCTTAGAATTCAGTAGTTGTAGGAAACATTACCAAGGACAACTATCTGGAGTAGATGGGCTGCTTAGATTAGAGTTGGACTACAAAATGTGTAAAAGTAGGTCATCCTCACTTTGAAGCTAGGAAAACATATTAGTTTGCAGCATCATTAGTTGAGCCAATGAATTGACTTCTTTAATTTCTTCTCCTAAATCTGGCCAAAATGGTTGAGACAAGTCTGGTTGAGGCTGAGCAAGTGGGTATAAAGCCAATTTCTTTCTTGACTGACCATCATAAATTGTCATGTCTCTTGAACGACATCCTATAAAAGCATCAGCAGTCGCTAACCATGGTCTACCTAGGATGATAGGATATCCTCCCAAAGTTGCCTTAGTGGACAATATGGTGAAATCTGCTAGGTATTCCCAAGACTCAATGATGACAATAACATCTTCTACCATTCCATCAGGTTTTACTGTGGAACTATCAGCAAGTTATAGGACAGTAGGTGTAGACTGAATGTTTAGGATATTCAAATACTTCATTGTATTCTTGGTCATTACATTGATGGCTGCACCAAGGTCAATCAAAACATTCTTTACTATCTGGTCATCAATATTTATTTGTACCACAAGACTCCTAGGGTCAGTATATTTTGGAATGACTACCTTTCCTAACATAATATCTGCCAACTGCCCTAGAACATGGATAGTTTGAGGATCCTTTTTCTTTCTTCCTGGTTTCTTTAAATAGGCCTCCTTAATCGCTTTTCCATAAATTGGGACATATTTAATGGCTTGAAAAAGGGAGATTTGAATGTGTAAATTCTTTAGCTGATCCAGGATCTCAAAAGTAGGCTCTTCCACAGACTTGGATGTAGTAATTTGCAATCTCTAAGGAAAAGCGAGTTTAGCCTGATGCTGTAGGATAGGATCCTTAGAGACAGTATCTGATATATGTATATGTTCTACAGGATCAGTAGGTTGCTCAAAGGTAGAGTTTGGAATCTCTGTTATTACAGGCGGTTGTGGAGCAGGGAGAGTGGTTCCAGACCTGAGATGGATATCATGAATATTTAGGGCATAAGCTGGATACTGATTGGATTTTACAAAATACATAGATTGTTGTTGTTGCTGGTACTTATTATTAGGATTTGGCAATAGTTGAGCAGGCATAGGCATTTGTTTTGGAGGGCCAATATTTGTTGCCGGTGCTATAGGAGGTGGCATGAGAGCTGGAGGTTGTGGCTGCTGAGGCTGCAAGGATCCAGAACACTGGTTTTGCCATTGCTATGGACTTCTGTTGCCAGTTACCTGGGGGTGGAGTCCATTGTCCTTGAGGCTGCTGCCAACCTCCTTGAGGAGATTGCCATTGAGGACTCTGATAGTTAGGTCAGTGTGGCTAAGAAGTATTCGAAGGTGGTGATGGGCCATATGTAGGTTTCCATTGGTTATTGTAATTAGAATACGGATTACCAAAAGTCAAAGGGTTTTCAGGCATACCTTATCTTTGATCCCATGGTTGCCTTTGTGTGACAAAGAATACTTGGTCATCATCACTCTCTACCATCTTAAAGTTAGTAGGTAACTACTTAGCCTCTAGGTTAGCCACTATCTTACATTTACAACCCCGTTTCTTTTGTTTACAATGTGGACAGAACTCAGCCAAGATTGCTTTAGCTTCCTCATGTTTCTTTCGAGCTTGCATAGTATCCAACTATGTAGCCATGTTGTTTATGATATCCTGCTTGAAATCAGATAGCAAATTTGTGATCTCCATCTGTGAAACTCCATTAATAGAAGACTTTCCCATTGTGGCTTGATAACCTCTACCCTTCTTAACAATTGCTCGAGAGTAGTTGAGACATATTTTCTTGATATCATCCTAAGGTAGTTGGGTTATATCACCTCCTCCCATCAGGTCCAAGGCATCTATAGAGGTATCACTAATTCCCTTTAGCAAAATTAGTTTATGAGATTCTTCGTTGAGAGTATGGTCTGAATTCTTTTTAAGGGAAAACACGAATTTTGAGATATAGTCTTCTAGGCTTTCATCATGCTTTTGTTGAATTTTAAATATATCATCCCCTTTACTACCACTCTTACAATATTCCTTGTATTTCTCAAGAAATTTTCTTTGCATGGCTACCCAACTATCAACATCTCTTCCCAAACTCATAAACCATCTAAGGGCTCCTTCCTTCAAAGTGGTAGGAAACAACTTTAGCCTGCGAGCATTTGAAGTGTAATCATAGCTACGACAGAGGATGTCAAACTAAAACAAGAAAGTGTCTGGGTCCCTTGTAACTAGTCCATAGAACTTGGGAAGTAATGAAAAATGAATATTTTTAAGGTTATCATTATCTTGTTGAGCAATGACAGGGAATTCAAAAGCAGGAGGTCGGTTAGGTGGATTACGTGCCATATTTTTTTGTTGAAGTATTAGAGCAAATGAATTTTCTTTAGGTTCTTCTTTAGCTGGGTCAAATGGCAATTCAACAAATAGGTTTTCAAAGAGGAACCTTCCCAAAGCATCTCTTCTTCTATGCATGCAATAGAATGATCCGTAGCTTGAAGGAATTTGAAAATGCTTGAATAATAGACTCAACTACTACTAACAATGACTTATGACAGGTTCTTAGCTTGACACCATCCTTGAAAGTGGTGCCAAAAATGGTCACACCCATAAAAGGATATAAAAATCATGACAAATCCTAACCTGGGAATTGGACATTCTAGCAGGCAACTAATATCTTCTTATGGTCGTTCATTTACTTTGTCAAACTAGGGAATGTATACTTGAAATGGAGTGGCACTGTATGTGCACTAAGAACCAGTTTCAGTCACAATTTACTAGAAATAAATGCATGAAAGGAATTCTACTTATGCTACAAGAATGTAATGTGAAGCCCTCTAAACTTAATCAAATAAAAAATCATAACAACTATGACTGAGAAACAAACTATGAACTGGCCTTATGCTGCAGGAACAAACACAAGGATGGATTCCTGATGCTGTAGGAACAATATAAGACTAAGTTTGTGTTGAAAATTTCTAGAATGAAATCTAACTTATGATCAACAGGAAATATAAAACTAATTAACCAACTATAGATACTTACTAAGTGGGCCCCCTTAGCAAGCATCAACCAACTATGCAAGAATTGAACTCAGAACTTCATCAGCTTTTATTCATAAACTCAAAATGATATACATTGTTCTACTCATATGAAAACTAACACAAAACTCTATCTCTTATCATAATACCAACTCTTACATATTTTTCTTCTTATTATCATACTAACTTTTACATGCTATGCTTGCTCACTCGCGCAGAAGGAACACTTATTTAAACTAGAAAAGCAACTAACTACCTAACTCAAAAAGAGAAAGACATGGAAATAAATGTATCATGAAACTAAGGAACATACTTCTCATAAATGAAAGCATATCCATTCAACCTAATCCAGAGAATTTAGCATTCCACTCTTTCCAGATTAAATGATCAATTTGTTTTCTTCCCAACAACCTAGACATAGATTCTTTGCTAGAACAACTTCCTCGACGTGATGTAGGAAATGGACTTTACTGCAAAGCCGAGATCCGCTGCACTTGACTGGATCATCCTCCCTTCAACAACCTACAATGGACACAACAATAGAAGCAAGAGAAAGCATGCATGGAAAACAACATGATACATTCATTAATCATATATTAAATCTATTTCATTATTCAAAAACCATATGCATTATACTAGTCATTTGGAAAGTCAAACAGGGTAATTAATAAGACACATAGAGATGTAAAGTTGCAAGAATATAGGAATGTATTGCTATTGGATACTACCCAAAAGTCTTTAATAAAAGAGTTAAAACATCCATTAGCAACAAGAGTAGAGATATTAACAATACATTAAAATACTCAGATTATGAGCATATCCTGAGCTCATGAAATGGAAAAATGAGTGATGATACTGTCAGAATGTGACATTGAATATGTGGAGAGGAAAGCAATCAAAGGCCAAGTCATTGCAGACCAACTAGTAGAAGCACATATCTATTCTGAGAATCCTCTTGTCTCAGAGTTTCCAGATGAATCTATTTTCAACCTCAACATAGCTGACCATTGGAAACTATACTTCGATGGCTCATACACACATCATGGATCAGGAGCAGGTGTCTTCTCCATCACCCCACAAGGGGATTGCATACCAAGGTCCTACAAACTGGAATTTCCTTGCACTAATAATATCATAGAATACAAGGCTTTGACTATAGGTCTTAGAATAGCAGTGCAATGGAACATCATAGCTCTCAAAGTATATAGAGACTCCCAATTGATCATAAATCAAGTGAACGATGAATACCAGACCAAGGACGACAAGCTCAATCCATACAAGAAATTTGTGGAGACTCTTAAAGAATCCTTCATCGAAATTATATTTGAGTAGATACCTAGAGCCAACAATAGAGCAACAAATGCCATGGCAACAATTGGGTCCCTACTGGACATCCCCAACAATGTTCCAAAATATGAATTCCTAATAGAGTAGCTTCTCGTACCCACATTCAAGGTACTAGAATCAGAATTTGTGTGCGAAATCATTGGTCCCAATGATCCTTGGTACCATGACATTTATACATGCCTTCAAATAGGAGTCATACTCGCTGACCTACCATCAAATCTAAAATGATCCTTTGTAAAAAAGGCATCTAGATTCATCATCCATGGAGATACCCTATATCGTATGAGCATAAAAGGAACCCTACTATGTTGCTTAAATGCTGAGGAGGCATTAACCGCTCTATCTAAAGTACACAACGATATCTGTGGTTTAGACTTGAGTGAAATGACCATAGCTAAGAAACTGTTGAGGATGGGGTATTATTGGCCCACAATGGAAAGAGAAGCACATGATTATGTTAGAAAGTGTTTACAATGTCAGCATCATGGAGACCTCATCCATGCACCAGCTCAAGAGCTTCATCCTATTGTCACACCATGGCCCTTTTTGTAGTCCAGACTCGATCTCATTGGGAAAATCACAACCACTTCATCTAATGGCCACAAATTCATCATAATCGCAATAGAGTACTTTACTAAGTGGGTGGAAGTCATACCCATGACGTACATAATTAGGAAGTAGATTTCAAAGTTTATCCTGAACTATCTCATTTGCCGCTACAGTGTCCCACAAGCCACTATCTCAGATAATGGGACACCATTCAAAAATTAGGAGGTCTTGACTTATGCGAGAAATTCAAAATCCAACATCTCTTCTCCACCCCATACTATCCCCAAGGCAATGGCCAAGCAGAAGCTACAAATAAAACCATTCTGAAAATCCTTAAGAAAATAGTCAATGACACAAGTTGTGACTGGCATTTATAGCTTAATCCTACCCTCTGGGCCTATTGAATCAGTATTTGCACACCCACTGAAGCCACCCCCTTTTCCCTAGTCTACGGATCAAAAGTACTCCCCATAGAGATCGAGCTCCCATCACTTAGGATATCACTGCAAAACCTCATCACAGATGAAGAGTACTAAGTATCAAGATTAAATGAGCTGGAGTTACTGGATGTGCAACGTATAGATGCTTTAAATCATTTGCAAGTCTATCAGAATAGACTAAAAATGAGCTACAATAAGAAAATTAGAAGCAGGATGTTCCAAGTTAGAGAACTGGTATTAAAGGAGAATCAGAAGAATGTCCCAAAACCAAGTAGCAAAGGAAAATTTGAACCTGATTGGCTGGGACAATTCATCATCACAACAAGTTACAAGGGGCATATTAGTTATCAACACCCGAAGGGAAACCTTTGCAAGAGCCCATGAATAACTCTCATCTCAAAAAGTTTTATGCCTAAATATTTCAAGGTATAAAACCAAAAAATCCAAAAAATCTAAAAATGTCCTAAAAAAATGGTTACTTCAGTGAAAACCAGGAAAACATGAGTCTTGGTGACAACAAAAAAATCAAAAAATCAAAAAATCTGAAAAAATAAAAAAAAGGATTGAAAACAGTAAAGAAAAAAATTGTCCTCTAGTGAAAACTACTTCGGTGGCACTTTGGGCAAGTACCTTGGTGAAAACCTGGAAAACAAGCACCTTGTGAAAACAAGCACTTTCCATCCACAGGATCTTTATGACTTGTTCTGCATCATCCATCCATTTCGCTTCCATCATCCATCACATTCAGGTCTCCATCCATCACTCATCCACTCACATCTACACCATAGCTTGGTCATGTTTTCGTATCATGATCCCTCCTAGTACTACTCGACCCATCCTTAAGGTTAGTTTGTCCTGCCTTTATTGGAGTAGTCTATTGCAACACGTTGGGGGCATGTTCTTATTAGATTGAATTTGTGTATATTCTTAAAGTCCTAAATATCAAAAAATCTGAAAATCCAAAACCATCACAAAATCAAAAATCCAAAAACATCAAAAAATCAAAAAATCCAAAAATAGTAGAAAATCAGAAAAATCCAAAAACATCAAAACATATCAAAAAATCCAAAAACAAGTTAAAAATTTAGTGAAAAGGTAAAAAAAAAAAGTCGTCTCGTCGAACTACGGGTCTCTGAGCCTTGAACGTAGGCAAGGTTGATCTTTGATCATCCCCCGAGACACTTAGGTTAGTCCTTTGGGAGTTCGTCATAATAAACTGACATCTCATCATGTATATCATTATCTGTAAATTAGTCAAGTTGTTAGTCAAACTACGTGGTCTCTACATGTATAACATAGGAAAGGATAATCTATTGATCAACCCTTGAGGTCCCTAGGATAGGTCTTTAGGTTAGTCTCTCAATCAAAATCTCAGAAAATCCCAAAACATTGGAAAACCAAAAAAATCAAAACATTTGAAAATATCAAAAAATACCAAAAGCAACCTCAAAACATTGGAAAAGATAAAAAAAATCCAAATATTTGAAAAAATCCATCCACCTCATCTCACTTGCACCTGCAATAACACCATCCATAATAAACTAATCATCATCCTCAACCTTTGGTAAAACAGTTAGAAACAAGTCTAGCAGCTTAAAAGTAAAACTCAAAAATGTCAAGTCTTAGGTTTAAGTCAGTACATAAACAAGTTGGTCAATTCTTTGTGTCGATAGTCCATCATCCAAATAGTCCCATATGAATCATCTGATAACATCATGTCCTAGGATGAATCCTTCCTACAGGGGGAATATTTATAAAAAAAAACACTTTGGATAAACGAAATGACATGCCACCATCCACTAACATGTCCTAGGATGTATCCTTCCTACAATGGGCATTATCTTTCGGCAATAGTTTTGGTTCTTATCCTTAAAAACACATTGCCTTTTGGTTAGGGGTATTGAAGAACATCAACTTGTTTGTGTGCTTTATCTTTGTCTTTTGACTTATCTTACTTTGCTCAGTCCAAGGACCTCTCGATGATATCCAAGCAAAGGATTTAGAGAGATAGGAATGGGGAAACGATCATTATCCTTTTGTCTACTATGCTTGTTGGATGTTCTTGTAAAATAACTTGGTGAATAATTTCTTTGTTAGATATGTATAGAAGATGTTTTGGACAACTTGTTGACTATTGCATTGACTAGTTATACCTTTCTGTGTTTTGGTCCGAGATGTTTGAAACTTATAAAGTGCATCCTAGCAAGGTTTCTGTATGTCAGGTGTGAACAAGAATGCTCCTATCTATTTTTTGAGTCAAAGTCCATCACACTAAGTACCACACCATCCTGGTCCTTTATACCTTGATACATCGTACTTATGTGTGTTATCAAACATAAGGTAAGTGACCCTTTTAAAATCCCAATCCTTGATAAGCAAATCATCCATTTTTCATCACCATTTCTCATCATCATATCTCATAAAGTTGGCTTGTTGGATCCTCTTGTCATCATTTAATGTCTTCTTTTCCACACTAACATCATGTCATGAATAATTAATCATCATCACCAGTGCATCCATCCTGCATCCACAAACCATCAGTATTTTGCATATCATCTCACATGCATAATCATCATCATAATATAGATCTATTAGTCTAAGCATCTCATAAAATCATACATTTACATAATCATGGCATATCACATCATTCATCCCATTCATCTCACATCATATCATCATTTAAGTGTTTAAGATAATATAGATCTATTATTCTAAGCATCTTAAAACCATCTCATTTGCATCATCATCCATAACCATCTAGTTTGAACCCCTTTATTGCGAGATCAACCTTCAAATAGAATATTTTCGCTCAATGTCTCAAGGGGGCAATGTACTAGTAGATTGCTTCAAAGAGGGGTAAAATGTAGACACGTGAAATTAGCATTATGCACTTAGTTCATATTCATCTGCTCATTAAATTAATCAAGCTCATGAAATCCATTCATCAGGTAAATTAAACTCATTAATTTCATTTCTAAGCTTGTTCATTTAAATTAAATAAATCAAACATCAATCTTTTAATTAAATAAACCAAACTTTATTTAATTAAATCTCCAAATGCATATTCCATCATTTTTTTATTTAAATAAATCCAAATATTTAAGTCAAAAGGGTCAAAACCATCTAAACATCATTTAAGCTAATCTAATCCTAATTAGTCTAACCTAACCACCCATCACATCCTCTAGCTTTTCCCACTTGCACCAATAAATCATTTTAATTCATTTATAAAATCATCATTTTCCCTCAACAAAGCACCTTTTTGGAATATTCCCTCAAGATTGAATATGAAGACAAGTTGACTTGTCTCTTCCAACATTGCAATAACTTCTCTCTTTCATGTCCCCCCCTCAACATTTAATTCAGAATTTTAAATTTGAATTTCCCCCTCTTGGGCACATTGGCCAAAACTTGCTCATTCCTCAACTTATCACAAGTGGACAAGTGGCCTCATCTCATTAGTCCAATATTTATCCCACATTGCTCTATTTTGAGCTCTCTTCCTATTTGAAAATCTATAAATAAAGGGCCGATTCTTCATCAAATCATCTACACTCTCATGCAAAGTTACTCTCTTAAATTGAAAACTAATTTTTCTCTTCAGCATTGCATTTGATCATTTGAGTTTTAGCAATGATTGGGAAAGGGTCATTGGCACATTTGACACCAATCCAATATGGAATAGGTACTTGTTATGATTTAGTAATGTCTTTTTGATCTCTTTTGTCATTTGTGGCATTTTCTTAAGCATTTACATGTTTTTTCATAGGAGCATTTGAGGAATTTGCATATGACGAACCCATGCTCCAGGTTTTAGAGTTTTGCAGATTTTTAGGTGCTTCAGGAAGTATCAAAATGTAATCTTAAATACCTAAATAATTATATTATGAAATAGTGACTTGCGTGAAGAGAAACCCCACTCAATAACTTACACAATATATTATCAAACTTGAGTAGGATTAAAATACACTTGGAATAAAATTATTTATAGAAGTATTCATTAAGTATAAAATTGGAAGAAATTTTACAATATCTTAACAACAACTATGTATATATAAATTCATTTATGAAACAACTTTCTCAAATGCTATTGTATAGAAAAATGAGAAAGGTAGGAATCCATAAATGATTTCAAGCACCATGTTAGAAGAATCCTTATTTAATTTAAGGAAATTGTCTCTTAGATGTCACCTTATACATAAAAATTAAGAATCAATTTTTAAGAATGTTCACATATTTATTATATACACTAATACATATTAATTTATGATAAACTCATACATAATACGTAATTTGATTTTTCATAAATATTTTAACATGATTTAAAAATAATAATATTAACAAATCATAACTTTTTCTTAGAAACATGGTAATATTCAAATGGATTTATTTTCCAAATATTTATGAAAATAAATCTAAATTTGATATATAATAATAAATAGTAACATATAAATATTCATTTTTTTTTTAATTAGAAAAGCCAGGGAAGGGCCCTAATCTCAAACAAAGAGAAAACGGAGTTGAACAACCCAACAAAATAGACTAGCTAAACATAACATTCAGTTAGAAAAAACAAGACAAGAATAGTATGAGAAAAAAAACTAGTAGTAAGAATAGAGCCACCAGCCAAAGGAAAAATAGAGAGGAAAACTAGAGGGGAACAACTCAAGCACGAGAGCAAGGACCCAACAACCTTTCCTTCAAGGGCTTGTCAATTGGAACTGAAACCCTCTTAGAAGAACAATTATCCAAGATGAATCAAAATTCACATTATAAAAATTTAAATCAGAAGGGGAATAATCCCCTCCAAATTAACTTACAAAAGGAACAACAAATGTTTCAGGTGTAGCATTCAAATCCAAGCCAGAAGCATCATGATTTGAAGATGAAACAAGCTTTTCCAAAATGGGGGCTTTGATGATCTTAAAGGAAGTTGCAAACTCAATAGTAGGAGTTGTCTTGTCCATAAAAAACCCTTAAGAATCCATAGGAGAAGTTGCACCATCAACACCAAGATTATTCTACTGCATAGAAGGAGAAGGGGAACTAGAATCATCGTAATAAGAAGGGGACAATAATTTATTTTTTGAAAAACATTGATGGAATAAAGAAATTAAATTGGAAAAATCCACATAATAATTGGTGGTGAACTTTAATATAATGATGATGATTGACATTATATTATGCATTTATAATTCTTAATATACATTTATATCATATATGTTCATTAAAAATATTTAAATATTATTCAATTTCAACTAACATTATTAAATATAATGTTTGGATACATGTGTATTTAATAGTCATAAATATATTTTTGTGAAGCAAATAATTACAAAATACATAATACTTAGATTTACCATATTAAACACTTTATAAATATAAAATCACTTATTACACTTAAAACGTCAATATTGAAAAAAAAAATCCAGTGAAAATAAGAATAAAAATTTCATACAAGATAAATCTTTAGTATATTCCATCATAATATTGACTAAAAATTAATTTTAAAAAATTATATGTAATATTAAAATAAAATTAGTCTATTCAAATTTTACATATTTAAAAAATAAAGTAAACTTTATAATTGCAATTTAAATATTTTTTTAAAATTTAAAGAATGTGTACAATTCATTTAAAAAATTTAATTCAAATTTCAATCTAAAACTAACCTAATCAAATTGAACAACAAATATAAAAAATATTATATCAATGATATTCAAATATGATAGACTATTGAAACTCTAAAGTTTCAACCATATTCTCTATCCTCATGTTAGAATTCTAAGGAAGATAAGTTATAGTTTTATATATATATATATATATATATATATATATGATTTTTCATTATATAGATTAAATTAAAGATGTATATTTATTTTCATAATAAATACTCAATAA
The DNA here is from genome assembly GCA_007258455.2 of Sequoia sempervirens. Lineage (NCBI taxonomy): Eukaryota > Viridiplantae > Streptophyta > Pinopsida > Cupressales > Cupressaceae > Sequoia > Sequoia sempervirens. The sequence goes on from VDFB02000015.1 coordinate 229,813,288, forward strand.
TTTATAAAGAGGTTTTTAATGGCTTTTTATTATTTTATTTTGTAATATAAAACTTTATTGATGTAAGTGATTAATGTCTATTAGATAACTATACACTAAAATTGTGTTAAAACAAAAAAATCCTAAAAGTTTGGCGAATTAGTAAAATTCATAGAGAATTGTTTTAATTAGATGTTGAGTGCTAATATTGTTCCTGCAAATTATTTTCTAAAATACATTCTTTATGTATCTTGTTTAAAAATTCATATTACGTATAAAAATAATTTGAAAGTGAAAAATATAATCATTTTATTTGTAAAGGTGACGTGTCATTTTTTAATTAAACTTTTAAAAATTAGGCATCTAAAACATTTGAAAATTGAATTTCATAAATTATTGGATTCCTAAGCATTATTAAAATGTAATTTATTCCATAAATTACTTGACCATGTGAACATTCCACAATTCGTATAGTTTATGATATTCATAATCATGGGCATGAGCGTAGGAATTCACACATGATGTTTATGGATCCTTATCGAGATACATTTAATTTAAATAAGTTGGAAAGGGACTTCCACACAATTTCAATGACAACACACCATAGTTGCAATATAGTCATTATAATTTACTTCAATTTTCCAGTGACACTTCTAGAAAGACATGCTTAGCTAATAGGCTATTTGTGTCAACTTTGCTTAGAATTTTGGTCAATCTCGCTAGTTTTTGACTTTTTGGGTGCTAGGGAAAACTTGGAAGATGAATTATAGTCTGGTTAGAATTTTCATCAGCCCTACCAATTTTAGGTCTCTATTGTCATGTAAAAGGTGGCATAGATGTTTTAAAATAAAAAAATCATTTGGTGCGACCATAGAGGAGGCCAGAAAAATGACGCGGCTATAGAGGAGGCCAACAAAATGTCATCGACATTGACTGTTGTGTGGTTTTTGTGTAGTGGTGATGGCATAAGTAACATTTGTTTTAAAGTCCTCAAAAAACAAAACAAGTGTCTATGCAGTTATCGATAACGTATTGTTGGGTGTCATTCTCTAGGTTTATGTTGTTGTTGAAGGTAGCTGTGAGTGTGGAGGGCAAGCTTCTATGAAGGTGCAAGTGTGTTGATCAGCTGTGGAATTTTTGTGAAGGTGGTTGGAGGTTATCTTCTATTTTTTACATGCATCAATGGTTGCAAAAGGTGTGGGTTGTGCTAATCCTATGGTCTTTTTTTCTAGGTGGTGGAGAAAGAATGAATCGAAGAGAAAGCAAGTGGGAAGAGGTGTTATTGAACGAAGCGAGAAGAGGTACATAATAGAAAAAACCATTTTTCGAGTATTTCTAAAATAGTTTATGCTATTTTCAAAAGGGGATTGTTGATTGTTCCTCTGTAGCTTAGTCTAAATTGTTTGGTTCATGGTTTCCATGTAGCCACCATTGCTAGAAGGAAATATTGTTTGTTTTTTGCATTTCATGTATTGTATTCATGTGTTTTTCATGGGTTTTCCATTAGGGTTACTCTTGAAACCAATATTGTTTCATTGTGTCAATTGTTGTTGAAAAGACTGTATGGTTTTGTGGGTTTTGGCATGTGGTTGACTGTTGGCTATATTGTTCCACTTATGGCTTTGGTTCTATGTGAATGGTTGGAAAATAGTTAATCTGGTGTGTTTTTGGTGAATCTTTAAATCAAGATTTCTTGTGTTTTGTGGGTTTTGGTATGTGGGTGACTGTTGGCAATATTGTTTCATTTATGGCTTCCATTTTGTGTGAATGGCTACAAAATAGTTAATTTACTATGTTTTTGGTGAAATTTCCCACCTAGGTTACCATTGAAACCATTAATGATTCATTTAGGGTTTGCATTTTCCTGGTGAAGGTTTTGAGTTAGTCTGTTGCTGGGAGCTTTCTATGTTTTGTGGGTTTTCTATGTGAACCACTATTGGAAGCTATGTTTTTGTGTGTGATGGTTGCAACCCAATGAAATAGTTAATGTTATATAGGTTGCGTTGTTTTATGGTATATTGTTGCATTTTTTATAGGGTTCTATTGGAAAAAAGAGTATATAGTTTATTCACAATGATATTGTTTGATTTATGGTTCGACTTTTGCACACATGTTTTTGTATGGATTTGTCACTGTGATTTTTAGTGTTTTTCACGTTTGGCCATCTGGGTGAGTGTTGATAACAATATTGTTTCATTCACATCTTTTGTTTTGTGGCAATGGTTGCAATGCAGTAAAATAGTTAATGTTATGTAGTTCATGTTGTTTTGCATAAGGGATTGCTCACTGTTGTTGTCTGTGTTAGGCTATATTGTTCCATTTATTTTTGTTGTTATTACAACCATCACCACTAAATGAAAAGCATACAAGAATTAATGTTGATACAAATCAGCATTTAATTTTCACATCCTTGTCTATCCATGTGGCCCAAAAAACAAAACCCTCTTCCCAAAGCAACCAACAACCACCTCCACCACATTTTTCACAGCACTTGGAATGCCAAAAATCTAGGAGGCTAACAGAAATTCTGACCAAGCTTATAAGCCATTCGCCACTATATCTATATACGTGTATATATATATATTTGTATATATGTATAGAAATGTGTATATATGTATATATGCATATATATATATATGTATGTATATATGTATATATATATATGTGTGTGTGTATATATGTGTATATATATATGTATACATGTATATATGTATATATGTATATATATATATGTGTGTGTGAGTATGTATATATATACCTTTTGCCATCATACCAACTAAATGCAAGCCATAAAGAGAGACCCATGAGAAATTGAAATATATATGTATATATGTATATATGTAGACATATATATGTATATATATATATATACATATATATTGATATTAAAATATACCCACTATAGGCTAAGGCACAAAACAATAATCAATAGTACCTAATGTAACCAAACATTGAATAAACAACATTAATTGTTTTATTCTGTTCCAAAAATGAAATGATATAGTCTAAGGCACACATTAACTATTTTTTATCTCGTTCTAATGATAAACACAAAATGAAAGCCATATGTTAAGAAAACATTGAATCAATAGAATTAATTATTTTATTATGTTCCAATAATGAAATGATATGGCATGAGGCACATCATTAACTATTTTTTATTCTGTTCCAACCATGGCCACAAAATGAAAGCGATAAACTAAACAACACTGGTTTCAACAACGACCCAAATGGAGAAATGATCTATATATATACATACACACACACACACATATATGTCTAGATGTATTAATAAAGAGGAAGTCGTAAAGATTCACAGTGGGAAACGAAAGTAAAAATATACTCATTTCTCAACACAACCTTATCAAAAATTGAAAGAATGTCTTATTGAAAAAATTCCTAGATATTTGTTTTGTTTTGTTAGTCGTTAAACGATTGTTGTTATTATGACCATTTCCATTACATGCAAAAAATATAACAATTAGTGTTGATGCAAACAACCTTATTTCCAAAGGAGTCAACAACTGCCACCACCACCTTTCCATGGCTATCGGAAGGCCAAAAATCTGTGAGGCTTACGAAAATTATGACTAGACTTATAACCCATCCACCCATATATCTGTATATATGTATATATGTGTATATACATGTATATATATATATATATGTATATATATGTATATATGTATATATATGTATATATATGTATATATATATATATGTATACACACATATATAAATATATGTGTGTATATACATATGTATATGTATATGTATATATGTATATATGTATGTGGATTTTTGTATGTATGTATATATATACATACACACACACACACATGTGTGTGTGTGTGTGTGTGTGTGTGTGTGTATTTATGTGTATTTGAAATGTAGCCTTTCATGGATGGAGCCTTGAGAAATATTGATAGACCTTCGCATTTACAATAAGACACTATCAAAAATTAAATACTATAGCCTGTTAAAAATGTAGCATAAAGAATGTACATTTCTGACCACTCTAGGTAGTTGTGAAATGAATATTGCTTATTACAATCAATATAGAGTACATTAGGATCTAATTGTGAATTTGACCATTGTTACTAGTTTAGTAATCACTATCATTATTCTGAAAGGTTGTTTGTAACACATTAGTTTGTCAAATACTACATTATGTCTAGGTTATGGTCTACAATAATAACAATAAAGTGTGGAGTTTAGTGTAGTGATTATACATAAATTGAATGAACTGCATAGCATTAAATTATATTTTATTCCATTGCAGAAAAATTGCAATAGAAAGCTAAAAATCACACCTACTATCCTATGTAAAACTTTTATTGGAAAGGGTAGACCATATACATGTTTTGTGTATACAAAGTTTGAATTTCAGAGCAATGATCATATCTAATTCATAGACAATATGTAAATTAGGAGATATCAAAGTTCTAAATTTTATAATGCATAATTTACTTTGTAGTTGCAATGCAATGAATGAAGTAATTACAATTTAGCCATACCTATTGCATGTGGCAGAATGCAGTATGTACAAAAAAAAAAAAAGGCTTGATTTCCATCCAACCATATTGGCTCATGGAGCATTGTGTGCTCTTACAAAACCCCCGAACAAGAAAATAATTTTTTCACCACTGTGACCATTGGTGAAAATATTTTCTTAGTGGAAATAAATGTTATAATTTTTTTATAATTTTATGGTAGGGTGGAGAGTGGGCCTTATTGTGTTGAGTTCTATTTTATAATTTTTATGTGCATATTGCTATATTTCCATAACCAGAAAACCAAAGACATAAATCAAACAACATTGGTTTCAACAATGACCTAGATGGAGAAAGCCACAATATAACTCGAGCTATACAATAACAATAAACAAAATCTGCATAACCTCAATAATTTTATCTTGTTGCAAACATGCCAACAAAATACTTTGATATACATACAAATCTATGGACAAGAAAATTTAATATTGTCTCATTTATGGCTTCCATTCTATGTAAATGGTTATGATATATTAAAATAGTCTATGTTGTTTTCTATAGTGCAATGCAATTTTTTGTTCTATAGCTTTGGCTATATACTTTCATTTGGAATGCATAATAAAATAGTTATTACTATAGAGTTAATGTTGTTACCCAAAAGGAATTCTCGAAAATCATAATGACTGATTTCAATTGGACTATCTACAAAAATCTACATGTATGGTATTATATGCATAAAATATTGTTATAGAGCAGTCATAATCAATGATGTCCAAGGAAATCTAACACAGTGTGCATAAGATTAACTATTTTAGTCCATTGCAAGCAAAGCTTGAAAGTAACCCCCTCGAGGAACGAGATACATTGTCCACCACTTTCATAAATGGTAAACTGAATCCTTCTTGTAACACTTAAGATATAGGCTATCATTCTAACAAGCCATTCTTGAGTTTGGCAACAATATTGATATTAACAAATAATACAACCTTCTTTGAACAACACATTATTTGAAATTGAAACAATATAGCGTTCTCACGACACCTTGTTAAAAATGAGATGATGTAGCCTAGGCTAGAGTATAACAATTAAGAATTCCATATTGGAATGATGGTTAGAAAAGAAAAGGCGTGAATTAGAAATTCATTCCTCCTAGATGTGCAAACAATACAACATCTTCTAAACAACATCTTATCTAGAATTGAAATAATATAGCATTCTCATGACACCTTGTTCAAAATGATACGATGTAGCCTAGGCTAGAGTATAACAATGAAGAATGCCATAGCGGAACGATGGTCAAAAAAAAAAGGGCATGAATCAGAAATTCATTCCTCCCCTATGTGTAGATATGTATGTATGTCACGGTGGATGCAAACAACATTGATATATAGTGATTACTATGTTACTTTTCATTGGGTCATTCTTGGAATGATAAGTTTTATTTTTGTTGATATATGGAAGATTGATGCCGCCATTGATCGTATTAGTGGACAGTGTATGTTCTAGGTTGGTTGTGTTGGAGGAACATAGATTGTTTTTGAAATTATTTATGTAAAGATCTATATTTGTGTGTTTTTTATATTATTTGTTTTGATCATATTGTAGATGTGCCAACAAAAAATGAAATATACAAAGGTTTTCAATTTAAAAATTGACAATGGACCTTATTAGATTTTGATGGTTTAATTGAATCTTTGGTTGTTGTATTCTTGTCACAATAGAACTTGTGCCCAGCCACCGGCATTGCAACTTTGTCTTTTACAAAGAGCAGCTCCAATAATGTCAGTGGACTCTAGCTCTCCCCAGGCTACTCAACAACTATCAGGAATTGATCCTATAAGTATGTTCCTTGTTTATTCTTTGTTCCTGCCACTTGTATTGGTTGTTTCCCATGTGCATTAAGCGAACTGCAAACATGCTTTGCTTGCATTTGTAGACTTTTTCCTATATAGTTTGACTTGTTTATATTTAACATATTTATGTAGCCTTCACGACTTTGTTTTCTAGCTATTTGGGAGTAGCCTATGTTTAGCTATCTACATTTCTTCCTTTTTAGTGGAGTTTCATATAGCTTTCTTTTTGTTGCAATATTTCCTATGCAACATCCATTGGTAATTATAGACTTGTTCATAGCCATTGCATCTATTGATTGGTGATGGAATTCTTTATACATCTTTATTGAAATCATGAATGTGTCATTGAAGTCTTTGGCTTTGTGTTCATGGCTGCACCACTATATAGTTTATGTTTTTTTCTTCAAGGAATTGTTGACAACTATTCTATAGCTTCCTAGCATGTGCTAGCCACCTCTTCCACCTTTCCCTCAGCCACTGAAAAAAGTTGTGATATGTAAGGGTTGTTTTCTAGCAAAGAGGCTATTGGCCTTAATTGTATTCTACAAGGTGTTGTTGGCTATTTTCCTCCACCTTTGGTTATGATATGGGGCTATATTCCTACAATCAACAATTCCTTTTTGTAAATGGCATAGACTATTAAGTTGCTTTGCTGGCTTTAGAATGCTGATTTTTAAAATGCCCATATATGCCTATGCAACTAACTTTTGAGATGTATACATTGATTTGGAATTCATTTTACAACTCCAAATACATATATTCCATGTGTTGGCTATATATACATGGGTTTGTTCCTTAGAGATATATGCATGGAAAAAGTATGTTTCTTTGTTGTAGTGTTCTATTCCTATTTCATCCATGTTTCTTTGTTGTAGTGTTCTATTCCTATTTCATCCATTGTGAATGTGTGTATATGTCTAATTAGATGTAGACACCATTTGTATGTATTGTAGATATGTATGTGAAATTAGAGACACACATTATTCATCCATATTCGTAGAGATGTATGTATGTGAAATCACATGCAAACAATATTCATATTTTTTGCTTGATATGTTTGTTCTTTTCATACATTAATGATGATTCATGTTTGATTTATGGTGCCTGTCCCATGGGGATGGTTGCAAAGTACTAAAATAGTTCATGCCCTTCACAATGGACTATTTTTGGGTGTTTTTGTATGATTTCTATGGTGGTTGATATATAGCCTTCCATTATAACAAACCCTTATTGAGGTCTTGATAGTTAACAACTATCCTTCGATGAGAAAATTGACTCTTTTATTGTTCTCAAACCATAGCGACCGAATAGGAATCATATGCAAATTAGTCTTGATCTCAACTAGTGTTTAATTTTGATGTCCTTCTCTATTGACTCACCAAATTATTTTCATTTAGAAGTGAAAATATATCAACTGTAACTCTATTCTGACTAGATCCCCCCTACATGAGAAGGTTCGAAAGATGGCACTTGAGGCTAAAAAAAACTCTTACCAAAGTTGACAGAAATAGGGGATATCCACCCATCTTGCATGTGAGTTGTTAGAGTTACAGGAAGAGTGGCATAAATATTGCATATGGGACTTGTAATATAGCTTGCCATCTAGAAAATATAGCAATACCAATAAAAATAGGTATTAGTGTGTATGAATATTGTCTGCAGCTATAATGAAAAATATATGTATTTGCACATAGGGAAAATATATTGTCCACCATTGTAATTAATGGTAGCGTCAAATGAAATATCATACTAGGAAACCTATGCCCAATTTTTGATTCAATCAAACATAAAGTGTATAGCATTAACTATTTCAATCTATTGCAACTATAACTGCACTTGTACAAAAGTGATAAATTAGACGTTGTTGGATTGAACATTGGCCCCCTCGTGGAAACCTAAAAAACATTAAAAATACACTGTTACAAACTTGTGGAAACCCACAACGACAAAAACACAAACCTTAAAGAGAAATCCATACAAAATATACTATTGTCTCAACAAAACCTCATTGAAGATTGAAAAAATAGAGCCTTTTCAACAACTTCTAAAAAATGAAACCATATAGCTAAAGCAAGAGAGAAATAATTAATAATTCCCAATGGAATCTAACACAAAGTCTATATGATTAACTATTTTATTCCATTGCAACCATAACCACAAAAAAAAAGCCAAAAAATTATAGTGTGTTAAGGAGAATTGGAAGACTTCTGAATATCACCTTTTTTGAGGATGAGACAATATACCCCAAGATACAGAAGAGCAACAAAAAGTACTGCATAACATGGACAATTTTATTCAATTCAAAACATAGCCACAAAATTGAAGCCATAAACAAAAACCCACAAAGACTCACAGAAACAAGCCAGAGTTGAAATGTACTCATTCCTCAACAAAACCCTATCAAAAAATTCATACAACATAGCCTTCTCAACAACACCTTGCTGAAAGTTAATAGTAACAAGCCCATCCAAAAAATATACTTTTTTTTGCACCTTATAAAAATTTGAAGAAATTAACAATGCCTTATTGCATATTAAATAATATAGGGTTCAAAAAATTGTAGACCATGAATGAAAAAAATGTGGAAAACAGTATTACTAGTATGCAACTCCTCCTGCTTGGTTTAAACAAACCTCTTCTTGTTGGTTCTCTCTATTATGCATTGTTTCTCCTAGCCTGCAAAGATAGCCAAAACCCAGAGATCATAAACAGAAACACACAAAAATTGATAGCCTCAAATACATGGAAAACCATACACACAAATTGTGAGCCATAAATGAGGTAATATTGTGTACTTATAACCTATTTATAGTATTTTGTAAACAACACCTTATCAATATTTTAATCAATCAACAATACCTTCTCACAAATCAAGAAATATAGCTTGGCATAGACTGTGAACCAAAAATTAAGGAATATACACAAATATTCATATATATACAAGAATTGTCAAAACCCACACCTTTTGCAACCATTGATGCATGCAAAAAGAACAAGATTTCCTCCAACCAAGTTCACAAAAATTCCACAGTCGATTAACGCACCTGCAACTTCATGGAAGCATGCCCTCGTCACTCAATTATGATATCACATAGCGGTGAGAGTTGCACATACACACACACATAGACACACACACACACATACACATATATATATATATATGCATATATGTATATGTGTATGTATATATATACATATATATACATACACATATACATATATATATATACATATAGATATATATACATATATATATACATATATATATATATATACACACATAGATATATATGTATGTATATATGAAACCCACAAAAAAATGGCAGTATCAAATCCAAGAAAAATAATACAGACAAAACTGAAACAATAGATGAGACAAGATATTTGAAACAATCAACAATGCCTTATGGCAAATCAAGCAATATAGCCTAGGACAATGCACGAATCACAAATTAAACAAAATCGCTAAGGGTTTGTTTGACATGGAGTTGTTCCCACTTGCTTCAAACACATCTCTTCTCGCTAACTTTCCTACACAAAAATGGGAAAAATATTATCACAGGTGACACAAGTTTTCTTTTGTATTTGCAACCATTCACCCATTCAAAAAACACAAAATAACCTACAACCACCTTTGTATAAGCTGCATAGAGCTTAATCCACATTGCATCCTCACAAAAGCTTACCCTCATCATTCATGGCTTGCTATATATGTGTGTGTGTGTGTGTGTGTGTGTATCACTATATTTTTGTATGGGTTTGCTACTATTAATTTCCAAGAAGGTGTTGTTTGGAATGCTATGTTGTTTCATTTTTCTAGAAGGTTTTGTTGAGAAAGCGGTGTGTTATCACAAGCGGCACTTTTATTTTTCTCTATAACCATCGCCCCATGAAAGAAACACAAAATAACCTCTACCCAGCTTTGCAAAAGCTGCACAAAGGCTGATTGAGCTTGCACTCTGCCAGAAGTGTGGCATGCTTGCTCACAGCACTGCTAGAGTGTGTAGCAACAAAATGATACCAAATAATACCTTATGGATATTTTCTCGATCATTTGTTTTGTTCCTCGAGTTGTTAAATGGAAAGTTTTGTTAGAACCATTCCCAATGCATGCACACCATAGAAAAATTAATCTTGATATGAACTAGATTTCAATTTTACTAGCCTCCTCTACCCATGCAGTATGGAATGTCCCACCCTATTCCAAAGGCAGCCAATAACTTCCTAGGCCATCTTTTGCACAACCATTGGAAGGAAACAAAAATGGGAGGCTGATGAAATATATTGCCCAAAGTTATAACCCATCTACCACCTGCTACTCGAATTAGTATCCCATAGGCTACACACTGTAAATGAAACAATGTCGTAGAGGTTTCATGTATGTGCTACATACATTGGGAATGGTTGCAATAATACTTTGCATTTAAAAGTTACCAAACTACTTGAGAAATTTAGGGTATTATCAAAAAAGAATTGTTTGATGGTGATTTTTGGATTGATCTGCATGGAATTTGTAACAAACATTATAGCCAAGTACCATATGAAATCCATATCTAGCATGACACTATCATTAGAGATCACAAAGAAGTAGCATAAAAACTTTGTAAGTATTAGATGGATACCCAAACATAGATAGTTACATACATAAATACATGATAGACATATATATCTACATAAAAATTTGTCAAGATATTCTATGTTGCATGCATATACGCAGATATATCCAGTACACATACATATATCTACACATATCTCTAGCAAAAAAAATTATACCTAGGGAGATTTCAATTACATGCATGTATATTTATCTATATGCATATGTAAATGTCCACAAGGAGATATATTAATAGGTGTAGATGGTGTGATTCGTCTACCTTGCCATATGGAAATCATAAATGAGATAATATGTTGAAATCTTAGTGGCTATTTTTATGAACTCTGGTCAAAATTCTTGTGTGTCTATCTGGTTTTCTACCCCTCTAGCGGGGGGGAAAAGGTGGCAGGTTGTCCTCCTATTTTGGTGAACTTTGGTTGGAATTTTCATCAGCCTTCCCAATTTTTAGGTCTCCAGCGCCATCGAGAATCTGGCAGATTTTCTTTTTTTTTTTATAAAAAAGCATTCAACATGATGATAGAGGAGGCCAGTGAAAAGGTATCAACATTAATTATTGTATGGTTTCCTTGTAGTGGTTATGATGCAAGTGTCATCTATCTTAAAATTTCTCAGATAAGAAAGCAAACGTCTGTGTAATTTTTAAAAATGCATTGTTGGGTTTCATTGTCTGGGTTTATGTTGTTCTTCAAGGTGGATATGAGTGAGGAGGGCAAGCTTGTGTGAAGGTGCAAGTGCGTTCATCTCCTGTGGAATTTCTGTGAATGTGCTTGCTATATCATATTATTTATGTGTATACATATGTATGTATAAATATATGTGTGTGTGTATATATATGTGTATATATATGTGTGTATATATATATATATATAATCAACAATATTAATAATTTTATTCTGTTCCAACCATAACCATAAAATGAAGGCCATAAATAAAACAATATTGGTTTCAAGAGTGAAATAGATGGAGAAAGCCACAATATAGCCCAAGCTATATAATAAAAATCAATAAAAATTGGATAACCTCAACAATTTTATTCTATTGCTAACATACCCACAAAATGTAAACATTAAAGAGAAACCCCTTGAAAATTGACAATAACAAACCCATACAAAAAAAAAACTCCTTTCTCAACACAACTTGCTCAAAAATTGAAAGAATATAGCCTTTTGAACAACAACTTCTCCAAAATGGAACAATATAGCTTAAGCAATATAACTATAATCAACAATGTTGAATGGAAGCTAACACAAAGCGTATATGATTGACTATTTTGTTTTATTGCAAATAATAGTAATGAACAATACCTAATGCAATGAGATGTAACCTATATAACATTAACTATTTTGTTGCATTGAAGGAATAGCCAAAAAATGGATGTCATAAATCAAACAATATTTGTTTCAACAGCAAGCTAGATGAACAAAACCATTAAAGACAAAGAATCACAGTAACATATGCTTGCAAAATGATAGGCATAAGACATCGACCATAGATTAAAAAATATTTGTTCTTTCAAAAAAAATATTGTCTTCTCTCAACAACACCCTATCAAAATTCGGCACAATCAACAATGTGTTAACAAAGATTAAGCAATATAGCCTGCGGAAACTTGCAGACCACAAGTGAAATAATATTCATAAGAGTTCTCGTATTCACATCTTCGTGCTTCCTTTGCATAGATAGATATGTATACATATGGAACATACATTGTGCATCACTCTAATTATTAGTGCCATTTCCAACACTTTTGTATTACTTTTGGAGTCATTGGCTCATGCAAAAAATGGAAAATATGTTGCTACTAGCTTTAGAAAAAACTTCACAGTAGGTAGTTGGACTTGCACCTTCAAAGAAGCTCATCCTCTTGGCATCAACATTTACTATTGTATGGTGTCTGTGTAGTGGTAATAGTTGTGACAATATCTACTATTGAAAAACGTGAGTAGAGATAGTGAAAGTGTTTGCAAATTTCAATAAGGCATTGTTGGGTGTTCTTCTTTGACTTTAGCTCCTTTGATAGTTGTGAGAGAAGATTGAGAGCTTCTTTGAAGGTTGAAGTTTGTCCACCCTTTCCAATAGTTGTATCACTATGTGTCTATATCTATTAGTTCTCATTCATCTATATATCTATATTGTCTACATGTAATGTTGTGGACATACATTTCTATGTGTGCTTCTTTAGTATATATATTTCCAAATAGCAAGTCTCTCTATATGCATCCAATCAATGATGTTGGATTGTATTTGTTGGCATATTTGCTAAAAGTGAATTTTAGGTTCTTATTTGTTAGAGGCTCACAAAAGGAGTTGTTTCTTGTGTGATGAGAGAGATTGCTTCCACCATAGATAGAAGTGATGGAAATCTATGTTCTTGCTTGGGGGTTTGGTGAGATCCCATGGGGCTTAATGACCCAATATGGTAGGGTGAGAGTAGGCCTTCTTTTGTTGTTTTTCATTTCACATTTGCTATTTGTTGTTCATTATTTCTTAAAGGCTCATAAAAGGAATTTTTATAATCATAGGATGTTTGGTATGTGTGATCAGAAGGATTGCTTCTACCATTGATAAAACTGATGGAAAATCTATATTCTTGCTTGAGGGTTTGTTGAGAGCCCACGGGGATTCATGAACCAATGTGGTAGGGTGGAGAGAAAGCTTTGTTTTGTTGTTTTCCATTTCATATTCTCTATTTCTATTTGCTTGTGTTGTGCGCAGTTCTAGACATGGTTGTATGCATGTATACATTTATGTATGCATATATGTAAATAAAAAAACAACTCATGACCCTCTCCTCGACTCTTAAGGGCTTAAAAAATTGGGAAGTCTGGTAGAAATCCTGACCAAACTTCAGAAAAAACCAAATAGTAGCTTTTTGTCCTCCTTGTGCTACTAAAAAACTCTAAAACTGGTGCATATGTATATCTATTTTTATATATAAATGTTCACTCATAAGATTGTGCTCCCAATATGGTAGGGTGGACAATACATCTTCTTTTCTTTTGTTTGGGTGTTTTCAAGCATGTTTTGTCTTCATTGTAATATTTGTATATGTATATGTATATATGTGTATGTATATATGTGCATGCGCAATGGAAAATGTGAAGCTTTTATGGATGGAGATTTAAATGAATGAAGGTATGATGCACAACCATGGGAGCGGCGGCGTTACACTCTTCTTTAAAGTGTACATTGTACTTTCCATTTGTTACACTCTCCATTGAAAATATTTCATATGTATAGCTACATTTGCAAATACATTTACATATGCACATGCTTTGGTTGTTGTTGATGGAACACTATTGCAAAAAGTATTTGTGAATGTATAGGTTTGTAATTTCCAATATTTTTTACTTTTCTACAATGTTTTATATTTTACAACTGGCAAATTGCTAGATATGCATCTGATGTATATTGCTGATTGTGATGTCTTAGTAATAAATGTACGGTGGAGAGTGAGTATTCCTTTGGTTTGTTTCATTTTGCATTGCTTGACTGTTGATTGATTGCACTGTTGCTTTCTTAGCTAGTGTAGAAATCCTCTTATGTTTCCAAGTAGCAAAACCCATAAATTGTTGGAATTTGTTGTTTGTCTTCTACTATATGTATATGTATATTTATATGTATATATGCATGTCCAATGAAATATGTGAAGCTATTTTGGATGCAGAGTGCCATGAAGGAAGGGACAATGCACAACTATAGACAACAACAACAATACAATATATTCTTTAAAGAGTGCATCGTACTTTCCATGCATGAAACTCTACATTGAACACCGATTGCATATGCATATATACATTTGTAGACACATTTCCATATATGTTTATTTTTCTTATTGTCAATAAGTGACTATAGCAAAAAAAATTTGTCTGCATGTAGATTTTTTATTTTCAAAATTTTTCATCCCTTACACCATGGTTTTACATCTACAGGTAGGAAATTTTCATATATTCATGTAATGCATAATGTCAATTCTCATGCCTTGGGTATTATTCCTTGTAGGCTCAAAATGTAACCATTAGAATGGAAGGTACTATATTTGCAATTATGAGAAACATTCATTTCTTGTTTGATCACATGGTAGAAATTTGTGGAGATAGTTGACCTGATACCATTAAGGAGACTTCATTTTCTGAAGATTATTTAAGTATTAAACTATGTATCATATATATACTTCAAAAATTACTAGTATATGCGACATGGTTTAACACTAATAATGCTCTCCTAAAAAGAATTCTTCTCAATGATGCATGGTGTTACCATTAATTCCTATCCATACACAAATTTAGTAATGTAATCGATGCATTTCCTTTTGAGTTAGCCACTGTCCCACTAAGATTGATCGCTTGCATTCTTGTTTTCTTATTTGGAGTTTGAAAGAACTTTTAAATAGAATTCATATGAATACATACAATTATGCATACATATTGTTGTTATGTGCCTTTGGCTACTTTGTTGCATATTCAATTAGGTTGACTGCTATAGTTATTCCATTGCCCTTTAACTTGGTGCTTGCAACCATTTTATTGTGTTGTTAATATTATTACTATAGGAATCATAGCCCTCTTCAAGTTTGAACTCCACGTTGAGTGCAAATTGTAGAGAGGCGGCAAAGTACAAAAGAAACAAACTTTATTATGCACACCACAAAGACTGGATTTGCACAAGTCAGCAAGCCAAGTACTTGCAATAGAGATGTGCTCTGGACCCAGCTAGGCACATTGCCATTGCAAGCGAGCTCACCAATAATATTTGGTCACTATTTCTCCCCCTCAACTTCCACCCCTTCATAGTTGAACTGCACCCATCACTATGAATCTACTTCAACAATACCTTGTTGTACATTGGCATAGACCCTTTTTGGGCATGCCTTGTCAAGCACATCTTTGACAGCCCAACCCTTAGGCAACATGTTTGGTGAACCTTTCTACATAGCAATGCAATCCTTTTTCTGACACATTAATGCTTTGTTTGAATTGAAAATTTGTCCTATTTGCAATGAGAGCTATGTTGGCATGAGAGTCCGAGAATCTACCGCTAGTGTTGCCTGTTTACGTTGTGCTTTTGAAAAAGGTGTCCATAGATATAGCCTGGTAAACAAAACGGATGTAGGGCTGCAACCAGCTGTCCTTGTGAAGCTTACTCAAGTTGAAGAAATGCTTATAGCCAGAGTTGCTCCCATTTTACAAGTGACCCATACTAGAGGAGGCCAATAAAAAAATAGTGGCCATACTATAAGCTACCCACAAGACATCACAGGTATTGCAACTTTGTTACCACGTCGGCTACATGATCTTGAAGTTGCCATTGTGCAAAGATTTGGCATGTAGGGGACAAACTATGATTGCTATGTTGACAAACATAATGTCATGGTTGCATTAATTTATAAATTGAGAATGACTCATACTTTAGTGATGCTGCAATAGAATATGATGCTTTAAATTTGTTGCCTTCTACAAGTACTGACATCTTTGAAATCTTGCACATAATGGAAGAACCAAGGCATGACACAAATGAACCAATGACAACTGTAGAAAGTGTTGTTGATGAGGAAGCTGACCTTCAAGACTCATCATCATTTATTCTGTTGATGTCAAACCCTCCTCAAGAATTACAAGCAATTAGAGATGCCTTAAAAATTAAAGACACTACTCAAAATTCCTTGCCTTGGCTTGAAATAAATTGTAGCCCAATCAATGAATATAATACAAAAGGGTTATTAAGTATGGCTTTTCCAATGTTGTTCCCCACTAGCATGGAAATGCCTATACAATCGAGAACAATATAGATCCAATTACATGAATATGCCTTGCACTTGATTAGATACTATGATAATAGATTTGGGAGGCATGTCAGATTTAGATATTAAATTTATAATTTGATAATGAGATACCAATGCCAACAATCAACATCATTTTTTATGAAAACAAACTTAAACAAAAGGATCCCTAAGTTGGTTCTTGCTTTACAACAATTTCTTTGAGATGCATCAAATACCTAGATGGTGAACCAACTTGTTCACTTTGGTGCATCCTTGCATGGAACCTGCTCATATTGGGCCAAGAGCTGACAAGAAATTGTAGCAATGATCCACCAGCTTGGTACACTGACTCTTTTCTTCACTTTGAGCTCTATAAATACAAAATGGCTTGATCTACATAGGTGATTGAACCTCATACCCAATTTTATTTTCCATACTCTTGAAGATTCTTCATAGAGAACATTGTGTAGAACCCACATAACAACCTTGTACATGCACTTGCAATTCACTATTTTCCATGAAGAGGTTATAAAGAGACTTTTCCACACAAAGGACTATTGATATAGGTATGAGTGGCAGCATCACAGGTCAGCACATGTACTATTGGATGCTTTGGATATGTTGTTAAAATGTGGTTGTCATTGATGTCAACACTATTATCATTTGGTGTATCAATTGCTTTATATGTTGAGGATATTGAGAAAATATTAAGAGAAAGTGTTCCAAGTTTTTTGTGGAACTATGAAGGTCATGAAGGTGTCCTACTTTGTACGTTGAAGATTAGCTAGTGTGGATTAAAGGGTCTATTTTTGACTATATCTAGATCATCCACCAGAAGTTTCAGCGGTCTTTGTAAAGTTTCACATGTGTCGTGGTTTGACAGTGTTCCTGAATGAATATTGTATGGTTATGGTAACTCTATTTGCTATGGATTCTTCTCTATTGTTTCCTAGTGTTCTTGGATGTCTCTAGATCATTGCCTATCTTTTTGGTATTTCCACATTAATGTGTGAGCTCATGGTTGAAGATATTTTCTTGCACATGTTTGATTTTTCATGTTCCTATTCAACATGTTGGTGACAGTGTGTTGTGGATCTTTGAGGAGAAATTAATTAATGTATTTTTATATTGGAGATGTTAATTTGGGTCTCCACTATAGTGTGGCTGACCTAGGTGGATTCACATTAAAATTTTATTCGTAAATTTGGGCCAACATTGCAAATTTGTTCTACTTTCTTAACCAGCCAAGTTGTGATGAAATATCATGTAGCGGATATATAAAGTCAATTGTTTCATTGATGGTGAGTATGCTTCATGTTCTCCTATGTGTGTATGTGTGAATATCATTCGATAGTAGAGAATATTTTAAAGAAGTGTTGAGATTAATTGAAATTTTAATCAAGCTTGTGTAGAAGCTATTTTTTCAGTTCATACCGTTTGGATTTTTAATCCTATTCTGTTGGGAAGTGAGCCCCTTTTGTAATTGACTAGTGACCTCTAGGAAGTGTGCCTGAATGCATGTGTATTCCCCTTATTATTATCTTTATAATTTAGCAAAGTATAATATTGTGGAATAACATCCACCATGATTTTTCCCCTATCAGGGTTTCCACGAAAAAAATCCTTAGTGTTCCTTGTTTCTCTAATGTGTTAATTGTTTGTGGTTAATTGGTTGCTCATCAGATCTGAGATTAAAATTAAAGTTAAGTTAGAAAAGTTTGAATTTCTATGACAATTGATTCACCTCCCCTCTCAGTTTTTTTCCCTTGTTTTTTCAAAAATTGGTATCAAAGCGTGTTCATCTTGAGAAGCCTATTAGATTGAGGTGATCCAGGATGACAACATTTAAGAAGGATAGTCCTATATTTGATGGCACTAACTATTCAATGTGGAAAGTCAAAATACAATATCATCTAAAGTGCATTGGTGATGCTTACTAGAAGATCACAAGAGATCCATATACTATTCCTCATAATGGTCCCTCTACTGCTGATGAGATGAAAGATGCTGAAAGTAATACCAGGGTAGTTGAAGCTTTGGTGAGTGCTTTGATAGATTCAGAGATAGATAATGTGTTAGATCTATAGACAGATCATGAGATTTGGATGAAGTTGGAAAAATTGTATGAAGGAGATGCAAATGTGAAGATGGCTAAGCTACAGAGCTTAAAAAGGAAAGTATGATAATTTGAAGATGGGTGAAGATGAAAATATCACTTCTTTTATATAGAGAGTAAATGAAATAGTGATGGGTATTAAATGTGTCGGTGGTTCTGTGGATGAGGATGAAATTGTGGCTAAGGTACTCAGATCCTTGCCTCCCTCCTACAAAATGAAGGTTCATGCTATTGAAGAGTTTAGATCTGTGAACAAAATGACAAGAGACACATTGATTGGTAAGATTGCTACTTTTGAAATAAGTGAATTTGGTTAATCTACACCAAAAACTAAATTTTCATTCAAGGATACTATATCCGGAAGTAACAAGAAAAGATGTATTCTAGGAGAAAGCTCCAAAAAGGTATCCAAGTATGATGAATAACTAAAATAGCTTGAAGATAAAGAAAGAGAGGTAGAAGAATTGGAAGCACTAATTGCAAAGCAAGAAGGAAGAGGAAAATGTAAGTATGAAGATGTATTGCATATTAATTTTTTTTCTTGCAGTAAAATAGGTCATTTTGCATCAAGATGTCTTGAAAGAATCCCTAGAAGTAAACCTACAAAGTCTATATTCCCAAATAAATGCTATTTTTTTCAATAAGTAGTTACTGATGATGAGTCTGATAAAGACATTGGAAAAGAAGATGATTGGGCTTTCATTGCTACCATTGAAGATAATTTTGTGGCTAATGAGTCTACCAAAGATGAAAAATATCTTGCAACCCAAGTTAAAGAAAATGATGAATGGGTCATTGATAGTGGATGCTCACACCATATGACCTTTGATAAAAGAAAATTTGTAAGTCTAGAGAAGTATGACGATGGGGTTGTGAGATTTGAAGATGACAATGCTGGTGTGATTTGTGGCAAAGGATCTATTTTCCTTGGTAGTAAGGACAACATTGATGATGTCCTCTATGTTTAAGGCCAGATGCACAACTTCTTGAGTGTTGGACAAATGGTTCATAAAGGATATGATCTCTGGTTCAAAGATGGAAAATGCAAGATACGTGGAAATTCTGAGAATATGATTGGGTATGTGCAGGATCATGATGGGCCAAAAAGTGGCAATATGATGGGTATGTGGTTGATGACTTTCCTTTTACCCAAAATTGATGAAATGAAAAGGGTTTTTAAAGGAGACTCTTAGCTTTCCACCAATATAAATTATGCTTTACTTTGAATTTAATAAGTAATTATTATTCATTTTCTATTCAAATTATGACTAAAGTCATGATTGATAGACTTATTGAAAAACATCTATAGCTTTCAAATAGTATCACATTTTTTGAATCCAAAACATGCATCACATTCTATGCTTTGCATCCTATAGGATTAAAAAAGAAAAATTGAATTTCATGAAGTTTTGACCAAGTTAAGGTGGTCATACATACACGCTTTTTATATTTTTTAAAATTTGTAATAAAAAATTCATAATTTATTATTTACTTGGAAAAAAATTACAAAAAAATATGCATCACATCGGGACATGAGTCCTCTACTTATATCTAAAATAATATAAAAAATATTGTGGTTAGGGTGGTCAGACAGACACCTACTTCTTATTTTTTCCCTGAAATTTAAGTACTACTGCGTTGAAATTTCAAATTTTCAACAAATGGATTTCTTTTTTTTTTAAACAAACCTAGTAGTTTAGAAACTAAATTCAATTTGCTACAGATTCTATTCTTACATATTTTTGAAATAATATATAAAACCTATTCAAATTTTTTCAAGTTGATTTTTTTGCCACTTAAGGGCCTATTTTTTCCATGATGATCCTGCACATACCCAATTGAAACAGGAAAAAAAAAAAAAAAGGTATTATTTTTCACCTAAACACTGTGAGTGGGAGTTGTTTAATTGCTCAAATAGATGAAAGCTAGTTGTTGCATAGGAGGTTGTGTCATGTAAACTTTGACAACATTATCAAGATAAGTTCTACTCAAGCAGTAAGAGATCTACCTACGTTAGTGAAGCTTGCTAATATAATTTGCAAGGAATGTCAAATGGGTAAAAAACTAGAGTCTCCTTCCATAGTAAATAGTTTCATTCAAACAATTTGCTAGAGTTGCTACATACTAACCTTTGTGGTCCCTCGTAGTTAGAAGTATTCATGGAGAAAGGTACTTTATGTTGGTTATTGATTATTACTCTAGAAGTGATTCTGGGTTTCCTTTTTAAGAGAAAAGTGTTAAGCATTGGAGAAGTTCAAAGTTTCAAGTATACAACAGAAAATGAGAAAGGTCTGAAAATAAAGTGCCTGAGATCTAACAGAGGTGGTGAGTTCACTTCCAAGGAATTCAACTCTTATTGTGAAGAGTATGGAATTAAAAGACAATTATCTGCTCCCGAAACCCCTCAACAGAATGGAGTTGTAGAGAGAATGAATAGAACAATTTTGGATGTTTCCAGAACTATGATGATGGAAGGAAATGTACCTTAGATGTACTGGAGTGAAGCGGTAAGCACTGTTGTGTATACCTTGAACTAGGTAAATGTTAATGGTAACTCTTGTAAGACTCCTTATGAGTTACGGTATGGTCATAAGCCTAATGTTAAGTATTTTAAGATCTTTGGAAGCAAGTGCTATATCAAGAGAGATGATGATATAGGAAAATTTGATGCAAGATGTGATGAAGGAATCTTCCTAGGTTACTCCACTAAAAGCAAGGCATACCGGTGCTATAACAAAAGACTAAGAAATATTGTAGAGAGTGCAAATATCAGAGATGATTATGATTCTATCAAATCATCTAGGAACTATAGTTATGATTTAGATGAAGACAATGTAAGTCAAGGAAAGAATTGCCAAACACAAAATTTACTTTAGATTATTCCATATGTTCTAATAAAGCAACCTCAATTCATTTTGGTAATTCAAGTCAATTAAGAGACACAGACAAGTGCAAGTATAGAAGAAAGATCAAAAGAGTCAGAAGTTCAAGAATGTCCAAAGAATCCAAGGTATGTAAAACTGAATCACTTTGAAAACCAAATCATAGGAGATAAGAGTAAAAGTGTGCAAACTAGAAGAAAAAATATAGAAGAATATTGTCTGATTTCCAAGATTGAACCCAAAAATGTCACTGAAGCCTATCAAGATGAACACTGGATGATAGCTATGAAGGAAGACTTGGCATAGATTGAAAATAATAACACATGGCTACTAGTTCTTAGGCCTAAAGACAAAAGTTTGATTGGTACTAAATGGTATTTAGAAACATGTTGAATGAAGAAGGTGAAGTGGTCTAGAATAAGACAAGACTGGTATGTAAAGGGTATTCACAAATGGAAGGTGTTGATTTTGAAGAAACTTTTGTCCCTGTCACCATAATTGGAGCAGTTAGACTATTTCTTGCTTATGCTACTTACAAGAACTACAAAGTCTGTCAAATGGATGTAAAGTTGACATTTCTGAATGGAGAACTAGAAGTGTACATTGAACAGTCAGATGGATCTCAGCTAACTAACAAGGGAGATATGGTTTGCAGATTGAAGAAAGCTTTGTATGGACTTAAACAATCCATACAAGGGAGATATGGTTTCAAGATTGAAGAAAGCTTTGTTAGTTGGATTTCAACTAACTGACAAGGGAGATATGGTTTTCAGCCCAAATATTTAAGAGAATTGTTGAAGAAGTTTGGAATGGATGATTCCAAACCTGTTGGTACTCCCATGGTAACTGGATGTAAGCTGACACAAAATGATGACTCTCCTAAAGAAAAACAAACTTGGTATAGGTCAATGATCTGTGGATTGCTTTACTTGACTCAGACTAGACTAGATATTATGAATTTTTTATGTATGGTTGCTAGATTTCAAGCTGACCCAAAAGAATCACATGTAACTACTATTAAGAGACTCTTTAGATATTTAAAAGGAATAGCTAACTTTGGAATGTGGTATCCAAAGAATGATGATCTCACTTTCTATGCATATACTGATGCAGATAGGATTGGTGATGTAGATGACAGGAAAAGTACTAGTGGTGGTGCCTTCTTCCTAGCAAAGAAGCTGGTATCTTGGTTAAGTAAAAATAAAAACTCAATTTCTCTATCTATTGCTGAAGCATAATACATTTCTGCTGCCAATAATTGTACTCAAGTGATATGGATAAAATAGATGCTGAAAAACACCAGGGTAATATCTGAAGTACCTATTGTTATATACTGTGATAATTAAAGTGCAATAAACATCTCAATAAACTCAGTGCTACACTCAAAGACTAAACATATATCAATCAAGTTTCATTTCTCAATAGAAAAAGTGAATGAGAACCAAGTCAAATTGGAGTATGTGAGTACTAAAGAACAAATTTCATATATATTTACTAAGCCTTTTCTAAAGGATACTTTTGAGTATCTTGGAGGAATTCAAGGGGTAATTACACCTCCTAATATGAACTAAAAGATGCATTTACTTGCGTCAATTCATGAGCTATATTGCTATATTTTGATCAGGATTGATGTTTTTGTGGCTGCTACTTAGGGGGAGTAGTTAGATGTGCAGATATGTGGTTCAAATCATGTACATGAGAAGTTCATGGTTAGCTTTTCTATTGATGTCAAAGGGGGAGAAGAGTAATGTGAAAAATATCTTAGAGGGAGAAGTGCAAAGTCATCTTGTAGAGTAGGAGAAGTCAGTGTGTTGGGTTGATGGCATTTTTCACATCATGTGTTGCCATTAATGCCAA
The DNA here is from genome assembly GCA_007258455.2 of Sequoia sempervirens. NCBI lineage: Eukaryota > Viridiplantae > Streptophyta > Pinopsida > Cupressales > Cupressaceae > Sequoia > Sequoia sempervirens. The sequence continues at coordinate 229,836,844 of VDFB02000015.1, forward strand.
AGGGGGAGATTATTGGATGTTGTGGATATGTTGTTGATATGTGGTTGTCATTGATGTCAACACTATTAGCATTTGGTGTATCAGTTGTTGTATATGTTGAGGATATTGAGAAAATTGTAAAAGAAAGTGTTCCAAGTTTTCTATGGAACTGCAAAAGTCATGAAGGTGTCATACTTTGTACATTCCAGATTAGTTGGTGTGGATTAAAGGGTCTATTTTTGAGTGTATCTAGATCATCCATCAGAAATTTCAGTGTAAAGTTTCAAGTGTGTTGTGGTCTGATAGTGTTTTTGTGGTCTTTGTTAGTGTTCCTGAATGAAGATTCTATGGTTATGGCAATTCTAGTTGTTGCAGATTCTTCTTGATTATTTCTTGGTGTTCTCAAATGTCTCTATATCATTCCCTAGCTTTGTGGTACGTCCACATTAATGTGTAAGCTCATGGTTAAAGATATTTTCTTGCACATGTTTGGTTTTTCATGTTCCTGACTAACATGTTGGTGACAATGCGTTGTAGATCTTTGAGGAGAAATTAATTAAAGTGTTTTTGTATTGGAGATGTTAATTTGGGTTTCCACTATATTGTGGCCAACCTTGGTGGATTCGCATTAAAATATTATTTGTAAATTTGAGCTGACATTACAAATATGTTCTACTTTCTTGGCCAACCAAGTTGTGATAAAATCTCATTTAGCGGATATATAAACTTGATTGTTTCATCGATGGTGAGTATGCTTCATGTGCTCCTATGTGTGTATGTGTGAATGTCATTTAATAGCAGCGTAGAGTGTGAAGAAGATTATGTAAAGTATGAAGAAGTGTTGAGCTTAAAAGGAATTGTAATTAGGCTTGTGCATAAGCTATTTTTTCAATTCATACCCTCTAAATTTTTAATCCTATTATGTTGGGTAGTGAGCCCCTTTTGTAATTGAGCAGTGAGCTCTAGGAAGCATGCCTGAATGCATGTGCATTCCCCTTATTATTTCTCTTTATACTTTTAGTAGAGTATAATCTTGTGTACTAACATCCACTATGGTTTTTCCCCTAACAAGGTTTCCACGAAAAAAATATTGGTGTTCTTTTTCTATCTGATGTGTTAATTGATTGCAGTTAATTACTTGCTCATCAAATCTGAGGTTAAAATTAAAGTTAAGTTAGAAAAGTTTCAATTTATGTGACAACTGATTCACCCCCCTCTCAGTTGTCTGTCCTTGTTTTTCCAACATGTATATGGCTTCTTGTGGTTTCCATATGCCCCAAACATGGACATGCTTGATTGGTCCAACCCACATGAGCTTCAACAAGAAAAAAAAATTTCATTGCTATGTTTCAACATGGAACCTTCGCACCCTAGAGCAACTAATATCAAGGATCCACCACTCATCCTTAGATGACCCATGCTTGCTTAATACTATGCAAATATCTTCTATGGATCCAATGGTGGACTATGAACAATTGTTAAACATGGTTCAAAGGCATACCAAGTGCACTTAATGCACTTTCCTGAGGAAAAAAGGCCATCAATTACAATGTCACTACAAAGCTCCATGGAATACACAGCCATCTTCAACATTGAAAATTAGCAATGAATTAAACAAATCATACAAACCAATAATAAATGATGAGCATGTTAATATCCACAACCCTAAGATGCTTGCAATCTGGCGAGCAAATGTTGATTTCCAACCAATATTGTCTAGACAAATTATCCTAAACTACATTTCCAAATATGCGTCAAAGTCTAAGAAAACATCTGAAAGCTACATTGATATCTTACAAAGGCTTGCAAATACAAATTCATTTGGGGACAAAGCATTGCTTGCATACCAAAAATTCATGATGAATTTGGTTGTTGATCATGATATTGGTGCACAAGAAACATGCCATATGCTACAAAATTTTCCCCTTGTCATCTCAAGTTAACATTTATTGTCTTTGAATGTTAGCAGGAAGACATTCCATCAGTTGAAAATTGTTGACAATGTTGATGAGCTTGCCAGTGGTTATATTCATTCCTGCATGAAAAGACCACCTAAAATGGAGGCAATATCCCTTATTCATTCTACACGACTCTATACATATCAAAAAAATTAAAAAGGTCTAGCCTAGTGTGCTCGGCCACAACCTGTAATCATCATTGTTTACCTACTTTTCAAGACCATCCCCTTGGAAAAAAGTGATGCCTATGAAAAATTTTGCTGGTCAAAATTATTACTATACAAAACTTTTTGAAATGTTGAGGCTGACATAGGGCTTACAAGAGAAACCATAACAAAAAATTGGAGGCCACTTTATGCTAATGGCTATGTTTCTTTCCATGTGAATATACATACTAACCTCCATGCAGACGGGGAGGGTAGTGATAGTGAGACCGATGATGCACAGTCTCCGCTACATACAAAACAGTATGAATGGGAGTTGCTCTCTTGACTTGGTGCCATAAACAATATTTATTTTGACCAGCTACAACTCTTGGGTCAATGGTAATTTGACCTACACCATAGGTGGTACAACCACCATGTTCTAGAGAATCTTCATAGCATTGACAAATAGTTTTTTTCAACAAGTAAATTGCATACAATTGAAGACACCCTCTCCTCCTTTGTAATGCTAGCCCTTTGCCATCAACTATCTTCTAGTCAAGAGCTTGCTTTGAGAATCATTGAACAATACCACCTTGTCCTACCCTCATTTCCCCTACTTCATATGATCATTCAAGGAACTACTAGCATAGGTAAATCATTCTTTATTGACAAGATATGAAGAGAACTAAATCAATCTCTAAGTCAAGAAATTAACCCTTTGCTTGTTTTGGAACCGATGGGTGTTACTGCTTACAATGTTCATGCCTCCACATTGCATATTGCTCTTAAAATTCCAATAAAATATATGAATCCATTGAAATGACAACCATTGACCATATTTCAAGAAGACTTCAAACATATTAAGTACATATTGATTGATGAAATGAATTTCTTGGTTCCCAAGTTGTTGCTAGAAATAGATAGTCGATTGTGGCAAGCATTCCTTGGAAGACATCCACATCCATTTGGTGGTGTTTCTATTATACTCATGTGTGACTTGGAAAACTGCCCCTTGTTATGGATAGGCCTATCTATAGTTCTTAGTCCATAGTGCTATCAATTTGGCACACTTTAAATATTGTTGTCACGCTTGATACTATCTTTTGCCAATATGGCCAATTTGAATCACAACAATAGTTTTGTATGCTCCTTATGAATATTAGAAATTTCCAAGCATCCCTAGATGATTGGCAACTTCTTATGAATTGAAAAAAAGCTATGCTTTCATCCAAGCAAAACTAGGAGTTCGATGAGGCTATCCACTTATTCCCAACAAATAGATTTGTTACTTTGCACAATAGGAAAATGCTACAACAATTAAATGTTCCAATTGCAATTAGTGTTCTTAAATTTTCCCAACAAAATGCACTTGATTATGGCGATGATGGACAACTTCAATTTGAAATCTTGCTTGCAATTAGTGAACAAGTAATGTTGACAAAAAATATTTGGGTGGCAATTGGCCTGGTCAATGGATCGTTGGGTTTATTGAAGGTTATTGTTTATGCTAGGGGTGCTAAACCACCTCAACTACTTCAATATGTTGTTGTTGAATTCCAGATCTATATTGTGCTAGCATGGGATTGTGACAAATCAAGATTCATCCCAACTATCCCAATCACTAGAGAAAGGATTAACACTAGAGAAAGATACAATAGATATTGGAACTAAAGAAAGTTAAGGACTAACATTCACAACTCTCTCTCGTATTAAATGACTAGCAGGAATACACATAGGTCCACCTTTCTCTTTCAACATTTATTCTAGGCTACATTCCAACAAATATAATGCACTTCGAATCAAAGAAGAGGATCATCTCCAACAATTGTCTACCCTACCACCATTATGAAATATTTTTGTTTTTCATGGTAACTACACCACTTCTCCTTTTCCTTTTCATCTCAATTATTTCACAGTACCCTTCATTCCCACTTCTATTTAGTTTACCCAACATTTCAAAGGTTTTAGTTATATAGACATCACTACGAGAAGTTGCTACTCAACGGTTTCTTTATATTTCCCCTTCTTGCCAGCAACAAACATCAACTATCTAAATTTAACTTTTCTTTCAATATCTTCTTGCGCTTTACCAAATAGTGCCACTTCCATAGGTATCGCACTTGAATCATTTATTTCTAACAATTTCAAATTCTAAAAAATTTAGATTGGGAAAATTTCTAGCTATTACTATAGATCGTCATAATTGCTAATGCCTTTGTTCTCCCAAGTCTCCCATGCTCCTCGAGTTGGAACTATATTTTATTTGTATACAAGGTAAGGTTATATTTTATTATTTCCATCTCTTCTTTTGTAATTGCATTCAAAAGTATTTTTCACAAATACCACAACTCTATATATTTTTTAAAAATATAATAGTGATTTTAGATTAATAAAACATTTCAAGTTCAAAAAGAAAATTATATTCAATTGTCCACATATTCCTTGCTGCTCTTTGAAAAAGGTATGCCTACATCCTATTTATATAATGTATTTTATTTGACATATTTTAGATACTATTTGTTACTAACTATACAACTGTTTATATTTGTTCATCTAAATATTTTGTAGTAATGACACATGTTTTTTGTACTAAGCTTCTAATTTTCCTTGTGTCTAATGATATTTTGTTGACAACATTTTAGATTGAAAATGTATGTATTGAGATATAGATTAAACTCGTAGACAAAAAATTTCCCTGCACAGGGGCTTGGTTAGAATCCATGATGCTTGATGCCATAATGTGCAAGGGTGCAAAGAAGACCTCCTTTATTCTCTCAATCTTCTGATTGATTCCCTGCACAAGGTATGCCTACATTTTATTTGCTTGCACTCTTTTATTCCAACTTTATTGCATACAATTTGTCATGAATTGTATAAGTCTTTATATTTGTTGATAGATTTATCATCTACCAATGGTATGCATTCAACATACTAAATTTTGCACTATTCATTCATGTTTGCAACCATACTCAACCCAAACAATCATCATGCATGGACCTTTCAATTCCTTTAGAGCTTGTATTAAGTAAGCAGCAGCCTAGACATTGCTTTCACCATTGATGTCAATGGTGAGAAATTTATTTTTCCTTGATTAGGGGTTTGGTGAGAGCACATGGCAGTCCATGACCCAATATGGTAGGGTAGACATTGGGTTTTTCTTTCTTATGTTGACAGTGCATTCTGTGACATACAACAAGTATGTCTAAGTTTTGTTTACTTCATTCCTCGCATTACAAGTACATAGCAAATTGTATGTTATAAAATACTCAACTTTGATATCTCTTGGTTTACATGCTTTCTATGAATTAGAGATGGCCACTACACTAATATTCACATTTTTTTCTTATTGTTCCAGATCATACTCAAGCCATAATGTGGATTCCAATGATTTTATTTATACTCATTAGTGGTCAAAACATTTCTTGTACCATTGATCAAAGTCATAGGGTGTACATCAGCCCTCATTTTCTTGTCTACCTACTAGAATGTAATGCATGCACAGGTATGATTAAATTTTACTTATTTCATGCCTTGCATTACATGTGTATTGTATATTTTGTACTATAAATTATAGAGCTCTTTAAATCTACTGATTTTCATATTCTCTATCAAATACAAATGTTCACCACACTAAAATTCACATTTTTTTGTTATTTTCCCAGACCATACTCTAGCTATAATGGTGAATTTGATGAACTAATTAAAAAATTAATTGCAATAGTCATATGTCAATTAGATCCTAATATACTCCATGTTGATTGTGATAAGCAAAAATTATACCATCCTTGATCAGAGTGGTCGAAAATGTATATTCATGGTTGAGGGTTTGGTGACAGTCCATGAGGCTACATGGCCCATTATAGAAGGGTGGAAACTAGGACTCATTTTGTTGTGTTTTATTTTATATATCTTATGTACACATCTCTATGTTTTTGACATAAGATTCAAATAGATTTCATATGTTTTAGGCTATGGTTGTGATGGAATAAAATAGCTAATGTTAATAAACTTTCTCTTACATTCCATTGGATATTGCTTTCACCATTTATGCCAATGGTGGGCAATTTATTTTTCCTTTCTTGGGGCTTTGGTGAGAGCGCATGACACTCCATGACCCATTATGGTAAGGTGGACATCCGGTGTTTCTTTCTTATGTTGACAATGTATTCTATTACATACACCAAGTATGTTTAAGATTTGTTTACTTCATTACTCACATTACAAGTAAATATCAAATTGTATGTTATAAAATAATCAACTTTGATATCTCTTGGTTTACATGTTGTTTATGAATTAGAGATGACCACTACGCTAATATTTGCACTTTGTTCTTACTCTTCCAAATCATATTTGAGCCATAACATTGCTTGTACCATTGATCAAAGTGTAGGGTGCACATCAACCCTAATTTTCTTGTCTACCTGCTGGAATGCAGTGCATGCACAGGTATGCTTAAATTTTTCTTATTTCATGCCTTGCATTACATGTGTATTGTATATTTCATACTATACATCATAGAGCTCTTTAAATCTGTTGATTTACATATTCTTTGTCAAATATAGAGGTTCACCACACTAAACTTTACATTATTTTGTTATTTTCCCATACCATACTCTAGCTATAATGGTGAATTTGATGAACTAATTGCAAAATTAGTTGCAATGGTCATATGAAAATTAGATCCTAATATACTCTATGTTGATTGTGATAAGAAAAATTCATTCTAGCCTTGATTGAAGAGTGGTCAAGAACATATATTCTTGCTTGAAGGTTTGGTGACAGTCCATGAGGCTACATGGCTCATTATGGAAGGGTGGAATCCAGGACTCATTCTATTGTGTTTTATTTTATATATCTTATGTACACATCTCTATGTTTTTGACATAAGATTCAAACATAATTCATATATTTTAGTCTATTGTTGTGATGGAATAAAATAGTTAATGTTAATCCACTTTCTCTTAGGTTCCATTGGACATTGCTTTTGATGAGGTCCTCTTCAAAAGGTTGTGTTCTTTCAATTTTCAAAAATGATTTGTTGAGAGAAGATCAAAAAGCTCATTGATTATTGCTCTCTATCTTAGCCAACATTCTTTTATTTTCTATAGGGTTCTCTTGTACATGCTATATTATTTAAATTTTTCATAGGGTGCTATTGTAAATCCAAGATTCTTTGAATATTTGTTAAAAGAGTATATTTTCATTGTTCAAACGAATCCTTCTTTTATACAATATATGTTAAAATAGTTTGATATATGGCTTTTGGTTTGTGGTTTTGGTTGTGGCACAATGGAATAAAATAGTCATTCCTATACACTTTGTGTTAGCTTCAATTGGGTATTGTTGATTACAATTATGTTGCTTAAGCTATATTGTTTCATTTTGCAGAAGGTGTTGTTGAAAAGGATCTATTTTATGGGTTTCATTTTTTGGTTATGGTTGGAACAAAATAAAATAATAAATTTTATTCATTCTATGTTTAGTTACATTAGGTATTATTAATTTTTTTCTCTTTCTTACACTATATTGGGTATATTTTAATATCAATATATATATGTAAGAATTAAATTATTTAGGTTATGGAGTTTTTGTCGATTATTATTGTATAGCTTGGGCTATATTGTGGCTTTTTGCATCTGATTGGCTATTGAAAACAATCTTTTTTCATTTATGGCTTTCATTTTTTTGTTATGGTTGGAACATAATAAAATAATTAATGCTATTGATTCTATGTTTCATTACATTATGTATTATTGATTATTGTTCTCTTCCTTGTTGCATCCTTGATTTGGTGCTCTTGTTTGTTAGTCTTTTATAGTTTTTCTTTCTCTCTCTAATGCTATCGTCAATCTTGCTCTCTACCTTGCACTTTATTATTTCATCTCTAAATTGTTCATTCAATATACTATCGATCACTATGCCATGCTCTAGCCATCCTCTTCCATGAGAGATTTTGAACTCTCCCAGCCTCATTGCCCGCATGTCCCCTCCCTAGATTCTAAAGTCTCCCAACCTCATTGCCTACATGTCCCCTCCCTTTCATGTACATCTCTTCCTATCAACTCATGGTTTTGTGTCTCTACATGGAACTACTAGTTTATATACTCAATTATAACATGAATAATTAGAAGGCAAGAAGACGTGTATCAGACTAGGTTTTGGAGCATGTAAATTGATGGTTGTTCACCAATTTTATTTATTTATCATGTTTTCATCTTTAATTTAAGAGAGATTTTCTTCAATGGCATTAAAGTATTAATTGCTAGTTTTTGAGGAAGAAGATTGAAACAAAAGTGTGGTATTTGTTTAATGTAAATGTATACATACTTTTTTTTGTTATAACGTTACATTAGTAATCAGCTTGGTTGACTTGTTTCTATATTTTAGAACTAGTGAAAGTTAGTCTAATAGAGAATAAACCTCAATTATTGTTATTTTAAGAGCTTTCATTAGTAGAATAAGTCACAAGTTTCCACATTTTTGTTATCACTATCAGTACGACCTAGTCAGCTTCGACTCACTCCATTCATCCCCCATTAAATGCAGAAATTTCTATGCAACTAACAAAATGGGCTTGATTTGACCATTTGATAGTATATATTAATTAATTAAAAATAAAGAATAGAATGTATTCCTTATTTTTAATTAATTCATATATACTATCAAATGGTCAAATCAAATTCATTTTGCAAGCTACATAGCCAATTCCATTAAATGCACTAAATGTCAGTATAATGTCGTTATTAGATCTTATCATATCAAATATACCCATCATCATTGTAGTACATATGCATGCACACCTGGCATATTAAGGACCACACATCTTGTTTCCCCTTCACAAATGGGTAGGGCAGACTTAATTTTCAATAACGTATGTCCATTTAGGTCACCAACTTGATCCATTTATATAAAGGTCCTTCACTTCTAACTTAGTGAGCATCTTGCTTTCTCTGATTGCTCTGAGCAAAGAAAAATTCATGGTTGTCTAGGTGGAAATCCTTTCCACGCTATTCATATATGTGGGTGTGCTTAACCTTCTTGCAATCCCTACTACGGTATCTGACTTTGAACTACTCTTCACTTGTCTATCATAATAGTACTATTATAATAGCTTCCAAATTGTATATAGTACGTTGTGTATTTCCTTCTTCAATCTTTTGACTCACATTCATCAGATAGAGAGAAGAATTGAGAAGTAATTGCTAGACATTGTTTCTCTTGATTCACGTGAGTCACTTCTATGATTTATTTATTCAATTTATCTCTTAATTATCTTCTTTAACTATCTCATCCTAATTTTACATAATCCAGTCAATTTTTTTTACATTTTAAGAGTCCTAAGAATCAAATGAGTTTTCTATTTGGGCATGTTTGAAGGGGAAGATGTGATCATAAAATTTGTATTAGTTCATCATGTCAATATTGGACAAGTGTTTAAAATTGTTGGAAACAATTTTGAGCTAGGCAATTGGGAGCCTACTAATGTGAATTCAATATGACAGACTCCTGGTGATGCTTATGCCAAATTTGTGGTATGTTTTGTTTCTCTTCTTCAATATTTTCTCTTATCTATTTTATTGGTTCTGGGAAAAGTCATCGTGAAAAAAATAATCAGCATGACAAATTTATTTCATGAAAAATTCAACACATACAATTCATGACGGTGAATTTTTTATGAAGTGAATTTATCATGATAATGAATTTTATGATGAATTGTTGACAGTAAATTTTCCTGAAACCATTTTATCGAAGGAGTTGAGCTGAACATAATAAATTTATGGATCTTAACATTGGTTTCTTATTTATTTTGTTAAAAGACATTGACAAAGGGAGTAGCATACCAATACAAACCATTGGTGGTGAGCTTTGCAAGTGGAAACAATGTGTGCTGGGTGCCCGAAAATAACCATGACTTAATGGTGTTAGAAGATTATTCAAAGTTTGATTATGTGGAAATAGTATTTTGGAAGTTGTATGTAGTTACAATTGTCATTCCACTACTGCTTGCTTCATCATAGGGAGGATCTTGGGACCTATTCGCGAGGTTGTGTGTTAATATATATCTAATGATGTATTACATGAACTTGATGATCTTTCTTTATGTCTGTTGATACAATAAGCATTGTATTGCATATGTATATTATCTGTCTTATGAGGAAAAATATGTAACTAGGCCTTTTCTTCACACAAATTTATGTGATATTGGGTTAGTATCATATGTGTTTTTAAGTTCAAATACATGATTTTTTAGCTGATAGGCTATACTATGTGTGAGCTTCTACCGGGAAGTTGTTTCACACTGGATTTTTTAGCTAGGAACTTTGTGAGGGAAATGTGAACACTAGGAAACTTGATTCCTTCATCCTGCTACAAAGCTGCTTGGTGACCGTGATTGATTTGGGTTCATCTCATTTTTAAAAAAAAATTCTTTGCTCAGGTTTTGTAATCAGTAGGAGGCAATTTCTTTGACCACCATTAAAAGTTTTTGTTTTGCTAGGGTTTTGTAATCAGTAGGAGGTAATTTCTATGACACCATTGATAGGAGTAGGCATTGGTAGGGTTTTGTTATTCCATTTTCTTATAGAATCTCCATAAAAAAATTCCTATTTTGTGTTTCAACATTTTTCCAAAGGTGCCTCTGAATGGGCTTTATGAAGAAGTAAGAAAAATGTTGCTTTATCAAAGAGATTGTATAAACTAGATATTCAAAGCTACAAAATCAATTAATGAGTATATTTTATCTGAAATGGAGGTTCCAGAGGTCTTCTGGGATACACTTCCCAAGGTAATGATTCACTTGGATGTGGATGAATCCAATGGTTAGGACCACTGCGTTATTCTTGACAAGCACTGGTGTATTGTGTTTGCAATTTGCAGTTCTACTAATCCACTTATTTTTTTGAGTTCTAGACATCCATTGAGAACTTTTTGTTTTCAGATTTGGGGAAAGGAAATGTATAGCTTTGCTTCTTTCCAAGAAAATAAGATTCATCTTTGATATTCTACTTACTAGAAGTTTGTTTTCTCCAACTATAGTTAATGAGGGAGTTCCATCTTTGTTCTCATTCGATAAGCTTCCATCCGAGCTGACAAGAAAGAAAGAAAGAGAATAAAAAACATGCTCCTAAATCAGATGGGATGTACCTAATGTTTTCTTGATACTATATCCCTATTTTTTACCTAAGTTTGTGTCCATGTGCTCTTGAATTGGAAATTTTTAATCTTCGTTATCTAGCAGTGGAAAATGAACCAAAACCATCTTTACTAGATGAACAACTGGAATCATCTTTTTCTAGGGATAAGGAATCTATACAAAAGCCCTTGCTATCCATACTCCAACTCTTAAATACTTCGTCTACCATCCCTAGATTCATTATTTTTCCTGAATAGAATCCAACATTAATTCAACTCTCTATTCTACCAAAATACCTAAAGACCATCAATACACATTGAATCACTTACCACTACCAAATTATCAACACATTTTAACCAAATAATTGGAGGAATAGGCTCAAGATGTTTACTTTCATTCTCTTCAAGATCCAAACTGAGTCCCTTATTTCTTCGACAACATCCTAACCTATGCATCTTGTTTAACAACCACCCTTTACAAGCCCCACAAGAAGCTCTAATTGTATAATTATTAGAAAATGATATTTTTATATGCTATGATGGGTTGCTCTTCCTAAAAAAGGTTGAGATAATTTTCTTGTTAAATTATACTTATGTTGTTGTTTTGTATTGGTTGTTAATTATTTTGATATGTATGCATGATAGATTGTATCTTCTACCTACCTCTACTCCTGTAATCCATTTTGGTCCATTTGTGTCTATAGTAAAAAACAATCTAATCTAAATAGTAAATTGGAACAAAACTACTTAGAAATGTGTCAAGTTTGAGAGCATTTTTAATGTCAATTTCCTTGGATTTTGAATCTTTAATCAATTTTACTAGATTTTTCCTTTAACTGGATTTTTTTGCATCCCCTAAAATGTGCCATGTTTGAGAGCATTTTTACTGCCATTTCCCTTGGATTTTGAATATTTAATAAATTTTACATAGTTTTTCCTTTAACTACCTCTTCTTTCATCCCTTGAAATCTGTCAAGTATGAAAGAATTATCTGACATAGTACTTCCTTGTAGAAATCAACCATGACATTTGTTAATAACAAATGATGGATCACTGTTTAACACTTTGAACATTAAGAGTGGAAATACCAACTAGTTTTGTTATAATTTCTAATTTATTTTTTTTCCCATGTGGTGCACATAATCAGAGACATTGAAAATCACACAAACCGTATTACAAAATTTGAAAGACCACATAGCTCAAGAAAAGTCAGTAAGTAGGGCTAGAGCGGGAACTAGAATATCTACTATGTTTGAAGAAGAAGGTGGAGTGGATTTAACAGTTACCTACAACTCAGGAAATTTTTGAATGGTAGGAAGAGGTTCCCTAGCTGGTTTGCTTCCTTATGTAGATGCCAATGCAGTGGTAGTGGAGATGGCTAATGAAGTTGTCCTAGTAAGTTCAAATATATTAAATTAATCATATAGAAATTTTTATCTCTTTGCATAGGGAATGAAAGGAAATGTACATAGAAGAAGAGAGTAGGTTTTTGGTTGAATATTTGTATATTCACAAGATAAGTGATCATTGAATTATTGATGTCTTAGGTTGTAAAGTGAGTCTAGTTCTAGTAGGTGTTTGTGGCACAAATCCATTTCATCGAGTGGATTACTTTTGCGGAAACTTGAATCCATTAGTTTTATAAGGCTTCAAAAAATTCCAACAATTATTTTATTTGATGGAAACTTCCACCAAAATTTAGAAGAGACTGGCATGGGATATGGTTAATATCCTTTTATTTGCGGATCATATTCTATATTACCACCATATTTAGTTAGTTCAAATATAATGAATGATGACCTAATCTTCTATTGTTATTTATTATGACCTTAAATACAAGAAAAACTCTTTAAATTACAAGCCTAAGACATTTTCTCTTTGTATTTTACTAGGTCAACTATTATATTCCAATCCTCTTAAGTGTTGCATATTGTTAAGAAATCAAAGTGGTAATGTTACATCTAAAATTTATCAAGAATCCTTTTGAATCATATTTCATTCACAGGTTGGAGGTGGAATTGATCCATAAACCACACAAATTGGGTCTTCTGACTGTTGGAAAATGATGCATGAGCCTTGTCATTTAATTGAATATTTCATGCAATTGTAACTGTCATGTAACTGTTTAATAAATGTTTGTATCTACATGTTATTGCATGTTGATTGTAATAGTCATGTGCATGCATAAACTATATTTAGAATTGGTATACAAAACTTTTGTAAAGAGAGGTCATATGTAATGAATTTATATTTATCAAAGGAATAAGAAGCTCCTGTGTTTTGTGTGTAAAAGAATTGTCCTTCCTCTATTTTCTGTGTTTTAGTGTTTGCTTGGGTTTAGATTTTACAATTGGTATCAAAGAAAAGATTAGGGACAATTGATGTTGAAATATTGCAACCACTATTTGAGAAAGAAAGCACTTTAGATCTGAAGATAAGATACCATAGAAGGATAAAATAGAGATAGAAATAATTAAATAAAGAAGCCAAGATTGTTGTTTGAAGTTGCAGATATTTAAGCCGCTAAAATTCCTAAGATCTAGACTCAAAAGCAAAGGAGATCACTACAAGGATTTGCCTCAATCAAAAGGAGATTTTTGGTGTTCATGTTGTTTTGATCTATAGTGTTTGCAGATACTGTAGGCTATACAAAAGAAGATTCAACCCTAAAGTTAGATGTTGGTATTTTGAATTAGTGTGTAAGTCATGATAATTGTAGAGGTATATCAAGGGAGCAATATTTTATTAAGCTACCACTTGAGGAAAGAGTTTGAAGGAAGCCATAGAGTTTTAGAGAAAGTTTGTAGTTTTGTCTCCAAGAAAAGTGCAGATTTCAAGAGAAAGATTGTGGAGGTCCTAGAAATAAAGAGAAGCTTTAAGAAAAAAAGGCTTAGTAAGGAAGAAATAAAAGGTAAACAAATTGCATATTTTATTGTTTTTTTTGTTCACAGTCAAGAATCACTATCAACTATAGTTCTTAGAAGGAGTGTTTATATATATATTTTTAATGGGAAATACTAGTAAAAAGGTGAAAGAAATTGTAAATTTAAAGTGTGAAAAAAGATAGTTTGAAAGATGAATTGGTGAAGCTAAAAAAGTGTAATTCAGAATTGATCAATAAGATAAAGGAGTTTTCAAAAGAAAGGTGTGATTATTTGTTTGAGAATGAAAATCTAGAAAAAGAATTACGAAAAGTGAAAAATAAAAAAGAAGAGCTAGAAACCAAATTGAAGTTGCTTGATGAGGTCAAGAAACAAAATGAAGATCTAGAAGGAAAGATAAAACTATTGGAGAAACAAATTGAATGTTTGAGGTCAAAGTCATTGTTGTGTAATGTTGCATGTGGGTATGTGCAGGATCATGATGGGCCAAAAAGTGGCAATATGATGGGTAGGTGGCTGATGACTTTTTTTTACCCAAAATTGATGAAACGAAAAGGGTTTTTAAAGGATATTCTCAGCTTTCCACCAATATAAATTATGCTTTACTTTGAATTTAATAAGTAATTATTATTCATTTTCTATTCAAATTACGACTAAAGTTCTGATTAATAGACTGATTGAAAAACATCTATAGCTTTCAAACAGTATCACATTTTTTGAATCCAAAACATGCGTCACATTCTATGCTTCACATACTATAGGATTAAAACAAGAAAAAATGAATTTCATGAAATTTTGGCCAAGTTAAGGTGGTCATACATACGATTGTTTTTAAATTTTTAAAAGTTCTAATAAAAAATTCATAAATAATTATTTACTTGGAAAAAAATTACAAAAAAAGTGCATCAATTGGGACATGAGTCCTCTGCTTACATCAAAAATCTTATAAAAAAATATTATCATTTTATTGTGGTTAGGGTGGTTAGACAAACACCTACTTCTTATTTTTTCCCTGAAATTTAAGTACTACTGTATTGAATTTCAAATTTTCACCAAATAGATTTATTTTAAAACAACCCTAGTAGTTTAGAAACTACATTCAATTTGCTACAAATTCTATTGTTACATATTTTTGAAATAATATAGATAACTTATTAAAAATTTTATGTCAAGTTGTCTTAACTCTGATTTTTCTTATTTTTTGCCACTTAAGGGCCTATTTTTTCAATGATGATCCTACACATACCCATGTGATACAAATGACTTGTGTTCTTAATTTGATATGGGTGATGTAGCTAAAGTTTTTTCAGGTAAAGAATGTGAAGTTAAAGATGAAGATGTGTCTGGAATGTTTTTGTAGCATGTGAAGCTAATAACAAATATTGTTTTGAAAAGATAAAAGGTTTGGGAAATCACGGGAAAAGAATGAGAGATCCCATTTAGCGAGTTGTGAGTCCAAAGAATGGAGGCATGGGATATGGTGAAAGAGATAGAAATGATGTAACAAGTGTTACATGTTCATGTAAATTAGCTAATAGAATGTTCTCATTGTCATAGGGGAGGACATAAAAAAGAGCAATGTTGGGATCTTCATCCTTGTACAATTTGTAGGTTGAAGAATCATTCTAAAAAATCATGTTGGAATAGAGAGTGGAATGGACAATTTGAGAAATATTGTATAAAAATTGATTATGGATAGATTGATGGATCCAATTAGAGAAAAATTACAGGTATGTTTAAAAGGTTCTATAAATCTAAATGTTGGCATGCTAAAAGCAATAAGGTGTCATATGATCTAAGAGATAGTGAGTCTTTATACTAGAGAAAGGAAGGGAAAATATTGTGATCTAAGAGAGTCTATCTGCACATTGAGTTGCTTAGGTTCAATTTAGAAAACTTCGGTACTATGTTTTGAGTCTCAGCATCAAAGGGAAGTATGTTAGAAAATGATACATGAGCCTCGCCATTTTATTGAAGATTCTAGATGCAACTGTAATTGTCATGTAATAGTAATGTGTCATGTAACTATTTAATAAATGTTTGTATCTACATGTTATTGCATGTTGATTGTAACAATCATGTGGATGCATGAACTATATTTAGAATTGGCATGAAAAACCTCTATAAAGAGAGGCCATATGTAATGAATTTATATTCATTAGAGGAATAAGAAGCTCTTGTGTTTTTTTGTGTAAAAGAATCATCCTTCCTCTATTTTTTGTGTTTTAGTGTTTTCTTGGGTTTAAATTTTACACTAACTACTCCATATGCATTCAATGAAGTAGAAGCTTCTACCATGGAAGATGCACCTGGTGTTGATATAATTGTGGCACACATGGGTTTGACAACTTCAGGGTCTATTAGAGCCAAAACAACCCTCTCTTTGGTTGATAATATAAATTGGGTCCAAGCAATAGTTAATCCTAACTCGAAAGTAAATCCACATGTACTTATATTGTGCCATTGAGGCCAGCTTACCAAAACCTTTACAATCATCACTCACAAATGTTTCAAATGTGTCTATGAACTTGTCACTAAAGATCTATTTTTTATCATGAAAAGGATCAATAACATGGAGGGTAGTCATTTTGAATTTCTATGCAAGAATCACCATCAAATGAGGACAAACTTGAGATGATCATAGTAGTTGTACATTAAATAATGCAATACAGTCATTTGCTTACAAGGAAGGACATCCAAGACATTAAATGAAGGGTTTCAATGACCATGGAATAGAGAAGGATGAAAGAGAGTCCCTAGCTAGCAATAAAATGGGAAATGACCATGCAATAAAGGATAATCCACAATACAATGTTTTGGAAAGTGCAATAAAATGAAGAATTTTATAGAAATATGACAATCATGCATTCTTTAAGTGAAAAAATGACAAGAGGAAGATATAATGAGCATAGTTAGATAGCAGAGGTTTTGACTGTCAACACAAATAGAAACAAAAGGGTGAAGTTTTAATGTGAAGATAAGGTTACTTTGAGATATGATTTTGGAGCAATCACTTCCTAAGGACAAACCAGTGACAATATATGATTGGAAGATGGTGATTGTTTAGTATAGCGAGCATTGGAAATTTTGGCTTGTAGCATATCCTACAACTTTTCTTTGTCATGCATTTGAGGTTCTAATTCTTGTGGTAGTCTATAAGGTGTTGATTTTTTGGAACCAACTAACCATGATGTTGTGCACATTGATTCATTAACTCAACTTGTTGAGCCCATTGGGAAAGCTTAGTAAGGCCATTTATCAAGACAACCATTTATTGAAGACAACCACAAATGAATGCAATCAAAGTCATGAATAAACATCACAAGACAGTCCTAATCAAGGACTAGGTGGACGTTCATCATGTTGTTTTTTCAAGGTCATAAAGTTAAAAGTAATCTTATTAGTAAGTATGAAAAATTACCCCTACATATAAGTGATAATAGTAGTGTCAGAGTTGAAGAACTAAGAGTATAGTAGAACTCATAAAAGAAAGTGAGGATAATGAATGGTGAGAGTCACCTCAAATCTAGAAGGGAACCATATAATAGTTCATAAAAATATCCCAAGTGTTAGAAGAGGTGCAGTTAAGATAATGTCTCCCCAAGAGAAAATCATCTTCAAACACAGGATCAATAACATTGGAAATTATGAAAACTATTGGAGTATTCCTCGCAACTCCCCTAGCTACAAGTGCTAGTTTATAATTCCTCCCATAAATGCAAACTAGGAAGAGGAACCAAGTCTAAATATGCATGTTCGCTCAGGATGGGAACCGAGCCTTAAGGGATGGAATGATAAGAGATTTGATTATGGGATTTTATCAGCCCTTAAGAGAACCCAACATTGAAATGACTAGGGACTTGAAGCACGAATAGTCTTTAGCACAAAAACCATCCCATTAAAAGAAATATTGTTAAAGGGGTTCTTAGTTGTATGCTTCTTGGACTATGGAAAATTGGGTAATAAGAGTTATTTTCTTTGCACTGCTCATTCTATGGCATGAATGAGTTTGTTTATTTAGTGGAAATTGGCATAGCGAGTTGAGGTTTAATTTTCATGTATTTCTTTAGTGTTTTCATTCAACTATTGTTTTCCCTTCTTTTTCTTAGGTTAGCAAAAATGTAACTTTTTTTGTTTCCCAAATTATGTCTGTGAGCATGAGAATCTACACTTTCTAACAATAGACACAATATGTTAGCCATTGTGAGAAACCAAATAAACTACTCCCTATAAAATTCATTTGAACAAAAAAATAAAAGAAACAAAGCAAGAATCAAGCAAAACATAATGAAACATTATTCTAATGACCAGACCAACATCTTATTGGGGGATTGGTGCTATTTTGATGTGGAAAATAGCCTTTTCTCAACCCCTTTTGATAAGATAAATGATGAAAACTGATTTTAAGATGCTATGTGATATGATGAAAAAGATGCAAGATGATGTGTGTATGAAAAAGATACTAAGATTGTGGAGATGATGAACAAGATGAAATGATAACTTGGATGAGTTGTGGAGGAGTAATACAATAGAGGAGGCCTCTATTTATAACCAAGAAGGATGGAAGAATGCCAAACATGGAGGATGTGGGACTAAAGATCCACCAATGAAAATATGCCACTTGTCAACATGCGACATGTTGGGGAATGAGCACATTTTGGTCAATGTGCCAAAGAGGGGGAGATTTGAATTTTGAATTTGATGAAAGGATGAGTTAAATGCTAAGTTTGACTTGTGCAAGAGACATGTAAGAGACATGTAAGAGCTCTTAAATGCTTTGTTGGAAGGAAAAATCCATTTTGGAGGGATTTTCAAACTCGGAGGAATATTCCCCAAAGATGCCAAGTTGAAAATAAATAAAGATTTTAATAAATCATTTAAATGCATTGTCATGTGCAAGTGGCAAAATCTAGATAATTTTGGAGATTAGGATTAAATTAATCAAGGTTTATTTAATTTAATGAGGGATTAGGTGATTTGACCTATTTAATTTAGATTTATGGATTAAAATAAATCAAAAGGAGATGGAAAATGATCTTAGATTTAATTAAATAAATATTTGATTTATTTAATCAAAGAGGATGATGTTAGACTAAATCAAATATATATTAATTTGTTTAATTTAATGGAATGACCTAAGAAGATTAATCAATTAAACTTGATTTATTTAATTTATCAGGTGAATATGATTTAATTAAATATGAGGAATGCATGATGTTAATTTCGCATGTCTACAATGTCATTTTCTAAAACTGGGGTTAGAGTCATTCTCGTACATGATGTGTTCTTAGTGTCATTTGTGAAACTGTTGAGCTTTTATATTAAATTACAAAATTATAAGGTATCTTATCAATTATTTATATCAATATAATCTAAAAATAAGACTTCTATAATTTAATTATTTTAAAGATATCTTGTATATATCATAAGGAAGTATTTAATATAAATATAAAATTGTTTTTTTTAATTAAATTTTATTGTGATTAGTTTCAATTTCAATTATTTTATGAGTTTATAATATTAATTTAAATGGGTTGCTAATTATTTATGATAAATAAATATAATTATTATATTTTTTTAAGAATGTTATAAGTGTGGTGTTAAAATTAGTATTCTTATGCTAATTTATTTTTTTGTTTTAGGTTTCTTTCAATTAAAATGTCATGATCTGTAAATAATTAATCATTAAATTAAACATGTTTGTGTTAGGCTTGATTCATAATTTTGCACTTATTTACACCTTGTTTCACTCTTGTTGCACTAATGGTCTATAAACTCTGCTTTTAAACTTAAAATTCACTTAGAATACATAATACTCTTCTACTTTCCTTTAAATTATTAAGAGAAATAATTAATACTCTTTACACTTAATCAAACATGAAACAGATTACATCGCATGGATTATATTCTTTAAAATATCCAATTTGGAGGATAAACAATTTATGAAAGTGCTACAGTTTTTTGTTGCTATCATATATTTATTTTTCAAGATATTATTGCAGCAAGTAGCCAATCTTTCCCTCTACTTGTATACATTTCTCCTACATGAAAATAATAGATAATAATATCCAAATTTTCTAGTTATCATTTAAATGCTCATATGCAAGTGTTACTCATAGCTTTTTGATGCACAATTAAGTTTTCTAGGGTTGTATATGAAGATAAAAGATTATTATATGTTGAAATGATACTTTTATATTTTAAATTATATGTTTAAATACTAATAAAGCTGCAAAAACTAGCACATCTACAATATATGGTTAACTCTAGTACACTTATGTTATTATTTTCTCTACTACAATATCATCTATGTTTAATACAATTTGTATCACTACTAAAAATTTCTTTGTATCTATTCTTTTCTTCATTCATAATTTTTATTTATAATATTTTATACATCCTTTTGCATCAATTAATTTTTACTTGCTTATTGTATATTCCAAGAAAACCACTTTTCCCTTAAAAATCAGTTTTTTAGTTGTATTTTAAAATTGATCATAAAGAGTTTAAGAATGACCCTTGGAGTCCAGGTCTTTGAATTCAAATTGAAACTTTCTTATCACATTCTATTAGATATTATGAGGTAGCATATTTCACACATCTTTATCTATTTCAAATATATATTATTTAATTAACCATATAAAGATAAAAGGAAATCATCGAGGAGAATAATTAGATCATACCTTAATTTAAAATATAAATTAAAGAATCAAACATCCATCATCATTATATAGTACATTTGCATATTTATAAATGGTTCTTTTGATCTTTATCATGTTGCTATTATTCAGTCCAACTAAAGGCTTTGGCTTAGGGTAAACCATTGAACTATCAAGTCAACAAGATCTTAAATAATGTATTTACACACTACCTTGAAAAATATATAGCTTAGAACAAATCTTTTGGTTCATATGCTATTACATGATTTCTATGTGGCTTAAACAAATTTCACATGTTAAATTAGGTTTGTAATAGTCATGTCTAAAATTATAAAGGGCTAATATTGATTTAAATATTTTTTGTGATCTAGCTTAGATCGTAACACATTATTAATATTATGACAAATAATTATCTAACAATACTAAATTAATTTTGAATTACATATCAAATTTTCATGTATCATTGTTCCTAGAGCTAGGTGCACCTCATCTAATAATTTAACTTCTATTTTTAATTAAATAATATATTCTATCTATATTATTAAGGTTAAAATGTAGTTAATTTAAAGTTTCATGAATCTAATTTGGTAGATAATTTATGTGAAGAAAATTTTCAATATTTTTTACAAATCTAACATTTGTACATGACATAGGGTTTCCCTTCCCTTTTTTTCTCCTTGATTAGTGTTTTAGATCTAATTTTTTTAATTACTTACAGTTCATATCCAATTTTAATATGGTTTGATTGTACTCTTTTTTATTACTCATTTCCTTATTTCTTTAGCATTTTCACTTCTATTATTGATCCTTTTTTTCCCACCCTACATAACCTTGACTTGGCCTTTAGAGTTCATATTTTCAACTTATTTATGATTTGATCATTTATTTAAAAATATATATTATAAATTTATATTTTTAAATCTATTTCCTCATAATTATCTCTATTAATCTTTTTTATTTTTTTATTACTACCTAGTTCTCAAGACCATAATATTAATGTAAAAAGGATTGTGACTATGTAAAACCTAATACTCTTATATAATCTCGTGATATAGAAGAGGAATGCTTATGCATTGTTGAGAATGAATTTAAAGATATCATGATTATGACTATGATGCTCATGTAGAATAATATATTTATCTTACTTGATAACTATGTGTTTAAGCACTTATCCATGGGTTCAATTTAATTGGTAATTAGCACCCCTTTTTCATACACCTATTTTACAAATACTTTTAGTGGTATTTTTCTAATAGAAATTCAACTTTTACCATTCTCATTGTTGAAGTTTATCTTGGTTCTTGCATTCTAATCTTGGATACTACAACAAAAAATTTCTTGTAAGTGTAATTCAGAAAGTCAATTTCCATTATCTTCTAGGTCCTTTCCAAACTGTCTTGTTCCATATTGTCATCTTTCCATCTATTCACCATTGTTCCCTTCTTGATGGTAAATGTTAGGGGTTTTGGTGCTCAAAGTTGTAAGTCCTAGAATTTCTAAAGTTGGATCTTCTCCTAGATTATAGAAGTATCAAAAATTAGAAGAAAAGCATAAATCCTATGATCAAATTGAGAAACATTAGACAAATTACTAAGGTTGATAGATCCTCCTTCAAATTCAAGATCAAATAGACCAAGTTATGCCTCTCTAGAGGCATCCCTAATAGAAATAATCACAACTAAAGATAGATAAATGGAGAAATTATGTATTAGTAAATTGTGTATGCTTAACAAAAAAATATATCACAAGATCAAGGACCAACCTATAGATTTAACCTCTATCAAACTGATAATAATATCACTATAATATTAAAGTATGTGGCTATGCAATAAATGATTGTTTCAATATAAGAATTGTTAAAAAATTCTCTAGATAATTACTAGGATAAATTATTGAATCATGAAATACATACAAGATACCTCCTATTCTTGATCTATTGGTGTATGTTGTTTTAATTTTGAGTGTATGGAGGGATATTAATTCTAGGAATAGTTATTATCCATTTTGATCATAGAGGTATCATGAGGAAAATAAATAAAATTCATAAAGGAACATGAATTATTCACAATAATGCACTACAAACAATAATATCAAGAAACTAAACATTTTTTAGTTGTTCATCTCAAACAATAAAATATTATATTAATTCAAAGAGTATATCATTACAAAGATTTATAATGACTTATATTATTATCTCATTCATATAATATTTGATTAAATCAATACTTGTAAACTAGAAATAAAAAACCCTAAGCTACAACTTATCAAAAATTCCATAAATGGAACCATGGAGATATTAACTTACAAGAATAATTTACAATATTATGCTTGTCGATATTTATATAAATTTTTTCTACTTGAATGAAAACTAGATTGTTAGGATTTAAAACCATATAAGGTCTTATGTCTTTCACTTATGTGAAATTATGAAATTAGCAACCTCTTTTCTAGAAAATGAACTATCATCTCTGTAACTTTGTTGATTTCTCTATGACTTTGGGAGTTGAGGAGAAACTAGTAGTTAACGGATCAAGCATATAAAATGAAATAATACCCCACAAATTTTACTAAAATGATGATCTAGAGATTATATTAAAACTATCTACATCAAAACTAGTAATAATTTTTATAAGAATTAGGAGAATCTATGAGATAAAAGATAAGCACAAATAAACAATGCACAATATTGTATTTAGATGACCAAAATTAGAATGATTACAAAGCCTTATATATATAGGCAAGGAAGAGGTATTACACCTCTAGGATGGATTGACAAGTACCCCATAATGTGGCACAAATGACTAGAAAATTTCCCTATAGCCATCAATCTTAGGATCACTCGGAGTGTGCAAACCAACAACCTATTTGGCCAAGTCATCAACCTTCATGCCAAGTGTTGAGTGACCTTTTAGGTGAGATGGAATGTCCTCCAACCTCAAAAAGGTAGAACATGAGGCTTACCAAATAACTAGGTAACCTTTAGAGGTCTAAAAGGTTCCACATTCAGTTAGACAGAAATGTTGTCTAACCTCATCAACCTAAGTGCACTTAAGTATAGTGAATAGATGAATTATTCACTCTAACACCCCCCTTAAGTGATACTTGGAGTGATAAAAAAAAGTGTAAATAGATAGAAATTGGTCTTAGCTAGAGGCTATGTTAGGTACCCATGTACAATGCATTCAAGCTCACAAAAGGAGAAAAAATAGAAAGCTAAGTGGGATAAAAATTTCTATCCAAAAAATAGAATTAGAAGGATTTAAGACCTTCTCAAAAGATGTTCCTTGATGATAGGAAAATGATGATGAAAACTCTTGAAGCATGTAGAATTTGTAAACTCTGTCAAAGATGGACTTGTGTTTGCTACAATCAATGAATCTCCAAGAAATGTGGACCAAGATGAGAGATACAAAACACTACATGAGTGAGCATGTGAACACTACTCAACCAATGTACACGAAGTCAATCAAACTCTATGAAGTCAAAAATAGAAATAGTACTTTGATTAGGAGTACTAGAATCTCAAAATTCAATCCACTAAAATAATCCCCCATACGAGAGATCAAGATAGAAGGTTCATGAGACCTCCCAAAAAGAAGATTCCTCCACTACTTCATTTAAAGAAGTATTTGCACAACACTGCCATAGTCCCCCCTTAATGTTAAGAGAAATAAGCAGACAACTAAAATCAGGAGTGTGCAAGGAATGTAGAAACGCACAAGAAAATGAGAAAGGGTGTGCTCGAAGACACACTCAAATGAGGTGAGAATCGCGAGGAGACATTGTTGTGATGTTAAATCATGAGGATCCAAAATTGTGATGTCAAATCAAGGCTCTACACAATCCCCCATTACACTTTATAATTCAATGTATGTAAAAAATTTCCCCAATTTCCTCCACACATTTAGTTTTGTGACACTTTATATGAGTGCATTTACAAGCATATTTGATGTTACAAGTTCTTCAAAATTTATGCCATGAGGTGGATTAGGAGAACGTATGCCTTACAAACTTCAAAAAAAGACAAAAAGA
The DNA here is from genome assembly GCA_007258455.2 of Sequoia sempervirens. Lineage (NCBI taxonomy): Eukaryota > Viridiplantae > Streptophyta > Pinopsida > Cupressales > Cupressaceae > Sequoia > Sequoia sempervirens. The sequence goes on from VDFB02000015.1 coordinate 229,861,632, forward strand.
TTTAAAATGATACCTCCATTTAAAATGTCCCCTATTCTCTTTGCAAGTGGTAGAAAAACGGGAAAAAAAAACCCCTATTTACAAATTATTGCAAAATTTAAAACAACTATGCCCTTTACAACACTTGGTTTGTATATGTTGATGCATGTAAAAATTAACAATAATTGCAAACTTATAATAAAATTGTGAACAGCATAATTGTTAAGATTTCTCAAAAACATATAAAATAATTGGTTGACCAAGTCGCCTTGCTGTTGATGAGTCGACTAGGTTGGAGAAAAATACGACAAGTGGGGATGAGTCAAACTGGATATGGAGACGGGCCACCAATGTTGCAGAGATGGATGAAGGTGCAGATCTTCATATCAAGCCTTGCAAAGATTCGAGAGCTCAATGTTGATCTTCAAAAAATAAAATACCTCTTAATCTCTTCTGATCTGACTATCGCCAAACGCTACAAATCGTGTGTGATCTGGTACTGCGTTGACATTGCACATCCCTTTACTTTCTCTAGCCTACGGTTGTGATAAAACCCAAGCCACGAGCCGTATGACCCTAAAATCACGGCTCACCCCTGTAAATCCTAGCCACCTCAAACTTATCGCTATCCTATGGTTTGAATGGGAGTGTGAATGCCCCAAACGTGCCACAATCTCTGGAATTCACGATTGTTAAAACAAAGAGATTCTTGAGAGGAGGAGATATTAGCAATGGATTTAGGTTTTGTGGATTGGATGGATCCGGGAGGGCGTTCACCATGTGAGGAGTATGGATGCCTCTGCCTAAAAGGGGTGAAAAATCACCACCTCTAAGAAGCACCTACCATATCCCATCCACAAATCCCGTGGGCCTGCAACAATAGACGCCATACCTGAGAGACCTCAATGAGGGGAATCATGGGCTATATTCTGCCAATCACGGTCTAGGACTCAAAATCATGGCTTAGAGAGTGTGAATCGCGGCCTCAAAATAGATTTGTGCCCTACAAAATTCCAACACCGGTCAAACCTCAGCCAGTGATCACTCATTCACCAGTGCCCTAGAAAAGGAAATCCACGTGAATGACAGTGAAATCTATGCTCGGATGCCAGAGGATTTAAATTGTGCAGGATAGAGTATAAGGCACGACTTGGACAGATATTTCTTCCCCACAAGCAAACATTGGGATGAATGGAAGTTTAGAGCAGCTGCAACCGCGATGGCTGGCCTGCAAATGCAAGCCATGGGTTTCAGAATAAGGCGTAGCAAATCGCCAAAGTTTGTCGACTTGCAAGTTGCAGCTTCAAGAAATTGTGGGTCAAATTGTATCCAACCTACAAAAAATCACCGGTCCAACCTGGAAATGGCGTGAGCGGGGTAGAAATCACGCCACCTGCAATTAATGAATTCTCGCTTTGCACTCACTGGTCGTTAATTGCAACCCCCCTCTCAAGAATTTGCCTGTAAACGACAATGAGGTGAGAGGCGATTATGTGATGAGATGCATGCCAAGCCTCCCAGCCTGTATGGAGCCATTTGATAGAGCCACCAAAATGGGGATGGTGTGAGGGGATCTCCTTAGTTTTGCGCGACAAATGTAAGAGGCACCCTCCAAATTAAAAAAACTGCCAATAAACCCGCAACGTGCTTACAAATCGTTAACACAGTGACTGAAACAAATCAAATACAACAAATTTGTTCTCCTTACAAGTTGAAAAAATCTCCATTCCAATGCTCCGATACCATATAAGAAATAGGAGAATGTAGGAGATAAAAGGCAAACACATTTGAGTACAAAGCCTTGCATATATAGGTAAGGAAGAGGCAATCCACTTGTGAGGTGGATTGACAATTTTTTCTTGATGTAGCACAAATGAGTAGACAAGTGTCCTATAGGTATCAACCTTATGATCACTTGGAGTGTGCAAACCAACAACCTATTTGACCAAGTCATCAACCTTGATGCCAAGTGTTGAGTGATCTTTGAGGTGAGATGGAAAGTCTTCCAACCTCAAAAAAGTAGCACATGAGGTTTACTAAATAACTTGGTAACCTCTAGAGATCTAAAAGGTTGCACATTTAGTTACACAAGATGTTAGTCTAACCTTATCAACCTAAGTAGACTTAAGTATAGTGAGTAGATAAATTATTCACTAACATATTTTTCTTGACATTCCTCATTTGTTTCCATCATTTGAAGTACATATGAATACATTACCTCTAAAATGAACATTTTATCTCAATAGGAAAATTTGGATTGGATAGTTGTAAGGTCTTATCAAGTCAATAATGGTATTCTATTGAAATTGATTACTTAGGTCTTACTGACCTGCACCATACCTCATCAAGATCGCCATGAACCTTATATCATAAAATATATTGAAGGTATATTAAGGCATTGCTTTATTTTCATGACTAATTTTATTGTTGGTTTTCTTTTGCATATTCCATATTGGTTGTTAGATGCCTTGAAGATATGTTGGAGAATCATATTAGTTGTATCATGTTTTTTCAATTAGTCCTTTATGCATATGACATCTCATCACCATGGCCTATATACCCTTGTATAGAATGTCAAATGTTATAAAAATTATAGGTTGCTTGCACATCTAGTTTCAAACATGCCCATATAAAATATATCATCAATATCATCCTTTTTTATAATTAAAATTATCATTCTATTTTTTTCATCATTTGCTAATATAATTTTTCAATAATTATTCTATTTATAGTAGCATAAATTTGTACTTAATAAAATTTCATATTAAGTAATGAGAACACCAAATTTACGTGGAAAACCTAATGAGGGAAAAGCCATGGTGATGATTATTAGCTCATAATAGAAGTAATTGCAAAATCGGTATAAAAGGGCTCACTACCAGAATAGGACACACTTTCCAAAAAGGCTCACAACCAAGGCTCACTGCCACTAACAAAATACAAGAAGATAGAAGAGAAATGTTACACAAGGAATACTTCTCAATGCAACAAGGAATCCACCACAAGTGCTTACACACTTTCGCAGTCTTGCATGAAAGATTTTAGATGCCTTCAGCTAACAACCTTCAGGAATCCTCACATTGAAATTCACCTATGTTGCTCAGATTTACATCACACATCACTCACATCAATCTTGTGTCTACCTTTCTTCCTTCTTGCATCTCATAAAACCATTACACTTATTTATATCAACCTCATCCTCAAAATATTCTTCAATGTCAGCAACTAGTTGTTATACATACAAATTCAAAATACGTCGACACCTAGACATTCCCACGGTGGATAGGAACAAAGGTGACCTACATAAATCCTTAATTAGGACCTAGATAGATACCAACACACACCTCAACACACTTCCATAAGCTCACATATAGTGTTGACATCAGGTTGATCACTACCCATGCAAACATAATAAAACATTAAGTACTCACTTCCTTTAATCAATTTGTAACCCCCATATAACATAATTCATTCGAACACAATCTAAAATAACCATTGAACCACTTAAGATTCATCAAGAAGTTCATCCAAGCTCGCATCATACAGATTCCTCAATTCAGAACATTTGGTTATCCTCATACATATACTAATGAACGGAACTCACACTATACCACACCAAATCAAGTGAAATCTTGAATTCTGAAAGATACAAACATTAAAAGAAAATTTCCAGATCTACACAATTTGAAACCCTAATGCAAATAAATGCGAGGAAAATACATTTCTCCTAGACTACAAAAAACAACTTTAAAAATTGATTCACACACTCGAGAAAATATCTCTCTATACAACAATAAAAAACCTAAATTATGGAGATAGCAACTATTGAAAACCTTGAATAGCATGTCAAAACTACACAAGTATAGCATCAACATAGAAGAAACATGAAGCACATCTTAGAGGACATTCTAAAAACCTCCACAAGACTATTTTCTCTTGTTTATCAAATTTTCTCAAAAGCACTTGGAATCCAAGTACTAGAGACATCATCTTAGCATATTACACTATTATGACACATCTCCAAACACTACAAAATATAGGTAGATCCATGTACTCACAACATTTCCTCAAGTTCTCAACTATACAAGCATTACCAATAGTAATTTTTTTTTCCAAGTTAATTTAAGGGTTTTTTTTTTTTTTCCTTAGTCAGTTTATCTTTTGGGTTTGCATAAACGTCTTTGGTGTTGGATGCACCCATGCTTAAACAAATATCAAAGAAGATGCACAACATGCCACGTGATGGTTGCACAATTTTTTCCTTTATTATTTTCTTTTCAAGAGGAGTTTCGAGACACGTGTTTGTTTGTCAGAATTTTCCTTGGGAGATATATTCACAAGCTCGGGAGTTTTGACCTTGCCAACACATTATATCCTTGTCACTAGTTATATGCACTACTTAGGAAGTTTTGTACTTGTGGAGTTTGTCTAAGCTGGCTAGTTTTCTTTTCTTCCCTCAATTTTTGGGATGAAAGTTTTGAGACGACACCTATGTAGTAATGTAATCAATCAATTATGTCTATTGCTAAGCAGTTGTTCCTAGGATGTGATTGCGTTTTGGTCTTATCTTTGCTGAAATATCTAGAGAACATTAATGCATTAGCTAAGAAGTTAATGCAAAAATCTTTTGCGGCCTAACCAAGAGTCTATGATCGAATCATGAGCTATCAACTAACAACACCTAGCAGTCATTACTTTTGGTTTTGAGGTGGTTTTTTTTTGAAGTGGCTATATGATGAGGGTGATGACATAGAAAAATGAAGATTTTTTATTTTGATAATAGACTTTTATCTTTCCAAGAGGAATTGTTTTTCCTCTTTAAACTTTCTTAGAGTTTTATGAACTATTTTTCAGAAAGCAAGTTATAGAACTACTTTATTCTGGAAAATTATATCTATTAAGGTTTAAACTATTGTCGGATTGGCGTCCGACCTTTGTTTCAAAGTTCAATTTTTAATTCAAGCACAAATTATTGAGAAATTTTTGGGATTGTGCATGTATGGCCTTTTTCAAGCTTTCTCTTTATGTTATCATTTTTGAATGAAACGCTGTGTCTTATAAGCCATATTCTGATAGTTTGAATAGTGGATTTCTATGCTTTATACTTGTACTATGGAATAATATCTTTTTGGAAATCGAACTATGTCATTGGAAATTTTTGGTTATCTTAAAGTTGTTATTTTCTTTGCTATGTTGTATCGGGAGACAGGGTTCTTATAATTTCTGAATATTATTCTTTTACTCTAAGATTTTTTTTATGTTTGATCGGACCTCAATGAGCACTGCCTATGGAAAGATTTGAAAGATTGCAATGTGCTTGAATTTAGCCTTTGTTGTTCATTCTCTTTCCAGCAATGAAGGGTTGTGGCATTGTAGGTCCTTTATATCAATCATAGGAATAATTTGAGTTTTCAAATGTTGTAAAAAATTTGGCATATCACCTTTCGTGTTTTATTTTTACATTTCTCTTTCAACCTTATCTCAAAAACCCAAAACAAGAGTTGGCTTTCTATAAATACCCTTGAGGTATTTAGTGAGACACAATCTACCCCCCACTAGCTGAATTTCCCATAAGACTGTCAAAGAGGCGCAAGCTTTGATGATCAACAGTTCTTTTTCTGGCATGCCCTGTGGGACCAAAGTTTTTTGAAATGCCTTATTAGAAGTTAGAAATATTTCTTAAATTAGGCTAAGGAAGGAAACTAGAAATTTCATGCCCAAAGTCTAAATAAGAGCATCCTTGAGAGGTCATTTCCAATACTCCCAGTTACTTACCTCGAATCCTAGAAGGAGAAGAACCACATATTCTATATCACTTGTAAGGAGTAATAGAGCAAGAAATTAAAGCCCCTTATCAAGAGCCTTAACTACTCCACCTAGAGGTTTAAATTTCCAGATAAGATTACCTATATACCTGATTCATAGAAATTTTTCCTCATGGCTCAAGTACGTCCTCCTACTCCTAGAAACTTTGTAACATGGGACAGTGGTAGTCTGTTATATCCACCCACACCCCTAGATGTATGGCTTGCCACACCGTCCAATGCCCTTAAGGCTATCCGAAGATTCTCTTGGGAGTATTTCAAAACCCCTTTTGAACACCTTTAGCATGTAGCAAAGGTATGAAGGGTACACAACATATCAGAAGAGAAAATCACTTTGAGACTGTTAGCTACCTGTTTTAAGGGAAAGGCTCAAGATTGGTATTGATCTCTAGCCTTGGGTTCCATTCATTCTTGGGAATAGCTCATGCAATTCCTATTCAAATGATTCTCTAAAAAGGGAGACTGTTCTTCTCTACTGCAACCACTAATCACCATCAAGAGAGCTCCCAATGAATCCATGAGTGACTTCAACACTATGTTTCATAAGACCTAGCAAAGGATTCCTATGACTGCTCGACCTCAGGCTGCGATGGAATTCATGTTCTACCTAAAAGCCATCAATCCAAATATCGTACTTATGGTGACTTCCATCATAGGGAACACTCTCCCTGATGTATACGAGATGGTCATGCATGTAGAGAATAACTTGATTAGTGCTAGGAAACTTCCGCCTTAGCCATCGATGCTAGTATTCATGGAAATTTCTGGCCACCACTAACAAGAAGCCAATCCAATCACCCTCACCATGCAATTAAAGTTGGTCACCCTGCAGACTATGAACGAATACCCTACCACTTAGGCCAACTCATCGGGTCTCTCATCAATGGCGGTGGATATCGTCCATATAAAGGATTTGATGCATACTTTTGCTAATGAATTGGTCATTATCAAATGGAAACAAGCAACACCTCTGAAAATGATCACTCAGATCTATGGTGGAGGAAAACCCCCTTACCAACATAATTCATATCAAGGGTCTTACAAAGGAGGAGATCAACAAGCATCATCGAAAAATTAGATAGTTCTTGTTGCTATGCCATTACAGTCAATCAAGGGCAACTCAAATAAGGAGATAGTCCCCAGCCAGAACAATTTGGCGGATGATGAAAATGTCTGGTGCTTCCCATGTAGTGATAATCATATGCCCTGAAATTGTCCAAAGGGAAATGTGCAGCAAAAGGTAGTTGAACAAAGGAGTAAGGGTATCTTCCCAAATACGAGCAGGTACAAGTCACTCAAAATGGAGAATGCTCGTCTTAAGGAACAAATGTAAGGAATGTCCCCTAAACAAGAGTTGGACATTGTGTTTGACCAAGATATTTTCTCATGGTTGGAGGAAGATGAAGTTGTATTTGTAAATGAAGCTGTGATGACCAGAGTTCCACGGGTACAATTAGATTATAATACAAGATCAAAAATAAGGCTCACAAGAGGATATGTACAACAAGCTCTGCCATATCTGCAAACATGTCAGTTGTCTTCCCTGGAGAAATAGGCCTCGCTGCTTGATATCTGACCTATTTTACGGTCACATAATTAGCCCTCAGAAGCAAAGGAGGTGAATAAAGTACAAGGTCTAATCCCAATGGAATGGTTCTTCCCAAAGAGAAAATAGATACCAGGGTATGTGTAAGATCACGATTAGCCAAAAAGTGGCAATATGATGGGTATGTGGCTAACGACTATTTTTTTACCAAAAATTGATGAAACAAAAATGGTTTTTAAAGTAGATTCTCAACTTTCCACCAATATAAATTATGTTTTTTTTTAATTTAATAAGTAATTATTATTCATTTTCTTATCAAATTATGACTAGAGTCCTGATTGATAGGCTGATTGAAAAAAATCTATAGGTTTCAAATGGTATCACATTTTTTGAATCTAAAACATGCATTGTATTCTATGTTTTACATACTATAGGATTAAAAAAATAAAAATTGAATTTCATGAAGTTTTGACCAAGTTAAGATGGTTAGACATATGATTTTTTATATTTTAAAAAGTTGTAATAAAAAATTCATAATTAATTATTTACTTGGAAAAAAATTACAAAAAAATATGCATCATATCAGGGCATCAGTCCTCGACTTATATCTAAAATATTATAAAAGAATATTATCATTTTATTATGGTTAGCATGGTTATACAGACACCTACTTCTTATTTTTTCCTTAAAATTTAAGTACCACTACATTGAAATTTCAAATTTTCACCAAATAGTTTTTTTTCTTTAAACAAACCTAGTAGTTTAGAAACTACATTTAATTTGCTATAGATTCTATTTTTACATATTTTTGAAATAATATAGATAACTTATTCAAATTTTTACGTCAAGTTTTCTAACTTTGATTTTTCTAAATTTTTTACCACATAAGGGCCTGTTTTTCCATGACGATCCTACACATACCCCCTTATTCTAAAAACTTTGAAATAATTAAGAAAAAATTTACATATGGTACATAACTACTAATTTTTTTAAAAGAGTTGTGTGTTTTTCACAAGAAACTTCTCAGATAAATACCGTTCGCCGGTACATCTAAAAAACATCTCTCTGAGTCCATACAGCTCATCTTTTCACATATGTTATTTTTGAAAGGTATCCTTTGCAGCATTTTGGAATTAACCGGTCGTCCTGGCTTTGAAGCAAGTCTGTAGCATTCTTGTACTAATCCTTCTTCTGGGTAAGAATCAAAACATCACTTGATTGGTTGACAATGGTGAATTGTAGCCCCATGGTTTATTTTCTTTTCTCTTTTTGGCCTTAAGGTTTTTGTCGAGTTTTCATACATCAATTTGTACTTAAAAAACTTTGGGGCCAATTCAGGGGTATGATAGATATCAATGGGAAAACTTGTTTATGACTATGCCTATTTCCTTGAGAGGCTAATCCAACACATTGGATTGCCACACTTAGATTTTAAAGGGTTGATTCAGTTGAACCACCTCCATTTACATCATAATATGGTGAGATTGTCAGAAAAATCTTGCATTTGATAACAAAATTTGACCTTTGTGATTCTTCCAACTCTTGGGTACTAAAAGGTGACTTTTTCAGGACAACCTAGCATGGCTCTTAAAAGCTTGTCATTTTTTCCTTTTACCTTCTTTAGCCAACTAATAATCACTGTACCTTTGGGAATTCACTGAAAATATTCCTTTTCTTTTATCATCAGAGGTTGGAAAGCTCATAAAATTTGGTACAAATCCTTGGGCAAGGCTAGATTTACTTGAAAGAAAACTTTCATTTAATTCTGAGCCTCAAACTACCTCAATACATTCCATTCTTCAAGGTATAAACTTTTCCCACTTGGTGGTAGACATCACCTTTAGTCCCTTAGATCCTATTATAAAGGCTTCATTATCCCTTAGGGAATTATGTATTGATAATGAGATTTCTACCTTGGTTAAAGCTTGGGAAGACTGCCACATTAATGTCGGGGAGTAATGATTATCTAGCAAAATTCTTTCTCATTTGGTGGAAATCTGTATTACCAAAAAACTTTCCTCTGAGAAGATTGTCCTTTGTCTCTACTCGGTTGACCTAGGCCCTTTGTCTAAGATAAACATCGGCTGGATTATACCTGGTTCATACCCTTTAAGATCATACCTGTAGCATAATTCTTTCAGCTTTCTTTTATCTTTGTAGGAGGTGCTTATGCCAACTGCTGAAACTCTTCCTTTTTCATTACTAAACTTATTACAATTCCTTGACACCGCAGAGAATTTTTGCTTTCTTAGATCATAAATTTATTTTGAAAGTGTTTCGATAAGAAAATTCTGACAAACAATGCAATCTTGAGGTCAGGAATCTCTTCGTATATCAAAATTTCCAAAACTTTCTATGAGTTTCCTTATATCTTGTTCATGGAATCCTTGACCAAACTAGTTTTTTGAGAATTCTAAGTTTCTGACAACTTGCCCCACATCTATACCTTGTTGTTTAGTTGGATCCAACCTGTAGACCAATACTTCATAACCAATACCACTAGCAGAGCATGGAGATGGAAAACAAAAGGTTCTGAGGTACTTTGATCCCATCACAAATATGAATCAACCACTTATTTTGGGGTTAACATTACTCTTGACATCATCAAAGTGTGTGATCTACACATGATCATAAGACGAACAATCAAGCTCCTTCGGGCTTCTCATTAGTTTTGGACAAGTCTAATCTCCATCAAAAATTACATAGGCAATCAACCCTTTTGCGTGGAACTTACCAAATGGGCTAGAGTTAGTGAACCATCATTATAGGATCTCTTCTGGAATGTGCACATCTATACCTTCTTCCTCTGTCAGAATTTTTCTACAATACCTTTCCTGGTGAAACAATAGATTTGCATCATCCACAATATGTTTGCAATGCAAAAATTCAGATAGGATTTTCATTTTTGCTCCATATTTGGTTCATAATATTAAGTGAGACTAGTCAAGTGCTAAATATATGCCAAGTTTGGCAGTGAAATCTCTTGATAAGCACATTTTAAAAACTAGTGGAATGTCAATATTACTTCCTGAATGACTCTCTAGCTTGGAAAAGAGAAGAGGGTCAGGGATAAATCCCTTATCCGACCAAGAGCTGGGACATTCTTTCCTTCAAGTTGCATAATTCCATTTTCAAGGGGCTCATACTAGAGTTTTAGAGCATCTGCCAGTTGCTTGGGCATCACATTCATGCTATCTTCCAAATCAATCATATTATTGTGCAACAATTTATCTCCTACAATAAGCATTAAAAAGAAAGGTGTGGGCTCTCTTCTGCTTACCTCTTTTTCCTTAATGTTTCTCTCATTATTTGTATAAGATGTTGCTTTCAGAGTCTAAGGGGGAAGTGTAGAACTATAATTTTTTCTCTGATCTTTCAATTGAGCCATGCTCTCCTACACACTTTCCCTTCTGATTTCAATGATTCCTAGAGAAGATTTTGTTGCTTGGGAATTGATATGACATCCCATTAATATGACACATTGGAAGGTGCTTTCTTTAATTGCTCTACCACATTAAGCATCTTGACAGTTTGGGTTTTTGGCTTAAATGGTGAACTTTCTTCTTCTTTTCACCTCCAACAACAAAGCAAAACGGATCCGTACTTGGATCCTACTTCTTTTTTTATTTCTTCTTCTTTTAAAGTCAAGTAGGTTGCAAGTAGGGGAAAAAACATAATGCACATGATCTGAATAGCTCAGGCCTAATGTCTACTAGCTATGAAGTTGCACCAAGCAACTAAAATGTTTTTTCCAAGAAATCTCCGAAACGTTCTCCACACTTTAGTCCTGCAGGAGGAAAGTGGTTGTCGTCTAAGAGGAGCAATGGTGCACTACCACGTCCATGGTGCAAAATTTAGTCAACAACAATAGCCAAGGCACGTCTATGCCAAAATCCACATGCCTTCAAAGGTCCATAGCACTTGAAATACTGATGCCTAGAATGGCCACTTGCACTATCTTGCCAAGCCCTTCCATCAGAGAAGTGTTGAACATCTTCTAACATGATGCAATTATCATGGACTTAGCCACACCCAAGTCCAATAGTGAGGCCACAAAGTGAGAGAGCACATTGCAATTTCTTCGCAGCTAGTTCTCGTCGGTGAGGTAATTCATGCCAATGACCCATTTGAATGAAGTCATGATCAGGGGGTCACAATTATTCACCAAGAACTTAATACTATTGTCAATAATCACCCCCACAAAACAACTATACAGTTTTTGCAAAATGAGCTGAATGGGGGTGCCCAGACTAGCAGACATCGTGATAGTAGTAAAAATGGTGGAGAAGGAGTAGGCAGAAGGATGACTAAGTTAGAGATCTATATATTCAAATGAATATAGCAAAATGTGGTATGGCTATGTATAGAAAAGGATAACGGAGAAAATTCACCAACAAGATGTTTATTTTTGGCTGGACGGCAATGGAAAATGTTGAGGAAGAACGAAACAAGGTTGGCAAATCATATGGAGTCCATCTTATGAAATTACTTGAGAAATAAATTTTAGTATTGGGGAGTAAATTCCCTCATACGTTGATGGTTGACATATGTCCTAGCCATCATCAACACCAACTTGTCCATTAATTAGAACATGCATGGGTTAACACACTAAGTTTCTAAAAAATTAATGAAGATGTCTTTTCAAAAGAACTTGGTGTCATCTCGGCACACTCCATATGATGAAAAGTGCACCTTCTAAGTTGATGAATTAAAGGAAACAAGAGGTGACGGAGGGAATATACTAATTCCATTATTTCAACTTTTTTCGGCTTTTCCAAGGGATATAGATCTCCCATTCACATGTATTTCCCTAATGGTAGAATTCAATGAACCATCAAAAGTAGCAAACTCATAAATCAATGCAAAGTTCTAAAATTAATTGCACTCAAAAGTGGGATAATTTTAGCAAGGATTTTTTTTTTTAACCAAAGAGTTTTTGTATCATTTTCAAGCAATCATGGTAAAAGTATCCACCTCTAGAAAGTAGGCTGAAGCAACAAATAGAGGAGCTGGTTAGTAGATATCTTTGGGAATTACTTATTTGCTAATGCCCCAGATATAGAAGAACAACCATTTGAACACTGTAGGAAGCTTCAACCTAACAAATTTTTTTTAAAGGAGGCAGTTCAAGATATAACTGATAATGTTTATGACCCTCGGTTATCCATCAACCCTAAAAATCTTAGGGAAGGAGCTTTTTAGAGGATGTTGGGCCATGAGTCTACAGAAGGTTTTGCATTTAGGCTTGGGAACATTGGCCTACCATAGCTTGTGCTACCTGATGTTCATCCATGACTAGAGCTGGTCGATGCCTTTGCAAAAAGGTTTAACAAATAAACAAAGACTATTGAGGGCCAAGGGGTCAACATCACCATTTTGGCTCAAGCTATATGGAATATGCTATGTATCCTTGTGGGCTAGGGTGCAAACCCTTTTAATGAAGAACAGATGGATGTCTCAGGGGAAGATATGTTTAGGAAAACAAGTTTTTATGAAGATGAAATGAAGGAACGACTACAAAGAGGATAGATAACCTGGCTTCTATCGCAAAGAAAATTCAAGAAGGGCACACAGTCTATATTCTTGATGTTGGCTTGGGTTTTTTGTCTCAAAAATGATGAAGAGGTTAACCCTTTCCATTTTTCCCTAAGCCTTGCACTCAAAAGAGAAAGAGTGTAGAGACCTTATGATTTTGCTAAAATAATGGCCAAAAATTTGAAGCTGCAATTGAGAAACTACAATATAGAGTCCAAGTTTAGGTACTCTTTTTTCTTGGTCCATTTTCTATTGTACCAAGATTTTGAGTGGCTAGGGAGAAATGTGGCAATATCTAGAATAGATGAGAGAGTCTATATTCAACTAATCTTTGTGTGGACCCCCATGTTTTCAAGAACAAGAGATTACTATTAGTTTGTAGATCATTTTTTGAGACCAGTGGGACAAGATTTATTGTCTCGAGCACCCCATAGAACATTTTTCTTAGGAATTTCTAGAATGAATATAAAATCCACCTATTGCAATGGATTAATTCCTCAATGAAGATTTCACCTTCATCAGGTTTCATGGTTTCCCTGGGGAGATTTTTCAACTCCCTAGATTTGTGACAGACATAACCTTTGCACTGGAGGCTTGATGACAAGTATCCACTATTGATAGGATTTATGGTGCAGGAAGGGATAAAGCAAAGCTTTTTTATCTTTCCCTTATGATTGAAAAGATTCAAGTGGTGGTAAGAAAATGGAAAACGAAGGATGAGATCTAGAATCATTTGGTTTCTCTAGGATTGGTCCTCATCTGTGATAAGTGGAATTATAACCCAAATGGGCATTTCAGCTTAAGGCATGAGTTTAAAGAGTATTTCCACAAAAGGAGAAATCCTACTCAAGAGAGTGCAAAAATATACATTGACTTGGCCCAGATCCCAGACAAATGACCAAGATGGCTAAGTTTTTATGAGCCTTAGACACAATACTAGAGGAATCTCCCAATGAGGAAATCTCTTAATGTGCATTTCAAGTATAGGGGATGGTTGGAGAGAAAGAAGGAAATTTTTTGGAGGTTTCAACAGGGGATGAGGAACTCAGGCACTTTGTTTAGTAGCTTCTAGCTTGATGAAGAGTTTGAAGACATATATGATAGGGAAGCTAATTCTGACAATAGAAATCCTACGATGAGCCATAAAATTAAAGAGGAAAAAGTTACACTCCTAATCCCTAGGCCTCAGGAACTCAATAATCGAAGGAATTTAGTATCAAGGGGTCCCCAAGCTTCGTCCACATCCCAAGCATGAAGCAAAGGAAATGAGGTTTGACAATCTCTGAAAAGACATTCAGCGGCCACTAATGTCTGAATATCAGAGGACTCCTCTAGAAGGAGATTAGAATGTGATGACTCTAATTGTGTGAACTGAAGAAAAGTAAATGACTCAAGTGCCCCTAAGATGTTGGTCCATCGGGAGGAAGAGGTAGAGTCTGTCTTGTGGAATGTTTCATCAACTACAACTCATGTAAGTTTTTCTTCCCCTCTTGTTTCTATTTCTACATCTCTGTTATAACCCCAATCTTGTTCTATTGAAAGAATTTCCCCATCTTCAGTCCCTAAACTAGTAGCAATCAATGAGACCCCTACCATTGAAAATGAACCTATTGATACTTTTCCACGCACTGAGAATGCGTTATTCATCATGGTTGTTGTTGTGTAATTAGTTTCTATGTCTGAAGCTCCCATTAAAATCACCAAAAGTATGGCCTTACCCATTACTCCCGACCCATCTACCTTTGGGAAAGCATCTCTCCATTACCCTTCTTCCACTTTTGTCCCTATTGTTTCTTCCCCTACTCCTTTTGGCATTCCCCCTTTTTCCATGATCATGCTGCCATTTGCATCTCCTCATGCTCATGTATCTGAGGTCTCCCCTACTGTCACCTTGTTTGGACTACCCCCTGGTGCTTCCATCATGGTTCTGAGTGTTGATGTCCCTCAGACTCTTCAAGGTCATTTCAATGCAATGAAATAGGCCTACAAGACTAGAAAGATGAAAATGTTGTCAAAAAGCATTGAAAGGCCTGCCACTAATAAGATTGAAGCTTGTTTTAATGAAGAATGGAATTCTCTACTTATGACCACAATGAGGTCATTGGTTTCCAAGCTTGAAGGACAAATGAAAATGGAGTATTGTAGAATTCATATTGTGGTTTTGGATCTGAGTGAAACCCACCTGGATGATAAAATGGTTTTAGCCAAAGCCACACAAAAGGTGGTATTTGTTGATTATAAGCAATTGGATAGATAATTAAGGAAACAAGAGGTTGAATTGGTAAATGTGAAAGGAACGATGAGTAGGCTGAAAAATGAGATCCAAGCCAAAGATGTTGAAATGACCCGTGTGAAACAAATTTGAGGCCAACAAGATCTAAGTTGCTTGCAAATACCTGAAATGAACAAGTTCATCTTCATGTTGAAAATGAAAAGTTAAAGAAAGATTTGGTTGATGCTTGATCTTGAAAAGTTGATGATCTATGGAGAGTCTCGTTCCAGGTGGAGGAATCAAGACAAGAGGTTGGAAGACTAAGATCTGAATTGGAAAATGCTCTTCGAGAGAGAAGTCAAATAGAAGAAGATACTAGAGCAAGAGAGGCTCATTGGAACTAGGATTTAAATATAGCAAGGAGGTTTGGATCCTTTACCATAATGAGAAGGTTAGTGGCTATGCATTGGGAGTGGATAGCAACTAGTGGATGTGTCTTGGGACACACTTTATAGTTCTTAAGGGATGTGCAGGAACTAAATTCCAAAGTTGGTCCGATGGCTGCCAATTTCATATGGACATGTTCACCTCAAGTGGCAAACTCCCAAATTTTTATTTCTAAATTAAGTATTTCCACCAATCAGGTCCTTAAAAGAGTGGGAATTCCCAATTGCAGAAACACCTCCATCAAATCCAATGAGATTATCAATTTCCACCTAATTGTGGAAAAATGTAAAGTTCATCAGAAGATTTTGAACAAAAGGGTCGCTAAGATGAAAAGGGATTTCCCTATCATGGTTAATTTTGGGTTCCCTCCTCTTCTCTCCCCAGATGAAGACGCGTTGACGATGGAGCAAACCAAAGTGCCAATTTGATGAGAGATTCAAGCCACTTCTAAACTTCCAAGCTTGAATGTTTTATCCACGATAATTGATTCTGAGCATGAAATCTATCCTCTCTCTCGGCTCTATTATCACTTAGGTGCAATCTCTTCCAAATGGGGTGCCATCTCTTTCAAAGAGTTTTTTGATATTGAGAAAATATATAGATGAATTTGAACCCTCATGTTACCAAAAAATGTAGATTGGGAGGCCCATAAAGTTGCTTTCATCAAACTCTAAGAACAACCAGAGGCCTAGGTTCCAATCTTCACAGAAGTGAAGAACCTATGAGTCACCAGAATTGTAAAGGTTTATTTTTTCCTTAGTCATTTAATCTTTTGGGTTTGCATAAATTTCTTCGGTGTCGGGTGCACCCGTGCTTGAACAAATATCAAAAAGGATGTGCAGCATGCCACATGTTGGTTGCGTAGTTTTTCCCTTTTTATTTTCTTTTTTGGAGGAGTTTTGAGACATGTGTTTGTTTGTCAAACTTTTCCTTGGGAGCTATATTCACAAGCTTGGGATTTTTCGCCTTGCCGACACATCATCTCCTTGTCACGGGTTATCTACACTACCTAAGAAGTTTTCTACTTGTAGAGTTTATTTGAGCTAGTTGGTTTTCTTTTCTTCCCTTAGTTTTTAGGACATAAGTTTTGAGATGACACCTGTGCAGTAATGTAATCAATCAATTATTTCTATTGCCAGGCAGTTGTTCCCAAGATTTGATCATGTTTGGGTCTTATCTTTATAGAAATATCTAGAGAAAATTAATGCAGTAACTGAGAAGTTAATGCAAAGATCTTTTGTGGCCTAACCAAGAGTCTATTATTGGATCATGTGCTATCACTCGAAAACACCTATTAGTCATTACTTTTGGTTTTGAAGTGGTTTCTTTTTCATAGATGGCTATATGAGGAGGGCGACCACAAAAAAATGAGGATTTTTTATTTTGATAAGATACTTTTTTCTTTCCAAGAGGAATTGTTTTTCCTCTTTAAAATTTCTTAGAGTTTTATTAACTATTTTTTAGAAAGCAAGCTATAGAACTACTTTATTTTGGAAAATTATATCTATTAAGGTTTAAACTATTGCTAGTTTGGCATTTGACCTTTGTTTCAAAGTTCAAATTTTAATTAGAGCACAAACTATTGAGGAATTTTTGGGACTATGCATGTGTGGTATTTTTCAAGCTCTCTCTTTATGTTATCATTTTTGAATGAAATATTGTGTCTTGTAAGCTATATTCTGATAGTTTGAATAGTGTATTTCTATGCTTTATGCTTGTACTATGGAATAGTATCTTTTGGGAAATCAAACTATGTCAATGGAATTTTACGTTATCTTAAAGTTGTTATTTTTTGTGCTATGTTCTATTGGGAGACAAGGTTCTTATAATTTCTAAATATTATTGTTTTACTATAAGATTCTTTTTATCTTTGATCAGACCTCAATGAGCACTACCTGTGGAAAGATTTGAAAGACTACACTATGCCTTAAGTTAGCCTTTGTTGTTTGTTTTCTTTCCAACAATGAAGGGTTGTGGAATTCTATGTCCTTTATATCAATCATAGGAATAATTTGATTTTTGAAATGTTGTAAAAACTTTGGCTAAGTTCATGTTTTTTTTTTACATTTCTCTTTCTCCCTTATCTCAAAACCCTAAAAGAAGAGATGGATTTCTATAAAAAACCTGAAGGTATTTAGTGAGGTGCAATCTGTCCCCCACTTGTTGAATATCCCATAAGACTGTCAGAGTGGTGCAAGCTTTGATGATCAACAATTAATTTCATAATTTTCTCAATATCCTCAAAATCTTCAATATGCAACAACCTTCCTCAACATATAGTTTACACTAATGAAAAAACCTTCATACCTGCAACAATATCCATCATACCACTGACAAAACCAACTAGTAGACATGCCTATTGACATCAATGACAACACCATATTTATGACAACAACTAAATTGTTTCTAATTATTTCATCTCCAAATCACTTATGCACTCCTATATAAATGCATTTGCATAGTTCGGAATAAGACATCAAGTTTTCTTCACATCATTCCTTTCTTCATTTGGTATCAAAGATCCTATTACTAAGCATAAATAAGAAGTAAAAATGACATGTGAACATGGCGCTAAATACTTGACATCTATGGTTTAAATAATTGGGTACAGGCTGACTATGTGTACAAAATCCCTAAGGCACATGGAAGACATAATGGAAGACTATTTAAAGGAAATGCCAAATTCTTTTGATTAGGTCATGTGAACATATGGAAGAAATCTTTGGTGGAAGATGTATGTGAAGGAGTGTGTTGAAAGCAACACATGGATGATGCTAGTAGGTTCAAGCGATGGAGAAAAAAATCTAATCCATACACAATAGAGATTATAGATGGGTTTGTTTTGATGTTGATATTTCACATGATGTTCCATATGGTTTTTCATTTAGGCAATGGTTTGGTATTGATTTTCCAAATGTGGATAAACAATCTATGAAAGGATACTTTTCTTCATTTATTAGATTTTTTAATGTGTGACTTTTCAATCCACAAGTGCATGGAATATGTGATTTTTCAATTTGCAAAGAGATCAATCCTTGTGCGTATTTGTTTGATTCCTCGAAATTGAGAAGGCATGACATAGAAACCTGGCGTGACATTAGAGTGGCACAACAAAATCATGACGACCAAAATTATCATTACAAAAGTGGTGATTCAAATGCTTTGAAAATTGTTTAGAGATGGAGCCTTGTGCAAGGTAATTGTTTAATTCTTCTTATTCCTCTAAATCATCAATCCTCGTGAGTGCAAAGTTTCTATTATGCCATTTTTTGGTGAGATTTAAGTTTTCATGGGATATATTAGTATGGAGATTATAGTAGATAAATTAGATAAGTATTCTAGTTTCAATTTTTATACTTGGAAAATTAAAATTTAGATGCAACTAATGAATAAAAACTAATGAGGAATAGTGAGTGGAAAGGAAAAAGCATCTACAGAGGCAACATAGTTATTTGAGTGGAACAATAGAGATGATAAAGCCAAGGCCATTATCGGTCTTACTCTTTCTGAATCTAAACTACATCATGTAGATTTAAATAAATCATCAGCAAAAATTTGGTCCATAATCTCAATAAAAAATTTGGATAAAGATCATTCAATGCAAAATTTTCCCTAAAACTTCAATTGTTCAAGTTCAAAGTGGAAAATGAAATCACAATGTCAAGTCATATAAGTAGTTTGAGATCTCTCATTAGGAAATTAGTAGAAGTGAAGACTCCAGTAGATGATGAAGATGCTAAAAGTATCTTGTTAAACAACCTTCCTTTAAAATATAGTAATGTTATTTTTACACTTAGCTAGATAACCTATCAAAGTTTAGAAGATATGATTTCAACTCTCTTAGCAAAAGAAAAGAGAAGAAATGCAGAAGATTTAGATGATATTTCTCAATTGGAGAGGGCATTATATTCTCAAAGGCATAATAAAATATCAAGTACAAGTAGTGGGTATGTGCAGGATCATCATGGAAAAAATAGTCCCTTAAGTGGCCAAAAATTCAGAAAAACTAGAGTTAGGCAACTTGACATAAAAATTTGAATAAGTTATCTATATTAATTCAAAAATATATAAGAATACAATTTGTAGCAAATTGAATGTAGTTTCTAAACTACTAGGTTTATTCTTTAAAAAACAAAATCTATTTGGTGAAAATTTGAAATTTCAATGCAATAGTACTTAAATTTCAAGGAAAAAATAAGAAATAGGTGTTTGTTTGACCACCCTAACCACAATAAAATGATAATATTATTTTATAATATTTTAGATATAAGTAGAGGACTCATGCCTGAATGTGATGCATAATTTTTTGTAATATTTTTCCAAATAAATAATTAATTATGATTTTTTTATTACAACTTTTAAAAAATATAAAAACTCATATGTCTAACCACTTTAACTTGGTCAAAACTTCATGAAATTCATTTTTTTAATCCTATATTATATGAAGCATAGAATGTGATGCATGTTTTGGATTCAAAAAATGTGATACTATTTGAAAGTTGTAGATGTTTTTCAATTAGCCTATCAATTATGACTTTAGTCGTAATTCAAATAGAAAATGAATAATTATTATTTATTAAATTCAAAGTAAAGCATAATTCATATTTTTGGAAAGCTGAGAATCTCCTTTAAAAACTCATTAATTTTGGGTAAAAAAAAAGTCATCAGCCACATACCCTACAAATACTCATCATATCGTCACTTTTTGGCCCATCATGATCCTGCACATACCCTAGTGAGGAAATTAAAAAAAATTATTGTAAGAAAAAAGGTCACATAGGTTGGTCTTGTAAAATTCGAGATAGAGATGTTTTGAAAGAAAATCTCAAAGATAGAACCAATGAAGGAAAGTTTTCTTGCATTAAAGATGAGGATTCTTTAGATAATAAATTTATTTTTCTTGCATTAAAAATGAGGATTCATCATATGATGAAGCTATTATTAATGACTCTTGTGTTGTTGATGGTTTTAATCCTATATTAGTACTATAAGCCTTCACTTTATTAGAGGTTGGTGACACCGAAGAATGGAGGAATTTCCCCTATCGTTAGCTTCTTGCTTTGAGATGATGCTTTTCATGAAGCATTTTTGGATTTAATTTTTTGATTTTCCTTGTTGTTGTTGATAGATTTGAAGAATAAATATATTGGGGTAAAAGCAAGAAGTTGGGTACACAAAGAGAGGAAATTTTGGCCAAAACAAAAAAATTTGCACAAAATGCGTACACATTTTAAAAAATGCATACGAATTACGGATTGGGTACTCAAACCTAAATCCAAACATGTATGTGTTTAGCTTCAGGTATGCAAACCAAAAATATGCATGCATTATGAAACACACACACAATCATAATGCGTACACATTTTGAAATGTGTACGTGTTTCTTAAATGCATTTATTTTTTTTAATTAGTGACTGTGTTTTCATTTTCACTCATAGTTTTAGCCATGCCAGAGAAGAGGAGATGAGATCTCGTACACATTTCGAAGGGCCCTAATTGAAGAAAATTTTCACTACCACCTCCTCCCATCGATAGAACCGATCTCAGTGACATCCAAGTTAGTTGAATTCTTCCTTTTTTTTCTTTATATCTTGCATTTTTTTTGGTGATTGGTATTTAGTTTTTGTTTGTTTTGTTTTTTTTGGTCAATATTTTATAGCTTCTAAATTGCATTTAAAAAAGTGAAAACATAAAGGAAACGAACAATGTTAAATTGCAAATTGAAAACCATAAAAAACTAAACTTAAATTGGACACATTTAACTTAGAAATAAAAACCCTAGAAACCCTAGGTTCTAAAAAACATAGGTCCCTAAAAAATAATTTACCCTAATAGTTCACATAATTTTAGAAGTATCCAGGGAATGTTACCTAGATTCAGGGCAATTTTCATTGAGATTGAGATTGAGATTTAGGCTACGAATAATTCACATTAGGATTTTTTAGTTATTGCTACACTTCAATGACCAATTTATAAAACATCCTTGTCACATTGTTTAGTGTCATAAATAAGGGCTCCTTGGAGGTTTCTTAAAATTTTTATTTGACCTAGATATGTTTCCATGTCATGAAATCTCTAAATCTAAAACATAAACCCTAAAGCATTCATTTTGTCATAGAACCTTAAAATGAAATTTGGTTGCCTTAGGCAACCCCACCAAATTTTATTCCTTGAAGCCATGGACCACTTTGTCCTAGAACCATACTAGACATAGATCCCATTAAGCCATCCTACCACCCTAAATCATAAATTGATGTCTTAAGGGTCCTAATATGACATTTCTTAAGGGGATCAAAGAAGTTCTCAAAATTTGGTGAATAGAGCTCAAATTCATCTTTGTTTATTTTGTATATTGCAATTAGGTCACTAGCATATATCTATGTGTCCCTTTGAATGCATTTTATTAATATTTCAAATTCTTATCTTTAGTATTCTTTGAAAACAATGAATAAGATTATAAATTAATGTTCTAGTGTTAAACTTATAATTTCTTCTTAACTACTTTTTCCCACTATAGAGAACTTGTTTCTCTTTTCATGAAATTTGAAAACTTAGATAAATCAATTTATGTCCTCAAATTTAATTAAATTCAATGTCATACTTGATTAATACATGTATTCACAATTGATATACCTTAGATTTATAGATATTCTCTTGTTGGGAAACAAGAGCTATCTCAATCAACTATTCCACAAGAAAATGTTGCTCACTAACTTGCAAGTCCATTATTCCAAGGGCCACCAAAACTTCACCCTAAGTTCCCTAAACCCTAAAACTTGAACTCTAAAATCTATTAAACCCTAAACCCTAAAGCATTCATTTTGTTGTAGGACCTTAAAATGAAATTTGGTTGCCTTCTAGGACACTCCACCAAATTTTATATCCTTAATCCATGGACCATTTTGTCCTAGGACCTTACTAGACATAGATCCCCTTAAGCCATCTTATCACCCTAAATCACAAATCAATGTCTTAAGGGGTCATAATATGACATTTCTTAATGGTATGAAAGAACTCAAAATTTGGTGAGTAGAGCTCAAGCTCATCTTTGTTTATTTTGTACATTTCAATTAGGTCACTAGCATATATCTATGTGTCCCTTTGAATGTATTTTATTAATTTTTCATTCTTATCTTTAGTATTCTTTGAAAACAATGAATGAGATTATAAATTTTTATGTTAGTGTTAAACTTATAATGTCTTCAGATTAACTACTTTGTCTCACTATAGAGAACTTGTGTCTCTTATCGTGAAATTTGAAAATTTAAACAAATCAATTTATGTCATCAGATTTTTAATTTAAATTCTATGTCATACTTAATTAATACATTTATTCTTGTTTGATATACCTTAGCTCTATACATATACTCTTGTTGGGAAACAACCACACCTATGAGTAAACTTCCCCTCACCCCAAAAGATAAAGCTCTAGACCCATAAAAAATTAGAAGAATAAATTACTTATTGATGAATTAGTTAATTAATGATAGGCTTGATATTTATGAGCTCCATTGAGCACCCTTTTCTAACAATAATCCTAATATAATAGAATCTAGTATAATTTTTACTTGAATTAAACTACATGGTTTTCATCATTTACCCATTTTGACATTCATTCTTGAGTTGTCCATAACCTAAATTAGTGTGGGGACCATTCCTTCTTTTTTTCCACCTTTATATATGTAATAGAAGACACTCTAAACAACCCCTAACCTCCTACTTTAACAACCAATTTGAGAAATCAGAGTTGTATAAATACATGTGTCTTATTTTTCATTCTTTAGTCCTTTACCTTAATCTTAAGTCTTTACCTTAATCCATGTGGTTTTATTTATTTAAAATAAATCAATTAATGTATAGATCATCAAATTTGGCTATAATTTAATTATCAAGTGATATCTAGCTAAAAATAAGTTTATGGGGCCTTCTTCTAGGGGATTCACCTTCTTCTAGGGGATTCACTTAATAAACCAATGACATAGTGCATGCATTTGAATAGGGTTCTAATAAAACTGCCTAATTTCATTTATATCCTTCATATTAACAACCACACACTGGACTCAATTTAATGTGTGTACATGCTATGGATTTTTAATGTTATGAATTTTTTAATGTTATAAATCAAATGGTCTTTAAATGAAATGTATTTTAAATTTTTGCATGTTCAATGTGATTTTTAAATAACTTTCAAATTGTGTGCATTATTTAGATAGTTTTTTGATATATATTTTTAATTTCTTAACATGCAGTTGCCATTTAATTGCTCACATGGAACCAAAATTTAATATAGAGGATTTTATGCCCGATATGCAAATTCATCCAGATCCACAACCAGAACAAAACCCCCCACCCCCTATAATAGATCAGGATCAATTAAAAGAGAACATCCGAGCAAACCTTATTATGATTCAAGGAAATATAGATCTAATAAAAACAGAGCCTAGAAACCCTCCCCATCTTGCATGGTTTGCATCTACAATGCAAACTATTGTCAATTTTGTTTGATCTATTGATGCAGACCTAGATAGGTTCTATCAATGGAGAAAAGAGAGGAGAAAATTCTATGCAAATGGATTTTCCTATAAAGAAATCATTGACCTTAAAATTACCAAACAAGCCATGTGCCAATATTTTATTAACCCCCAAACAAACCAACCAATTCCACCCACCAAAAAATGAATTTTAATTTTATGGTGTAGGCAGCCGTAGATAGTTGCACATTTTTTAGGATAGATGGTGGATGGTGTTTGATAATCCACCACATGGCAACTGTGAGGTGCCACTATAATTTTTGGGAAAGTTATGGGTTAATTTTGATTTGGGTTAAAAACCCAACTAATTTGATATGAGGTCATTTTAGGGAGTTGGGTGTGGCATACCCCAACATAGACTAGGAGCACATGTCGATCCTTAGCGACGTGCTCTGATTGCTCCTATTGTTCCTCCTCCTCCTGGTGTTCCCATTGAATTTTAGTAGTAGACCATGTTATTGACATTAGGAGCATTGAGTTCGCTTTTAGTACATCTCACTCATTAGACTAAACACATGGCGACTGAAGTGGACAATAGAGAGCATGGAGGCTTGGGCTATAGGAATACTTAGGCATCCACTTCAGGTGACCGACATGCATCTGGGATGAAGGCATACATGAATTTACTATATTTTAAGGACCATCCTACACAAGCATGTTCATCTTTTGAACTTAAATTTAATTCAAGTTTGAAATGTGAAAAAATAATGTAAATAATAACATCAAGTTATATATATAATATAATATTAATTCAATAAGTGTTTGGTGTAGACACATGATCACACGATGCCTGAAACTCAATATGATCATCGTGTCTATATGTCAAGTGTTGTAGATATGGGCTCACCTTTTGGATAGGTACTTGAACCAACATATATTAAATAATCTGTGTGGATATATCTAATTTAATTTGAATTTGTACACATGTGTGAATTGATATATTATATCTAGATGCAGGGAGGTCATATGATACCTAGTACTAACCAGCCACAAGTTGTGATGAGCGCTCCTAAGACATCATTAGCTCAGGTGCATGCTTTCAAAATTTTGTTAAGTTTAAATTAAATACACATCATAGATCTAATTTAATTTGTTTATTTACATACACATGTGTGAATTATTTATACAAACTTTTGTACATCTATATGTAGGGATTTCATGAGATACCCATGGCGAGCGCACTTGAGACATCATCAAATTTATACATGGGAAATCCTAGGTGCATAATCACGAGCTCAAATCATTTGAGGTTGTAAAATTTACTAAATCTCATATACAATTTTTACGAACCTTTTAAATATATATATTTGAGGTTTTAACATATTATTTTCTTTATACGAATATGCAAGATATAGTAGATTAGATATTTGGATCTTCTTAATTGATAATTATGCTAGCCGTTGAACAAAATGTGTTAGTAGATTCACATGATCATATGGTAATTTATGCATACTAAAATTCATTTTTACTATATTTACTAGATATTTAGTTAAAAAAAATATATCTAAAAGTTTATATTTTCAAGTTTAAATATGTTTAATTATATGAAAATTTCTAAATAACTTTAAATCTAATTTAAAGTTTCTTGTACTCTTTTACAACATGATGCAGGTACATCTAATTGACATGGAACAAAGAGGAAACTTGATTTGACTGATCATCCTAATAATTAAATGGTTTTAAATTTTATGGACTATAGCTCTCTAGTTTTATTCAAATATATGTGTTGGACTTGACATATAAATTTTATGGACTATCTATCTCTAGTTTTATTTTAAATATGTTATTATCATATTAGTGTTTATTTATATTAGTTGACTTTAATACATGATGATTATATATGGAGTCAACTATGATTGTGTTATGTTCATTTTGATGATTATATGTACTCATGTTTGTATAGCTATAAATTATCTAATTTTCAAGTAATAGATGCACTATATAAATTCTTATCTAGAATCAAATTTCATATATATAATTTATCACTTGGTTAGGTGACAAATTAAAATATTCCTTATATAGTTTAGATATTATAAATAATAAATTGAGGGGTAATTTTAACTATTTTCCAATTCTAGCAAATATTTGAATCAATAAACAAAAATCTATCTCCTTGTATGTATATAAAATGTATAATCTATACAATTGAACAATTATATACAATGTGGTAAATACAAGACATGAAATGTATAATCTATAAAATTGGAACTAGATATTTAAAAAGTGACTAATAAGCTCATTGAAGTTCATACATCAAACAAACATATATAATGTATATTGATCTTTAATACAACTATATAACATGATGAAATATATATGTGCATGTAGATACAATTAAAGCTTATCAAATTTTAGGTGAAGACCAAAAACTGATATTTACATAGTCTCTTGATAAAATAATTTTTTAGTGACAATCACATGGTAGACTGACTTGATGACAACCTGCAAAAATAATTAATGTAAGTAAAGTAACTATAACTTTTATGAGTCATTTAAGTAAAAATTTATGCAAGAAAAGAATAATATATAGTAAATTCCATTCAAATTCAAATGATGTTTGTCATAGGATGGATTCAAGGGACCTAAGAGGATATATAGCTTAAGGGGGGGTCTTACGAGAATACCTTAAGTGGAGTTAAGGTGATGGCAAGTAAGAGGATGCATGTCATGAACCCTAGGATATGGCTTAGTGGGTCCTAAGAAGATGGCTTAAGGGGAATTATGAGAGTAACTTAAGAGATGCAAGATTGTGGATTAAGGGTATGTAAGAGGATATGACTTAAGGGTCCCTTAAGAGGATGGCTTAAGGGGATGCAAGAGGGTGGATTAAGGGGAGTTGATAGAATAACTTAAAGGGATTTAAGAAAGTGGATTAAGGGGATGGAAGAGGGTGGATTAAGGGGAGTTGATAGAATGACTTGAAGGGATGTAAGAGGGTGGATTAAGGGGAGTTGATAGAATGAAGGGATGTAAGAGGGTGGATTAAGGGGAGTTGATAGAATGACTTGAAGGGATGTAAGTGGGTGGATTAAGGGGAGTTGATAGAATGAAGGGATGTAAGAGGGTGGATTAAGGGGAGTTGATAGAATGACTTAAAGGGATGTAAGAGAGTGGATTAAGGGGATTCAAGATGGTTGATTAAGGGGAGATGATAGAATGAATTGAAGGGATGTAAGAGGGTGGATTTAGGGGAGTTGATAAAATGACTTAAAGTGATGTAAGATAGTGGATTAAGGGGGTGCATTTCATGAAACTTACAATATGGCTTAATAGACCCTAAGAGGATGGCTTAAGGGGAATTATGAGAGTGACTTAAGGGATGCAAGATTGTGGATTAATGGGAGTTGAGTGAATGACTTTAAACCCTAAACCCTAAACCCTTAATACCCATATAGATTTGTTATTCTAAGCATCTCATGAACCCTAGGAACCCTAAAACATGAACCATATGACCTATAGACTAGGAGATGAACCCTAAACCATTAACCACTATAGATTTTTTATTCTAAGCATATCATAAACCCTAGAAACCCTAAACCCTAAACCATATGACCTAGATACTAGGAGATGAACCCTAAACTATTAACCCATATAGATTTGTTATTCTAAGCATCTCATCAACCCTAGAGAGACTTAATGGGATGCAAGTGGATGGATTAAGGGGTCCTAAGAGGATGGCTTAAGGGGTGTTGAGAGAGTGACTTTAGGGGATGCAATTGGATGGATTAAGGGTAGATATATGAGGATATGGATTAAGGGGTCCTAAAAGGATAACTTAAGGGGTGTTGAGAGAGTTACTTAAGGGGGTGCAAGTGGATGGATTTAGGGTAGATATATGAGGATATGGATTAAGTGGTCCTAAGAGGATGGCTTAAAGGGTGTTGAGAGAGTGAATTAAGGGGATGCAAATGGATGGATTAAGCGTAGATATGTACGAGGATATGGATTAAGGGGTCCTAAGAGGATAGCTTAAGGGGTGTTGAGAGAGTGACTTAAGGGGATGAAAGTGGATGCATTAAGGGTAGATATATAAGGATATGGATGAAGGGGTGATGAGAGAGTGACTTAAGGTGATGCAAGTGGATGGATTAAGGGGTCCTAATAGAATGGCTTAAGGGATGTTGAGAGATTGACTTAAGGGGATGCAAGTGGATGTATGAAGGGTAGATATACAAGGATATGGATTAAGGGGTCCTAATAGAATCGCTTAAGGGGTGTTGAGAGAGTGACTAAAGGGGATGTAAAAGGATGGATTAAGGGTAGATATACGAGGATATGGATTAAGGGGTCCTAATAGAATGGATTAAGGGGAATTAATAGAGAGACTTAAGGGGATGCAAGAGAATGGATTTGTAGATGTGAAAGTCTGCAAATGGTTAAACCTTAAAACAAAGCAAATTATCAACATCCCTATGAAATGAAGAAACATGTTAATCATGTAATAAAATGAAACAATGGAAACCAAACAAAGCATATAAAAAACATGATCCAAATTTATCTCATAGTGGATTGGTGCTATTGTGGAAAATATCCCTTTCCCAATCCTTGCTTAAGCTCCATGATATGAAAATGATATGTTGAAGATCAAGATGATGAATGGGCAAAATCAGTTCTCAAATGAAGAGAGTGACTTTGCATAGGATTTGTGGATCAAGTTGTGGAGTTGTGGAGGATTTGATAAAAGATGAAGCTTTCATTTATAGATTATTTTGATGAGAGAAAAAGCCAAATGGATGAATGTAGGACAAAGATTGGATCAATGAGATGAGGACACTTGTCATCTTGTGATAGGCTTGAGGATGACCAAGATTTGGGAAATGTGCCTAAGAGAGGGAGTTTCAAATTCAAATTTGTGAGTAAATGTTGAGTTTGACTTGTACAAGGGACATGTAAGAGCCATGTAAGAGCTCATAAATGACTTGTTGGATTTACATGTCCACTTGTTTTTGAATTCAAACTTGAGGGAATATTCCTCAAAGATGCCATGTTGATGGAAAATGTTGGATTTAATAAATTAATAAATTGATTTATTTGTGCAAGTGGCAAAATCTAGAGAATGTGATGGGTAGTTAGGTTAGGCTAATTAGGATTAGATTAGCTTAATGATGATTAGGATGTTTTCACCCATTTGACTTGATATTTGGATTTATTTAAACCAAAGAGGGATGGAATATGCATTTGGAGATTTAATTAAATATATATTTTTAATTTAATTAAAAGGTTGATGTGAGACTTTGATTTATTTAAATGAATAACCTTAGGACTAAAGACCTTATTTACCTAGTGAATGGATTTGATGTGTTTGATTTATTTAATGAGCGGATGAATGTGAATTAGGTGCACGATGTTAATTTCACGTGTCTACATTTTTCCCCTCTTTGAAGCAATGTACTTGTTGCATTGGTTCAAAGAATAAAATTTTTGGTATCGAAATTTAAAAATTTTCTAATTTTTTTGGTTGCCCCAGTAGAAAGAAGTACACTAGTACATTTCCCCCTCAAGAGATTGAGCAAAAAGATTGATTTTTAAGGTCGATCTCGTGATAAAGAGGTTCAAACTGGATGGTTATGGATGATGATGCAAATGAGATGGTTTTAAGATGCTTAGAATAACAAATCTATATTATCGTAAACAACTTATATGATGATATGATGTGATGATGGATGTGATGGATGATGTGATATGCTATGATTATGCAAATGTATTATTTATGCAGATGCTTAGACTAACAGATCTATATTATGATGATGAGATGTTGTGATTATGCAAATGTATGATATGCAAATGTGATGATTTATGAGATGCTTAGACTAACAGATCTATATTATGATGATGATTATGCATGTGAGATGATATGCAGAATACTGATGGTTTGTGGATGCAGGATGCATTGGTGATGATGATTAACTATTCATGACACAATGTTAGTGCAGAAAAGATGAAATTAGATGATGACAAGAGGATCCAATAGGCCAACTTTATGAGAGATGAGGCTGATGATGATAGATGATGCTGATAAATGGATGATTCGCTTATCAAGGATTGGGATTTTAAAAGGGCTACTTACCTTATGTTTGATAACACATGTAGGTACGATGCTTCACGGTATAAAGAACTAGGATGGAATTGTACCTAGTGCGATGGAATTTGACTCGACAAACAAATAGGAGTATTCTTGTTCACACTTGACATATGGAAACCTTGTTAGGACATACCTAACAAAGCAAGTATTTGCCAAGTTATTTTACAAGAACATCCAACAAGCACAACAGACAAAAGATAGTGATCGTTGCCCCATTCCTATCTCTCCAAATCCTTCATTCGGATATCATCGAGAGGTCCTTGGATTGAGTGCAATAAGATAAGTCAAAAGACAAAGATGAAGTATGAAAACAATCCAATGTTCTTCATATCTCTAGCCAAAGGGATTTGTTTTGATAGGATAAGAATCCAAGGTGATATTTAAAATGATGCCCATTGTCAGAATGATATATCCTAGGACATGCATTGTATAGGATGATGATGATTTGATAAGTTGATTGATAGGATGTTGATATAAGGTTGACTGACATGTTTGCAATTGATCAAGAGTTTGATTTTGCATTTAAGGGTTTGTTGCTTCGATTTGATTTTGCATTTGAAGTTTGCTTTTGCTGATTACTGTGATTGTTTTTGTTTGTGTTGCTAAAGGATGAAGGTGATGATCATTTTATTATGGATGATTGATTATTTCGAGTGAAAGCGAGATGAGATGGATGGATTTTTTCAAATATTTGGATGTTTTTGATGTTTTTGGAATGTTTTGAGGCTGTTTTTGGTATTTTTTGAGATTTTTACAAATGTTTTTATTTTTGATTTTTTCAAATGTTTTTGGATTTTTTGTGTTTTTTTAATGTTTTTCAATGTTTTGGATTTTGATGTCTGGGGATCGGCTTAGATTTGCCTACGTTTAAGCTCAAAGACGACGTAGTTTGGATTCCATGTTTTTGATGTTTTTCTGAATTTTTGAGTGTTTTTGGATTTTGATATGTTTTGGATGTTTTTGGATTTTTTGCACAATTTTGACGATTTGGATGAGGATGTGTTTGATGCTATCAGTGCTCTATTTTGGGATTTTGTTAAAAAACCAAGCTAAGGTTGATTGATTGAATCGATGGATTGATGATGATGATAACATTATTTAGGATACACAACAATGCAAGGATTTGATTGATCAGGATTGATTAGGATTGATGATGATAACATTGTTGAGGATGCACAACAATGCAAGGATAGATTGATCAAGATTGATGATGATAACATTGTTGAGCATGCACAAAAATGAAGGATAGTGTTGAGCAACACAAGGATTGAGAATGATATCCTGAGATGATGATTTTTTTTATTGGATTTGATTGATCATGATTGATGAAGCTTGATTTGGAACAAAATTGTTTGAATTATTTGATGTGATGTTCAAGGTGCGACTTAGATGTGACTGATAGTGATTGTTTGGATTGATGTTTGATGAAATATGAAGATTGATAAGGAATGTCTTCTTTTCAAAATATGCCATGGACTACTGATTTGGATTTTTGCTCACAAGTGGTTAGACTAGTTTGGTTTCACATTTTCCAATGTTCAGATCACCACATAAGGCGAAGGATATAGATCAAGATTTATTCTTGAAGCAAGATGTAAATACCTACCCCCAATGTCTAGCAATGTATGGAATGTTACAGATGGATGCTTAGATAGGAGTATGGATGGATGGATTTGGTAATAATGCAAAGGATGCCAAGGATTATCTTGCGATAAAATAAGGTGTTCAAATAAAGAATGCTCATTTGGATAATGCTGGGTAGGATAGGATCAATGAAAACAGCCCATGTCAAGATGTTTACCATAAGCAAGCATAAAGTATGCCCCAAACTTTCATCAAGATCAAGAGAACTTGGATGATGGATGTTGATGGATAAAGATGGATTGGCTAAATGGTTCATGGTTGCATGGACTTATTATGGTTGAGATGGATGGAATGCTCAATTTATAATGAATGGGATGAGATGCTTTCACCTGAAGTGGTGCATGTAGATGCTTGATTCTACACATGACGCCTATTTTCCATATTTTAATCATGGTCTTGACCAAAGCACTGCCCATGCAGTTTTCACTAGAGGATGATTTTTCTCTTTACTATTTTCAATCTTTTTCTAATTTTTTTGGATTTTCATATTTTTTGATTTTTTTGGTTTTTTTTGAAAGATTTTAAGCTCATGCTGAATCACCAGGTGTTGGTGATGTAGATACCCCTGTCATAATGTGCCATCGATAGCCTACTTGAAGAAGTTTCTTTGCTAAGATATGTACACTTGAATGCAAGTTTTGAGATTCTTGATCTGCTTCGTCGATACCGAAGTTGACTTTGTCTTGGTCCATACATTGTGATAGAGTGCCCCTTGAATCCTTATGATGAAGGATCATTTCCAATACATGGTCAATGTGAGAATTGGATATCATGTGTGGAGGCATGGATGGAGTGTGTTTAGGGATAAGAGATGGATTGGTTGACAGTTTGGAATCTTTGACTCTCCAAACTTGGGAAGATGAGCAATGATGGGTGGATATGAAAGTGTGCATGAAATTAGGACCAATTACTTCATACACTTTGTACGTTGCTTGAAAATCTTGCTTTTACTTTTTTGGACATCCTTGATGGATACTTTTCATTTTTTAATTTTTCCCCATAGTTTCTTTGATTGATGGAGTTTGATAGGGATGATCTTTCTTTGTATTCTTTGGTATCCATTTGTATTTGATTTGTCCATTATCCTTTCCAAATACTTTTTCTTTGATAATGTTCTTTTTACTTTGATTCAAATCTTTCTTTTGAAGTTGGTCCCAATTCTTGGATCAGGTGATGGGTGGATGAAGATTCATGACATGGCTGGTTGTAGTATTGGCATTAGTTTCATCATAAGGACTCTTCATGCTCCGTATGTTGATGTTTTCTTGAGACGAAGTTTCCCCTAGTATGGTGGAAGTAGTACCTTCATGCCTTGATTCTTCTTGTTCTAAGAGCTCTTGTTTAGAATGCATTCTCTGATAAATGACCACCGTAGGTGATGTTTCAATTTGCTGCTCCGCTAACTCTAGAATATCCTATTTTGTCATACCTGTTTCCTTGAGTGGGTAATGTTGGATGTCTTTATTCATGATGTCCTTATTCTGAATTTGTGATATATCTGATACTGTTGTTGAAAACTCTATTTGATTGTAGGAATCAATAACCTACTCTTTTTGTGTAATAATGTTAGGAGTAAAGGGATCCTGTTATGAATGAAGATCATCTACATTTCTATCCATAGAAAGTATCTCATGGGTAGATGGAGGAATATGTGCATTATGTATAGATAGGAGAGTGTCCATTAGATCATTGTAGTATCTTGCAGATACAAATTCTTGATCTTGAATGATTTTAGAGTTTCTTTCATCATGCTTTGGATCAAGTTCTTGACATGGGTCAATTTCAAAGGATGGATTGCTTACAAAGGGTTCTTGGATGTCGTTATTAGACATGGTAAGTGGTTCAATATCCTCAAGTGTCAATTTCAGGGTTCCTTCAATATCTATAACCATGAGGTCAAAGGGGGTCAACATGTCTTGGAAAGGACCATTGCTAGACCTTGGTGAAAGATTTTGATCATGCTTTGGAATTAATTCTTGAGATATGTCCTCTAACTCATAAGGTGATGTAGAGACATTTTCAATATGATCATTGGTCGATGGGTCATGCATTATGTCAATAGGATCAAACCATCCCAACACTCCTTGAAATAAATCACTAAAAAGTGGCTCTTGATGTATGGTAAGTTGGTCATCAGGTGGGGTAAAAAAATCTTCAATATGCTCCTTAATTGAGAGATCTTGAACATTGTTTTCAATAATCATGTTAGAGAGATTGTGAATGTATTCATCCATAGGGTCAAATGAAGTTGACACTTCTTGAATTGGATAATTGTCAAGTACTGTTGGTGGATTTTGATCATGATTGAAAAGTGACTCTTGATGTGTGTTGATTTGATCTTCAAATGAGATAGAAACATATCCAATGTTCTCTTTGATGGATAGATCTTGATCAATGCTTTTAGAAATTGTGGTGGGGAGATTGTCAATGCTATCACCAGTGGTTGAATGTTCATCGGTATCCCCAATAATTATCATTTTTTGTGTTTGTGCTTATGTTTGCTGGGTAGCTTGAGACGCTTGGGCAGCTTGGGTAGCTTGAGCGGCTTGTGGAGCCGCCTGATATTGTTGAAGCGCTTGTTCGTAGGCTTGATGTGCTTTTAGTGCGATGTTAAAATATTGATTTATTGCACTTGGTTTTGGTGGTAGTGGTGGTGTATTTGGAATCATGTTGGATGTAGTGACAAGTGGTTGAGATACGCTTGGAGCGATCATGGTAGTGTGGGGTTGAGATGTGATGGGTGTGATAGTGGTGGTTGGAGTGATCGAGGTGATGGGAATGGTTGGAATGACCATGGTGATAGGTCTTTGGGAGACCATGTTTTGATTTGTCATGATTGATGTTGTCATTTGATTAGATACCATATGTTCGTGAGATGTCGATGGTATATTCAAAGGATTTGATGTGATGACTTGATTGGTGTTAGGTGGATTGATTTGGATGGAGTGATTGGTGCTAGGTAAAGGGGGAAGCCCTAAACCAATGAATGATGTTGATATGGGTAATTGTGGTGGAGATGTCTCTTGGCGTAATGACTCAACTATTTTGGTAAGTGTACCAATTTGATCTCGCCAAATTTGATCTTGATTTCGATCTTGACTCCCTTGATATAGTTGATTTGACTTTTGTTCAAGTAGAGTTGCGATGTAAACTTGTGGTGTTTGCATGGGATCATGAAGAAATTGATTTTGGACATTGTTATGATTTGGGATGATGTTTAGATTCAGTATGATAGTTTGAAATTGAACATTGTTGGTGTTGGGAACCACATTGTCGTGTTTTAGGTAACTTTGATTTTGCATGGTGTTACCTTGACTTGGATTGATACACGAAGTCATTAACATCTTGTTTGGATTTTGAATAATATTCATATGATTTGCAAACATATTTATCCCAAAGTTTTTCTAGATTCATGTTTGGAAAACTTGCACTTGGTACATTCTCATTTGGCATGTAGGGATTTGGTGGGATGATGTTATTAATTTAAAGGCTCATGCATGGATTGTTCGATTGATATACTTGTAGGTTTGGACTTGGATTTATCATTGGGAGATGTGTTCCAATATTTGATTTGGGCATACTCACACTTGTTGTGCCATTGACATTTGCAGGAGGTAACGATCCCATGTACAGTTTGTATAGATGTGAGTGTTGATAATCAATTGACATTGTGAAGCTTTGATAGCTTAGTTGACTTGGATTACTCATGATGTATGGATCAAGTTTATATTCCATGTTCATCTTTTGTTTTGACCTTGTTTGCAAAAGTGACCTCTAAGATTCTTAGGACCAATGACAAGATGAAGGATGAAAGTGGTGAATGATATGGGTGATGAACATTTAGGAACTTTGGATCAATGCTAGACTCAGGGTTTGATTTTGATTGGTTTGATTTGCATAATGAACTTGTAAACCCTAAGATGTTAGATGTTATTTTAGGATGAACTTGTTCAAAGGATTTCTAATTCAATTAAATGTATGAGAAAGGAAGCATTCCCA
This sequence comes from Sequoia sempervirens, assembly GCA_007258455.2. Classification (NCBI taxonomy): domain Eukaryota; kingdom Viridiplantae; phylum Streptophyta; class Pinopsida; order Cupressales; family Cupressaceae; genus Sequoia; species Sequoia sempervirens. The sequence continues at coordinate 229,897,432 of VDFB02000015.1, forward strand.
TACACCTAACAAAAGAAGGTGATTTTGATTTTGATGATTTATCCAAGTCTAGAATGATGTTTCCAAAATCTCTAAAGTTGTTTATAGGATGGATTTTGATAGATGTTTGGAATTTGGATGAAGTGTTTGATTTGATCCTAAATGAGCCTAGGAAGGACTTCTTTACAAGACCAAGATAGTGAAGAACATGCCTTTCTCAAAGAGTAATTCAAAATCAAAAGACCAATGTTTGCCTGAAAACCATATAACCGAAACATGCCAAGCACATATGTGGGGTCCAATTGATTTAATATTTTCTTAATGGGTTCTTTTTACCACAAAAACACTCTTTATTAGGTTTTCAACTGAATGTCCAATGTCCTAATTCTCTTTCATCCCACAAAGTGCATTATGCGGAAGTCAAGGAAAATCAAGGCAAAGGTTACCTAAAGTTGACTTTAGTAGAAGAAAATTGAGATGAAATCCAAATGTTTAGAAGCCTCTAAGGATATGAATCCCAAGGGAAAGCAATAACATGTGAATTTGTTCAAGGATATTTTCCTCTCCTAAAGAGTTTTTAATTTTGATGATTCATTGAATTTTGGTTTCCCAATGTTTTCAATTAAATCACTGTGTTTTTAAAATGGCTCACAAGCAATGCAACATCCTAGCTCAATTGGTATGTTTTTCTTAGTGGGCTTGCCTCATGCCCTTCGTAGAAGAGATGATTTTACATACAACCAAGGAAAAAATATAAAGGTATGTTAAGAATGAAGTCATAACCTCTATATTTTAACCAAGATCAGACATGGCAAGTAACTTCTTGGAAACTGAGTTCCAATGCACCACTTTGATAAACTCACTCCATGGAACAATTGGTCACTAAAAAATAATGGTTCTATTTCAGACTTTCCGTTCGTGGAGATTGACCCATATGGAAAGAGTCCCCTTTTGGATGCATCTTGTCAGAATCAACTGCATGATATTGCCATTTCTTCCAATATGTACATTTATATTCCGATTGGAAATACTCTTGGCTTTAGAGTGTTACTAGTTGAGTCGTTCCCTTGGGTGAGTACTTTTTCCCCAAGGTAGGCCCTCTAGGATAAACAAAAGTGAGTAAAGACAAAATCCATAACTCGATCAATCTTTGATGGCAACAAAGAAAGAGAATATACGCAATGATGCTCTACTGACACTTGCACAAGATGTTCAATTTTAAACCCAAACTAAAGTGTGAAGGCAAGCTTTTATGCAACTTAATGTCATCAAAAAGACTTTTGATTCTCAAGATTTCCATGAAGCGCAAGAGAAGTGCATACACCTTTTTAGGTGAGATTATTTTGCATAAAAGATTACAAAACACAAAAGACACATGTTCATTTTATCCTTCAAAGAAATGATTCGACTTTGTTGTAAGCACCAAAATCAAATCTCAAGTTTGTTTGTTCAATTTTAGACCAACTCAAAATCTAGTGGATTTGTTCTAGGATTCGTTTAAAGCCTCTTGCCATGAAAATTGAAAAACTTTTGCTATGTTTCCTTTAGAGCCTAAAAATAAATGAGTTAGTCTAAGACAAAAAACTACGGCGTGCGACGTGATCTCCAAGCATTAAAAAAAATTCTTTTAGGTTCAAGTTTGATGCTTAAATTTATCGCCAATTTCCTTCAAAATCCCTTGGAAGCTCAAAATGCTCTTCGCTTTTCTTTCCTTTTCCTTGGACCTTTCACTTTTCTTTGTTTTCCTATTAAACAAAAGACGATCATGTGAGGATCAACATATTAAATTAAGTTCACTTTAATCATTGATATCAAAGAAAAGAATGATTTCAAATAATAAAAACTCAATGATTTTAGACTAATAAATGAATCATTAACAAAAATCTTGTTTTTGACAGTCCTTAAAAGCCTTTAGTTGGAATACTTAGCCATATGACAAAGATCCATGTAATCTAAAATAAGACCATGTAGATAAGTGAAGATTCAATGCAATTATCATCAATAGAAAAAATATGATTCGGTGGGACCTCCTCTTTTTATTTTTATTTTTACTTTTCTAACAAATGAACTTATCTTGGCAGCAGTTGCCCCAAATAAAATGTATGGCATTGCTAGATTAGCTTTATAATGGTATTTACTATCATTTTAAAACTGAATTTTTGCTCAAAAATCTCATAAATCCAACATTTGTGTTAGTGGCTACAAAAACATCAAAAAAATGTAGAAGCATAGACAATGCATGTTCGGAAAAGCAACACACATTCAAAGCAACCAATCAAATCTTCGACAAAGGAAAAATATTAAATGCTTTATTGATTTCCACAATAGTCAATAGTGGCATTAATGCATTTAGCTAGAGAATCATGAAGTGCACAGAGCAACTGCAACTAATAATGACTTTTTCTTCATTGAAATTTGTCTCAATATTAAATGCATCTCTTTTTCTTTTGCAGAATAAAACTTCAATTCAATGAGATTTTTTTAGCTATTAAAGACTACAGGTACAATGCAGATGCTCATTTAATATCAACACAGGACTATTTTGAATAATGTCAATTCAACGTGTTAAATATTTAGCTAACATGCAGGATAGAAAGAATTAAAAAAAGAAGCAAACTTAACTTTCTATTCATGAGGAGGTGCCCAAACTTCAAAATCTCATCTCGTATGTTGTATGCGCCAAACTTTTGATGTCTCATTGTCAAAATATTTGCATCAGCCAATCTAGTGAAGAGACTTAATCACGTGTAAGTATGGTGCAAGTGGCGGATTTGTTCATACAAGAGACTTCATTGAAATGTGATCTCATAGAATGCAATGATACCTAGATTTGACAACGTTCTCATTTCCTACACCTACCATAGAACCACAACCATTACCAATGTCCTTAATACCTGTGGAAAACTCAAAGGATCTTTTAGAAACTTTCAAGGTAATGCAAATGGTAGGTGTAAAGATAAATCCTTAAGCCTTTTCTATATCTTCTCTACCTTCATAAATCCTCTGCTGTAGCCTTGAGTGAGGTCTTTCTTCCCTTTCCTGACTGTGCACTCAACATTAGTATAGGTTGTTCTTTGAAGTGACATTAATGCATGCCAAAAGGAAAGATACAAATTAAAGAGTGACATCAGACAACAATGATAGAATGCCCAAGCTGTGCTGCAAACGACCCTCCAGAACCAGATAGAAGCCTTGCAGGGCAAGCTAGAAAAGCTCTAGAAGAACTCAAAATTTAGGGAAAGCGAGTTGAAAAAATGCAACAACTTTGATCGGCAGGCTATGTTTATGCAGAGGAGATTGGAATTGCGGAAAAGGTCAAAGGAGTGGTCATATAGTGAAGATACTTCCAAAGCTTTGTAACAATGATTGAAGACGTTTGTACTTCTTTCACAAAAACTAGAATAGGGACAAACATACCCACAATACTGTGACCTAAACACTCCTATCTTTAGCTTATTTTCTAATCAGTGGATGGGAAAACACTTCACCAAGATACTACGAGGGTTTTAACGGGGTTGCCTCTTTTCTCCAATTTCAACACCTCTATTACAGTCTTCACCGACAATCAAGCTTTTGAACAGCAAAATATGAAGATAATGTGTGTGTTATCAAACAAAATGTGTGTTAGCAATAGGCAGTCACAGAGCAGACACATCAGGATATGAAGGCGTGTGGACTATATGAGCATAGTGTTGAAGTGTATGAATGGATTGAAAGGTCATTCAAAGTAAATGTGTGTGGCAGGTGTAAAGAACAATGGTCACAAATGTCAATGTAATCAAGTTATGTATCACTTTGAGGAAAGCACATAAAAGTTGGAAAAATTAAAAGGGATATCATGAAAGGCATGGTGATTTGATGGAAATGGCTAGTGCACGGTATTATATTGTCTATTTCTTTTCCTCTTTTCTTTTTATAAACACAAAGTAAGCAGCATAGTAACTACACGCCACTGTTTTGAATCATTAAATCAATAATATGTGAGAAAATAGTGAAATGAGAGATTTATTGCAAATGTAATCTAGATAATGTCTAAAGTAGATTCATTGCAAATATTCTAGAAATATTCACAAATGCTATGCTAATAAACAGTTAGGATTAAGCTAATGCACAACAAATGTGAAGAAAATCTTTGAGCCCTCCCTCTAGCGCCATATTGTAGAAGTGAAAATATGCAAATGGCTAAACCTTAAAACACACATTATCATGGTCAGTTTAAAACAAAGAAAATTATCACCATCCCTATGAAATGATGAAACATGTTAATCATGCAATAAAATGAAACAATGGAAACCAAACAAAGCATATAAAAAACATGATCCAAATTTATCTCATAGTGGATTGGTGCTATTGTGGAAAATAGCCATTTCCCAATCCTTACTTAAGCTCCATGATATGAAAATGATATGTTGATGATCAGGATGATGAATGGGAAAAATCAGTTCTCAAATGAAGAGAGTGACTTTGCATAGGATTTGTGGATCAAGTTGTGGAGTTGTGGAGGATTTGATAAAAGATGAAGCTTTCATTTATAGATTATTTTGATGAGAGAAAAAGCCAAATGGATGAATGTGAGACAAATATTGGATCAATGAGATGAGTACACTTGTCATCTTGTGATAGGCTTGAGGATGACCAAGATTTGGGAAATGTGTCCAAGAGAGGGAGTTTCAAATTCAAATTTGTGAGTAAATGTTGAGTTTCACTTATACAAGGGACATGTAAGAGCCATGTAAGAGATCATAAATTACTTGTTGGATGTACATGTCCACTTGTTTTTGAATTCAAACTTGAAGGAATATTCCTCAAAGATGCCATGTTGATGGAAAATGTTGGATTTAATAAATTAATAAATTGATTTATTTGTGCAAGTGGCAAAATCTAGAGAATGTGATGGGTAGTTAGGTTAGGCTAATTAGGATTAGATTAGCTTAATGATGATTAGGATGTTTTCACCCATTTGACTTGATATTTGGATTTATTTAAATCAAAGAGGGATGGAATATGCATTTAGATATTTAATTAAATAAAGTTTTGTTTATTTAATTAAAAAGTTGATGTGAGACTTTGATTTATTTAAATGAATAACCTTAGGAATAAAGACCTGATTTACTTACAAACCATAAGAACCTGTACTGTAACTTAAAGGGGTGTTAAAAATAAGTCATAACTGGACCCACAATAGATTGACCACAAATAGACTAATAATTCTATTGATAAAATACACCACAAATAAAAGATCTTTTATTCAAATGATAACTAGTCTATATGAATTGTAGATGAGCAAAATCTAATAAAACAATATATAAATGGATGATGTTTGCATAGAGTTGTTAAGCCACCATTCAAATTTTACACATTGCTACAACTGTATAGAACTAATCATTGGTAACTTACCCTGTAGGTTCTTGGTTTTTCATGATTTGATTTATTTTTTCCCGCCTCTTCTCTGACTTGACAATAGACATCTGCAATGCACTTTTCTGTCCAAAGTTCAAATCATCCCTGAGAGCACTTTGCCCTTCAGAAATCTCACATAACTCCATAGGAACAAAAATTTGTTCACTGGGCTTCTTGCTCAGGTCCAGACAAGGGAGCTCTTCATATTTAATTCTCTTGTCGTAATACACATTGTAGTAATCAATAATGCTAATTTTCTCTTCCTGTCTTCCACATTTGAACTCGATCTCTTTGGTCGTTTGTTTGGTGAGTCCCACCACAGTGAACTTTTGTTCTCCGTTCCACTTCCTATGAGTGAGGGTCATCTTCAAATCTCCCAGAGCACTTTCAACCTTCCTTCGCTGAATATCATCCAGAGGCACGTTTTTCTGCAATTTCATTACATTCGCCTTCAAATATTTTTTAACGGGAATTTTCACGTACATGTCCGCGACGGAGTAATCCACATTAAGATTTAATCCCTGAATTGTAGCTCTGAGACTCATTGAAAACCCCTCGGCAGTACCAACGCCATATTTAGAGTAAGTTGGAGGTTTATAGAAACCTCGCCCCATAACTATGTAGCTGCTTCTGGGATGCTCCTTTACAACCAGATCCAACCACTGCAACAACTCCTGCTTCACAGTCGGTTTACGAAGACAGTCCCTAATTCTCTCTGACCTCACCTTCTCCAATTTCACCATATATTCTTTGACGGATTTTTCTTTTCCTTTAGAGAGCTTCACTTGAAAATCCTTCTGTTGCAACTTAAGCGGACTGTAAAGATTCGTTGTGCCGTCGTAGACAGGCCTTGTATGATGGAAATTTTCTTCAATGACTTTCTTCATAATGTTTCTCTTATCCGCCATAGACAAATTAGTCCCGCTTCCAGAAGCCTGCGGAAGAGGTGCGCCGTCTATGTCCACTCGGTAACAGATTATCTTCTGACCTTGCGGGAATTTGACCTTGAAATTATTTACCAAGAGACTACTCCTTTCAACAGACATAGGAGCTTGTTGGCTTGAACTTCCTTCCGTTCTCCGTCGACCCTTTCCTCATTCGTCTTTCTGCCAATTATCCCTCGATCTTTTCCTCTTTCGATTTTCGTCCATGAATTTTATTTCTCTTGAACAAATTCCCTCCGCCCCTCTGTTAAACGCAGCAAAATAAATGCTTTTGCAAAGTTCAACCGGACCGGGGCAGATGACGGAGTGGGATTTCTTTGCTTTCTGTAGAACAACAAAGGGAAATGTATAGCCGATACAAATTCATTCGTTTCTTTTCAAATTCCAAGTAGTGTAATCTAAAACGGATGGGGTTTTCTTGGTTTCATTCTTTTTTAAAATGGGATGTACGAAAACGACTAATATTCACACATAACAGCTGTCATAGTTTATTTTGATCATTTTTTAAAAGTTATAATCTATTATATAATTTGTTTCCTCTAGGTTATATTAATCAATATGTCTAGGTTATGCTCTCGTCATTTATGTGTTCGTAGCCAAAGGTTTTGGGTATCTCCTAGTTGATGTTGTCCAATTCACTTGTTTAATTCGTGAATAGGTATTTTGTAAATGACTTTTTTTATATGTTCGTAGAGGAAGAGCACAATCTCATACAAGCTTTTCAATGCTCAAAACTTTCTTACAAAGATTCTAGGTTAAATTTTCAAAGGTAAAATGTCTAATATTATTAGTAGTCTTTTGTTAGATTGCATTTACTTGCATACACATAGGTATTATTGCATTTACTTGTATACACATAGGTGCTATTGCATTTACTTGCATACACATAAGCGTTAAGTCTACTTAGGCATCCATGAAACTTGCACATGCAAGGTGTCAAGCTAGTTAGGAGTTCTATATAGGTGTTCTCTCACTTTCAACACCTTGTGCTACTTTTATGGTAGTCAACTCACCACCACTCCATGTATAAGGAGTCTTGTCCTCATTTTATAAAGAGCAGGTGCCTTTCTCCTACCTATTTATGTATGTCTTGTTGACTAGTCGACTTTATGAAATCTTGTTTTATTTGTGCTTTTTTTTAATATTTGAGATTTATAGGTTTATATAAGAATGAGATATCTTTGGTGTTAGAATGAAGATATGTATTTGTATACATGGTTTCCTTTTATAAAGGAAAAGAAACTACAATACGACATAAAATTCATGGAACACAACAAAAACTTTAGAGTCTTTGGGAGACAACTGTCCACTTGTAATAGCTATGGTTTGGACTTTCATTTGTTCTTGTAGGTCTCATTTTTCTACCAAAGATAGATCTCACACCCACAAGACACCGCTGGTAACAATTTTTATTAAAGATTTTTGTATAACAAAGGGTGACTATGATGATGGAGGTGTGGCAATGGAAAACATATCCCTCTACATTTTCCTTCTTTTTTAGGCCATCCTTGTTAAACTAAGCTTAATGTAACCTTGATTTAGTGTTGTAATGTGTTTAACACGTTCACATTAGGTCTTAGGCCCTTGCAAATTAAATGAACTTAATGATGCCTTATTTTTGGGTGTTGTAAAGTGTTGTACCACACTTTCACACTAATCTAGGGTTTTATTAATTAATTGGGCCTCTTTATGCTTTAATTTTCCCTATTTTACATCCACGAGCCTTAATTAATGCATCTTTTGAGGATGACCCTGACATAAACCAAGATCCAATCATAATTCATTTTTTTTTATTGTATGGCTTAGATTTAGTGATCTGGGATTCATGCACCACCTTGGGCGTATGAGTCCCACCTAAGTTTCAAGGCCCTAATCCTGATTTCACATGAATCTAAGTGTTTCTTGAAAAGTGTGTCACATAGCCTAGCCTAATGAGACTCATATGCCACTTTTCGCATATGAGTTTTGTGTGGATTAAAATTAAATTTAATTGAAATTTTTGGCAGGATTTTATCCTCCTAGATCTTATGTTAGCTTGTAGTGTTGTAATTTCAGGAAATTTGGCATAAACAAGTATAGATACATGGTTACTTCACTCGTTTTCACTTAAGACTTTCATCAAGAGCATTCCTAATAATGAATTGGTGTTTAAAATAGAATTCAAGGGCATTCAAGAGTTTACAATATCCTTCAAGATTTGATTATCAAGTGTTTTAGAGCATTATTCAAATTTCAACAAAGGCATCATGCATCATGTTTTTTTTTTAGCTAACATTTGTGATGTAGGGTTTTATGATTCAAGCAAGCATTCAATCCGTGATCCATTACATTCAAGCAAGAGTCAAGATATACATCCATTGCAGCCATTTCATACATTTTTGCAACACTTTATTGCTAGGGTTTGGTGAGTTGTAATATTGAATGTTGTTCATTCATCATTCCTTCATTTCATTTCATTTCTTTACAAGGTTTGATTACCAAAATGGGATTTGTCTGAGGAAAACACCTTTCTACTAACAAAACAATATTTTTCCCTCTCTTTAGTGTGTGATTTGCAAGTCTAGGTTGAAGGCACATTGAACAAAAAGTTCTGAGAAAGTTTTCAAACTGTTCAAAATTGTAAAATTTGTCACCTTACCTACAAGACCATTGAAGGACTTCTACAGTGTAGAATTTGACAATCTAGACTCAAATTTATCAAGTTGAGAGGATTAAGTAGAGATTAAAGAGTAGATTCAAATCTTGATTCTTTAAAAAGGTCAAACTGGACTGATATGCTACTTCTGGTGTATGAGTCCCAATTTAGTAAAATTTCTAGATTTTAGGTGTTTTAGACATATCTTTTCCAAATTCCTCTTCCTACCTAGAAACCTTAATCCGAGACTAAATCACCCAAACTGGTGTATGAGTCCTAGTCTGTATTAATTTTAGTGTTTTCAAGATTTTAGATATTCATTCAATCTCCTACAAGTTTTCAGATACACATCTCTAGTTTCTCAACTTTATATTTTTTTTGCATTCATTTCTAGGTCATTTAGGGAAGTTTTGCATATTATTAGTCTTTTTCATTAGATCTTACATATCACTTGTCTTTCCAAGCCCTACCTTGGTGGTGAATCCCTACTTAGTCATTAATCATACCCTAGGACAACCTTTAGTAGATCTCTTTCCTTCATTACATTCTTGTGTTGAGTTCTCTAAGGTTTCCTTTAGTGAAACTAAGTGGACTAGGTCCTAACCCTAGTGTTCCATCTCTCAAAAAGATAGAGCACCCTATTGCAATTGTTTTAGGAGGGTAGGTTTTGAATTTCTCTTCCATATGTTTGTAAACCCTACCTCTTTCATGCTAGAAGACCCAACCTATGACTTGTCCATAAAAAAAATCTTTTTTCTCAAGGGTTCTACCATAACTAGTAGGCCCTAATCACTTTCTAGTGATTATTTCATTTTTTGTCTTATATTTTTGTCACTCAGTTCCCTTTGGAAATTTGTCTCCTCTAAGTAGTTGAAGGTAGAGGCAAGGAAATTCGGGGGTGAGTTGATAGATGTGTTGAGTGATTCTCAACAACATGATGATGTGGTTAATAACATTATGGAATGTTAGCATAGATCTATTATCTTTTTTTTTAGAGGCATCCCCTTTGAATTCAATTTTTGTAAGTGGGCTAAAAAAACTGGGAAAATAGGGGATTAGAAATAGAAGCATTGAGATGGGTTGGAAAGGATATGTTGCTTGTAAATTTATATTAGCTAATCATGTGCAAGTTGTCTTATAGTATGGTACTTGGATTATTTATGGGAAGATCTAAGGCTTGAACTCTGAATTTGCACCCAAAGGGTTCCTCAAAATCTAGGTACCCTATGCAGATAGAGTTTTCATTACTAAACTTTTCCTTCGAGCCATTCACAAGATAAATTGTTGGACAACTAGGAAGAGTGCTTTGGTGTAAGAAAAAATTTCCAACCTAAGGGTGCACCTAAGGGACTGTGTGGAAATTCTCCTAAATTTTCAATTACCTAAAATTATTAAACTAATTGGGCTAGGGTTTGAAATGTTTTAGCATAAAGTCTATCTAAACAATCTCAATGCTTGCTTTTCTTGCCAACAAGATGGTCATTTGATTAGGGATTTTCCTTATATGAAAAAAAGATACACATAAGAAAATAGAGTAGCCTCTCCTAATTTGCAACAATTACATCATTCTCAACCTACTATTATGCATAATCCAATCTATAATGTGAAGCACCATTATACTCAACCTACTGTTATACCTAGTTCAATCCCTAATATGAAGTAACATGAAAATGTCACCCCAAAAGAACATAGCAAGATTGATATGTCCCGCACTTATAAATATTCCATTATGTCAGATGGCTAGAGGATGGTTAGGAAAAGAAAGGAGCCTTCAAGGTCTCTTGAAATCCAAAATGGGCAGTCATCTTCAAAAAAATATGACAGCTCCCTAATTTAGTCCAATGAGAGGAATGTGGAGAGTACTTCACCAACACATTATGAAAGATGAAGATTCCACTCTCCCCATAGCAGACATGTTTTCTTATCTCCACCTGCAAGATCTAGATCTAGGTCTCCCTCTTCAATGACAAAGAAAAGTGCTAGTGTTAAGTTTTAACTTTGGGTTAATTATTTAGGGAGTTTTTTCATATCAGGTAGTTTTTCACCTGTCTTATTTCTCATGCCTTTAAAGGCCTATAAATTATGTATTATCTCATCTCGTTTTTTTAATATCATCTTGATTTTTCTAAAAGTGGCATTTTAATTAGATTCAAAGGCTAGTGTGAGAGGTCAATGGTGACACCAAATTTTCATGGAATCCCATGTGTCAACAATGAAAGCCGCATTTGAATTTGTGCAAGGCACTACAATTTGTAGTTTGGAGGCATGAATCCTTTGCTTCAAGCCATCTCTTATTACAGGACATTTATGCATTGCAAGGAGATGGTTAAATTTGATTTTTGAAGAGGGCCTATTTCTACTCAAGAGGCATGATTTTGCTCAAAAGGAATGATTGGAAGGTAGATTTAGGGGAAAAACATTCATTAGAGGCTACATTTGAACCTTGGTAGGCTATGATTGAATATTGGTGGCCTTTGTGCGATTTTATCTCTCGTTGGGAAATAGTTTTTGCAATTAAAAGCAAAGGGAAACCATGGGCAACTATGCAAAATACAACTCCCTACCCATCGCCTTAGTCTTTGATTAAAGAGTATGATTTGATCAATTTTCCTTAAGCATAGCACAATTATATGGTTGATTGATTCATTGATACTAGGTCATAAATACTCCATTGAGGTGGCTAGGAGATGGATTATTATTAAGCTCTAGAAAGGTTATTACACATACCACAAATGTGTGTTCATTGTTATTGTGAAGTGATCAAGATTATTGACCAAAAAAAGGCATGGTTTTTAGTGTATTGGAGGCATGATTTTATCTATTGAAAGGAGAATTAAAGTTTGAAATAAATTTTTAAGGTTTCAAAGCTACATTGAAGTGGAGGTGGGCTCATCTGGAAAGAAGATTGATGGAACATTTATCCCACATCTGTTGTGAAGGTGTCTTTTTGGCCTTTATATGCTCTAGTGCTCACATTAGACATGTGAAGTGCTTGTGTGCTCCGTGTGGTGGCTTGTGTGCTTGGCAAGTTGATTTGGAGATTTGGCTTGGTGATTTGGAGTGGGAACCTACCACAAAATTCCCAATAAGGTGTAAAATTTTTTGCTCAATTTTTTTTTTGATTACGTTACATAATCAATCCTTTTTTGTATTATTGCTTCCTAAAGTATTTTGGAAAGGTTAAATTTAATTTTAAGAGGCTTCATGTTAGTTATTTTTTAGGTTTGAGTATAGTTTGGTGTATTTTTTTATTTTGGTGAAAATTGTTGTCATGGCTACTGCTAGTTTAGTTGAAATTTTAACCCCTCATAACTATCATACCTGAAAGATTAAAATATGTAGGTTTCTCGAATCTAGAGGTTTGTGGTCCACACTGAATAATGAAACAACCCACTTTTACCAAGAAGTATAAAACATTTTCTCACAAAAACAAGCGTGGTGAAGCTCTGGGTCTAATAGCTTTGCATGTTTCTAATAGTCTTCTTTTCGACATTGAGGGGTGTAATACACCCAAGGAGGTATGGCATGAGTTCCAATACTTGTTTGGTCAGATCAGTAAGTTTCATTCTTTGCAACTAGATTCATAATTAACTTCTCTATCCCCTTATGCATTTCCTTCCATTGATGATTTCCTAGTCAAGTTTAAATCTATGAGGTCACAATTGATAGGATGTGGGAAGCATAAAACTAATAAGGAGTCCATTCTTTTAATTTTTTATGAAGATGAGACGTTTATTTACAGTTTTTCCTTCTACCTTCTACTCCACCATGGATGATTTTGGAAATTCATTCAAAATTCCTTCTTTTGAGACAATTTGTGAGCATTTGATGAGGAAGAATACCAAACTTGCCCAGTTAGAGGGGGTATCTATTAATCATGCATTAGTTGCACAAACATCTTAGAGCAAAGGGAAGAAGAAACCTAAGGCTAAGACAGATTCTAATGAGGCCTCCACCTCTTCAAAAGAGGATAAACATAAGAAAGAGAAGTTTGGTCATGTGTATTGCAAGATGAAGGTCATGATGAACACTGTTGTTATACAAGGAATATTGATGAGATTTCACATCTTCAAAAGAACAATATTCCACTTCCCTAATCTATGATTCCTTCTTCTATAGCCTCTCCACCTGCATCACCGTCACCTTCATCCAAACCTGCACAGTCAAGGAATGCAAGATTTGCAAATGGAATGAAAGGTAAAGAAGATAAATTATACATAGATAAAGGACATGCATTGGTAACTTCTATAATTCATTCTGGTAGGGATAGATGGTTTTTAGCTTTAGGAGCATCTCATCACATGGGTTTTACTCCCTATCTTTTTTTGGGTCTTCATCCTACTAATACTTCTAAGATTTTGTTTAGAGATGGTAAGTTTTTAGATGTTGTGGGGATAGGTAATGTTGAGATTGGTGATAGTTGTTTCAGATATGTACTATGTATTCCTATTTGCACACAAATCTACTTTCCATCTGTAGTAATTGAAAAAGTATCCCTTTTCCTTAATTGATTTGGGAATAATTATCATTGAATTGACCTAATTTTTCCTAGGTTTAATGTTGTAATGTGTTGTAACACATTCACATTGATCTTGGGGCCCCTTTTAATAAAATGAACTTAACTTGTATCTTATTTAAGTGTTGTAAAGTGTTGCAACACACTTTAACACTTATCTAGGGTCCTCTTAATTAATAGTGGTTAATTAGAGTTAATTAGCCACTTTATTTCAAATTTAAGCCTTACTTGTGGCACCTCCCAAAGATCTATCCTGACACCCCTAAGTCAAATTACATAACATTTAATTGGAAAAATCAAGGTCCTACAAATTGGTGCTAGGACCCATTCACCCTAGGTGGCAAATGGGTCCTCCCTCTATAGGACCTCGCATTATCAACATATTTCAAATGGGTTTTTAGTGTTCTCTCATTCCTCGAAGGTAAGGTCCTAGAAAATAGTGCTAGGACCCATTCACCCTAGGTGGAAAATGGGTCCTCCTTTAATGAGGACCCCCTTTTTGTATTTCATTCTGGCAGGAATTTAATAATGTTTGTCTCTAGGTGGGTATGTCTAGGATCATGATGGGCCAAAAAGTGGCATTATGTAAGTGATATGATAGCCCATGTGGTTGACGATTTTTTTTACCCAAAATTGATTAAATGAAAAGGGTTTTTAAAGGAGATTCTCATCTTTCTACCAATATAAATTATGCTTTACTTTGAATTTAATAAATAATTATTATTCATTTTTTATTTGAATTATGACTAAAGTCCTAATTGATAGGCTGATTGAAAAATATCTATAGCTTTCAAATCGTATCACATTTTTTGAATCTAAATCATGCGTCACATTCTATGCTTTGAATACTATAGGATTAAAAACAAGAAAAATGAATTTCATGAAGTTTTGAACAAGTTAAGATGGTCAGACATACAAGTTTTTATATTTTTTAAAAGTTGTAATAAAAAATTCATAATTAATTATTTACATAGAAAAAATTATAAAAAAATATGCATCACATTGAGACATGAGTCCGCTACTTATATCTAAAATACTATAAAAAAATATTATAATTTTATTATGGTTAGAGTGGTCAAGAAAACACCTACTTATTTTTCCCCTAAAATTTAAGCACTACTGCATTGAAATTTCAAATTTTCACCAAATATATCTTTTAAAAAATAAATAAACCTAGTAGTTTAGAAACTACATTCAATTTGCTACAAATTCTATTCTTACATATTTTTGAAATAATATAGATAACTTATTCAAATTTTTACATCAAGTTGCTTATGATTTTTCTAATTTTTTTGCCACTTAAGGGCCTATTTTTTACATGATGATCCTACACATACCCAAGTCTACTGTTGGCTTGAATTGTTTGAATTTCCAGATTAATCTCTTGATTTAGTATAAATAAGGGGTTAATTCACATTGTTTCACCTAGCAATTTTATGAAGCATCCTAGAAACTTTGAGAGAGAATCCTTATAGAAAATTTAAGTTCACATGAGTACTTCAAGAGAGTTTTCATAGATATTTCCAAGAATATTATCAAGAGTTTATTGCAGAAATTCAAAATCATTTCATCATGTCAAGGGTTTAGTGTGCATTCATGCATGTTGTTGAACTAAAAAAGTTAATGTATCATTAAGGATCTTTTGTAAGTATTATTCACATCTTATTCAAGGATCAAGATATACAATCTTCATGGCCACTACATGTTAGATTACAAAATTATCTTCCATGACATCTTCCAAGGTATCATCATTGCATTATTTAATGTTCAGGCTTCAATTGTATCATTTCATAGTTTAGTTTACTTACCTACAAGGGGTTTGACTTAGGCAAACGCCTATTCACTAACAATCAATAAGTTTTCCTCTCCTTGAATGTGTTCTTTTAGATTTATAGGTTGAAGATCAAGTGGAGAGGAAGTTTAGAGAAAAGTTACAAAAGATGTAAAGTTGCAAGGTTGACCTTCAAAGTGCAAGAACAAAGAATTGAAGCTACAAAATTAAGTACAGGTTTTTTAGGGATCATAACAAGTAATTTGAGAGTACACACATCAAGGAAAATAACTTAGATATCAATTTCAAAAACCCTAACAGGGACCCATTCTCCATTGAAGGCGAATGAGTCCCTTGTGCCCTAAAAATAGTCTTCTTACAACAAGGTACACACCTCTTTGAGCTCTAAAAACCCCACTCATAATTTCTATAATAGTTAGGGTCAATTTTTTTTGTTCTTTACATATTTTGGCCCTCATAATTGTATGAGTTGTAGTGTTTAGTGTGGAAAAATTATAGTGGTTTATCTTGATTCATCTCATCTTGATAAGCCCTAACTTTTTCCACCTAATCATTAATAGTGAACCCAACATATTGAATATTGTAATTTTTTTACTTTTAAAGTCTTTGCATCTTAGATTAGATCTTGCATTCATTTTTATCTCATTTTCATTGAATTAAGATCTCATTTAGGGTTTAGATTGTATTGTTTTACATCTCTCCAAATTTGAGAAAATACAAAAAAAAAAATAGTCATTGTGCATATCATTTTGATCTCATTTATTTGTATTTGAAAATAAAAACAAATTTGTATTTCAACATAGGTCTTTCCATTCATATTTTTATTGCATTTTTGGAAAATATAAAACTAAAACTCACTACCTTAGGCATGGAACTGAAAGACATTACTAAAAGCTTGCAAATCATTCAAAAATAGTTTAAAATTACCTAACTAGGACCCATTCACCCTTGCTAGTGAATGATTCCCTAATTAGGTCAAACCTGAATCTTCTGGCATTTGAAAATGCATTAAAAATCATCCCAAAATCCACATAAACATCTCAATAAAACTTAACCAAGACCCATTCGCCCTTACTGGTGAATGAGTCCATGTTAGCTACTGATATGCATTTTTTGGAAATTAAGATCTTAGTTTTAGTCTTCCTTCTACTGCTATTAATTTCCTGTTTTACTTTCCTCACTTGTTGTTTCACCAAATTCATTGAATTTAGCTTCAGTTTCTTCATTTTAGTGCATTGTTAAAATTAAAAATTGCATTCAATCAATTCATTTTAAGTTTATTGCATTGTGTAATCAGTAAATTGCACTTCATTCTAGCTTTTTGTATTGCCTCTTTCCATTCATGGTTTGCACGGTAAGGTTGTAAAACTTGTATGAGTGATGGGGAGGAAAAAAGGATACCTAAATATATCACTCTTTTTCCACCAATCATTCACTAATGTCTTAGGAGTCCCAATTGGATTGGCTAACAACCTCACAAGGTGAGTCAATTCTCAATTAGGAAGGGCCTATGAGGGGTTTCTTCCAAATTTTAGGGGTTCAAGACCAAGTAAATGCTTGGAAAATATAGTTTAACATTCAACTCACAAAAACCTAGTAAAGCAAGTCAAATAATGAGTACAAATGATGAAATTAAGTTATACCAAGTTAGGGTATGTGTACTTGGGAAGTATGGAGATGTTGTGAGCATTCTAGAAATGAAAAGAACCTATCAAAAAGTTTTATTGAAGAATAAGATGCCTAGAGTCGCGTATTTAGTCTCACTACTATTTTTTGGGCCAAATACAGAGTATTCAAATATCAAAATAGAATGTTGAAGAATCTTTGAAAAATAGCCCATGGAGGACTAAGATTCCGTAGGTGGCTTATTAGTCCTATTTTGAATTTCTAAATCTTTTGAATGTGGTCATGAGGGTTGATTTTTCAACTTGCTTCTTCTCATATCTAAGGTCTTGAAACTTCTAGATCTGACCTGTAGGTGAGTTTATGTGAAGATGACAACTTTGACAATGTAACTTTGCAACTTTTCAGTCTTGCACTCCAAATGATCTTCAATTCTTCAACCTATATTTACAAATACAAACACACAAGAGAGGGAAAACCTGTTGATTGTTAGTGAATAGGGGTCTACGTTGGTCAAACCCCTTTTAGGTAATTATACCAAATGATGAAATGAATCATGAAACATGAAATATGTAAATGAAATCACCTTGTATGATGTCTTGTGAATAAAATCTATACTCTACCATGTAGTGGCCATGAAGAATGTAGATCTTGGATCTTGGAATATGATGTGAACAATGGTTGCAACTATATCTTCAATGCTACATCCACAATCTTGGCTCAAAAATATTAATGGATGTACTAAACCCTTGACATGATGCTTGAATCTTGATGATGGCTCCAAATACTTGATGAATTGCTCTTGAATGCATAAAATTTCCTTAGGAATGAATACTTGAATGCTTGTTATCTTGTTATGAGAAAATGAGAGAGGGAATCTTGTATTTATACTTATTTATGTTTAATATCCCAAAATTAGACCACAACAAGCTGACATATGAAATCATTAAATAGAGGAAGCTAAGTCTCCCCCAAATTTGAAATTGAATCCTAAAAAATAAGCCAAGGAGGACTAAGATGCTCTAGGTGGCATCTTAGTCCCAAATCTCAATTCTTGGGGCATAGACTCCAAAAGGGACCTGTTTAGGTGTTTTCAATATCAAGGTCCCAAGACCCATGGAAGACAAATACACCCTAGGTGGTGTCTTAGTCCCACTCCAAAAATCAAGGACACAGAGAGAAACATTAAATGATCATTTATCTTTTGAGGTTTTTCAGGATTTTCCATAAAAATATATAGTTTATTAGGCTTGTGGATGGAAAATAAGGCCAATTAAGCCATAAAGAAGCATAAATAATGTAGGACATGCCCAAACAAGTGTAAAAATGCAAGGGTATGAATTTTTCTATACTAAATTTAGCCCGCACTTTAGTGAGAGGATGAACTTGCTTCAAACTCACACTAAAGTAGCCAAACACACAATCAAGAGGGGTTCAAATGTACCAAAATTAGTAAGATAGGATGACAATGATCAAGATGGAAGATCAAGCCCCCAAGGTTGAAATTCTATGACAAACCAACATAGGCACAAAGGAACACACATGTGAATGATATATGAAGCCATAATCAGATCACCAACATACACCATCAAGGACAAGTAAAAGGAAAAAGAAAAGGAAAAAGGAAAAACTACAATTAATCAAGCTTCGATTGGCTATCCAACACAGTGGATCGGTTCTATGTTGTTTTCCCAAAAGGTTTACAAGTGGAGTGCATTGTCCACTATGAAAATAAAATGCATGCTCCTAAGGGCTAGTGGAAGCTAGTTGTCCACTAAATGGGCCCCAGGAAGTTCATATCAATGTCATACCCCCATGACTATGATAAGGAAAAAAAAAATGCTCACAAGGGCTAGTGAAGCCAGTTGTTCACTAGGTGATCCTTAGGGGACCATATCAAAGCCATATCTCCATGGATTTAATAAAGCACAAAAGATTGAAAAAGAAAGAGAGATTTTTCTTAGTTCATGCAAGGTATCATCTTAGGTAACATTGTGCTTAATGTTTCCAAGAGTGGACAAGCCAAAGAAATATCACACTCTTGGAGGAAATCCAACAAAATGACACCACCAAGAAAAGGACACATTGAACAAGAGGAAAAAAAGTTGTGCAATTAAACATGAGTGTTGATGTATGCCCCCACTTTAAATTGGTTACTAACACCATTGTTGTGAGCAATTAATTTAACGTAGAAGAAGACATGAGAGCTTATTCGAAAAGCCCTATGCCAAGTCCTATGTTTCTAATAAGCTATGTCATGAAAAGGGAATGCCTGCAAAACATAGCATGTCACATGCAAGCCAACTCAAGGCATTTTGTCCACATCCCAAGCTTTCTCTATACATATATATGAAAGGTGATCAACTAACCAAAAGAGTCAACGACAGGTGACATACAAGGACAAGGCTACCTAACCCCTTTCCCCCACTAAGTGTAGGAAAAATGTTAGCTAAAATGATTGATGAGAAACATGCTAGAGTGAAAATTAGTATCAATTAGAAGAATTAGGTTCCCCCACATAAGAAAGAACACCAAACTCCTTAAGATGTTAATATTTTCTACTCAAATCCTTACATTCATTAGTAGAATGATCATGAAGTCTTGTAATAAAATTTCTTTAGTGTTCTTAGAGGAAGAGAGATCAAAAACACTTGTAGATGTCTTGTCAAGATATTCTCTTGGTCAAAAGCTGAGGATGTTGCTTTATCTTGCAACAAAGATATCTCTTTCTTAGCACAAGGTGTCATACCTGCACAAGATGCTTTAGATTGTGATATTTTTTACTCTCCTTTACAAGGGGGTGCAAAATCTATCAAATTCAAATCATTAGTGTTTTGTGTGATGACATTTACATTAAGTGAGGATTTCTTTGTTTGTTTGGTTTGTTGCAAAGGATAATGATCAAGGCCACTAGTGTTTCTTTAGTTCAGGATGCACCACTATTAAAGTCAACTTAGAAGGATTTTTTGTGATAGTGTTGATATTAAGTTGTGGACACTGAAAAAGTAACCCTTCTACTTGTTCTATCTCATTTAGGCCCTCCTTATGATTTTGGTTCAATGTTGCCTTGATTTAGTGTTGTAATATGGATAACACATTCACATTAGGTCTTGTGCCCTTGTGAAATAAAAGGATTCAAGTGGTACTTTACTTAAGTGTTGTAAAGTGTTGTAACACACTTTAACACTTTTCTAGTGTCCTATTAATATATTTCACCTAAATAGCCTCTTTTCATCATTTACCAAGCATAATTCTAAAGTGTTGTAAAGTGTTGTAACACACTTTCACACTTTTCTATATTTTTCATTAATAATTGGGCCTTCTTATGCTTTAATTGGCCCCATTTTGCATCCACAGGCCTTACTTATGTGTATTTTTCAAAATAATCCTAATAAATAACATTTAAAGCATCAAAATCATGAAACCCACCTTAAATGCCTAAGGTGGCACTCATTTTCCATTCTGGATGAATGAGTCCCCTTAGGTGGGACCCATTCGCCTAGAGTGGTGAATGAGTCCCTTTTAACTCAAAATTGAAATTTAATTCAAAATTATAGCAAGATTTTATTCTCCAAGATCTAAGGTTAGATTTTGATGTTGTACTTTCAATAACTATTGCATAATTGAGTAAAAATACAAGTTTCTTCCCCTCATTTTAACACTTAACATTCAAGTATTCATGCATATAGTTTACAAGAGAATTTAAGCATCCACGAGAGAATTCAAGGAATTTAAAGGGTAGATTATCAAGCAATCAAGAGCACTTTCAAGTTTCATTCATCATGTCAAAGATTGTTTGCATCATGTTATTTTAGAGCTAACATTTGTGATGTAGGATTGTGTGATTCAAGCAAGCATTGCATTCAAGATCCGTCAACACCAAGCTAGATTCCAGGTCCACATCCATTGGAACCATCACTTACATGTTTGTAGCACCTTATTGCTAGGGTTTGGTGAGTGGAAACATCATTATTTGTTCATTCATCATTCTCCATTATATTTCATTTCATTTTAGGGGTTTAATTACCAACAAGGGGTTTGACCAAGGAAAATCCCTGTTCACTAACCCCACAACATTTTTCCATCTCTTTGCACATGATTTGCATGTCTAGGTTGCAAATTTGTCAAAGAGAAAGATTGGAAAAGATGTCAAAATAATTCCAAGTTGTCAAAGTCCTAAGGAAGCTTGGAGAAGATCTGCAGGCTACATTTTGTAGTTCTGAACCTAGATGTGTATTGTGAGTAAAAGAGTAGATTGAGGGCTATAGTTTCCTATTTTGAATTTCTAAAATCCAGAAGAGGGATAATTCACCACTATTGACGAATGAGTCCCACTAACCAGGTCTAAAAAAGAATTTTGTAGATTTGAGTACCCATTTGTCTGAAACCTATTTTGACACGATCTTCTCAAAACTGGACTAAGTCACCCAACTTGGCGTATGAGTCCTAGTTGGAATTAAAATTGATTTTTTTATGATTCTAAAGCTCCATTCTATCTCCAACAAGTTTCTAGGTGCATATTTCTAGTTTTATAACTTTTTGTTACATTTTACTTGCATTCTTAGGTCATTTAGTGTTAGTTTTCATATTGCATTATGTTTTCAAACATCTTGCATTTTCCAAGTTTACACTTGGTGGTGAACCCTTTTTTTGTCTCCATTCATCTCCAAGGATATCTTATAGATATATCTCTTCTATTCTTCATTGGGTTGAGATCTCTAAAGTATTCTTAAATGTGAGAATTGCAAAATTGGATCCCTCTTCCTTCTTCCCCTTTTGTGTGGACAAAGGAATTTGTACATCCATTTCTAGTGTCCACATAAGTGAAGGCTTATTTGTTTCTTTCAAAGGACAATAACCAAGACCACTAGTCTTTTCTTGCATTTATCAAGAGGTCAAACAAGAACATCTTCAAGAGGTCATTTCTAGTACTATCAATTACCTACCTTGACCCCTAGGAGGAGAAGACTTATAGGTTTTGTATCACCTGTAAGGAGCAATAGAGTAAGAAGTAAGAGCTCAGTATCTAGATCTTTATCTACTCCACCCAGAGGCTTAAATTTCCAAATTATAATACCCATATATCTGATTCATAGGAATATTTTCTCGATGGCTCACATCCCTCCCCCTGCTCCTAGGAACTTTTTAATATGGGATAGTGGTAGTCCACGACAACCAACCACACCCCTAGATGTATGCCTTTCCACACCCGCTAATTCCCTCAAGGCTATCCCTAAATTCTTAGGAGAATATTTGAAAACCCCTTATGAACACCTTCAAGATATAGTAGAGGTCTGTAGGGTACATAATATAGTAGAGGAAAATATCACTCTAAAGTTGTTAGCCACCTCTTTCAAAGGAAAATCCCAAGATTGGTATTGATCTTTGGCTTCGGGTTCTATCATCTCCTAGGACCAACTTGGAGAGTTCCTATTTGAATGCTTCTCAAAGAAAGGAGACCACTCTTGATTGTTGCAACAACTGATTACCATCAAGAGATCTCCACATGAGGCCATGAGTGACTTCAACACTAGATTCCATAAGACCTGGCAAAGGATCCTCGTAATGTTTGACCTTAGACCACCATGGAATTCATATTCTATCTATAGACTTTTAACCCAGACATCACAGTCATGATAAGTTCCATGGGAGGAGATATATTTCCCAATGCATATGAGGTGGTGGTGCACTTGGAAAATCATATGATCGATGATGGGTAGCTCCCACCATGACCGCCTATGCCTATGTTCATAGAACTCTCTAGAACATCTTGAGAAGAAGCTTCTCCAAACATTTCCATTACATAATCGACATTGGGCATGCCACAATCCATGTATGTATATCCCAAAAAAAAAAGTAGTATGTCGGGATCCAACTTAGTTACAGTGGAAATTAACAACATAAAGAGTCTCATGCAAACTTTTGCTAATGAGCTAGTTATCACAAATGGCAGAAGGCAATGCCCCCAAAGCCAAGCACTCAAACCTATGGCAGAAGCAGAAAATCTTATTAACAGAACACATACTAGGGGTTTTCCCAAGGAGGAGGCCAATAGACAACATCTGTGAACCAGATAGTTCTAGTCACCATACCACTTCAGACGGTAAAGGATAGCTAGAGCAAAGAAATGATATTGGGTTAGAACAATTTGGCAAAAGAGGAGAATGTATGGTGCTTCCTGTGCAATGATAGCTATATGCCCCAAAATTTCCCAAGAGTGAATATGCAACAAAAGATAGTGAAGCAAAGAGGAAAAGGTGTACTTTTGAGTGCAGACAAATATGTGTCTTTTAAAATGGATAATTCTCATTTTAGAGCATAAATGCAAGGGATGTACCTAGAGAAGGAGCTAGACATTACACCTGACCAAGCGTTGTTCTCATGGATGGAGGAAGATAGTGTAGTATTCACAAATGAAGCTCCTATGACTAGCACTCCACAAGTACAGTCAGATTACAACACAAGGTCTAAAATAGGGCTCACTAGAGAATACATGCACCAACCTCTTCCACGACCTCAGTTGCGTCAACCATCATCACAAGAGAAGCAATTTTTTCCACTTATCATTTGGTTTGTCCCACAATCACATAATCTACCACGACCAATGAAAAGGATTAGTGAGACATGAAACCAAATCAAGCTGGAAAATTTTCTTCTAAAAAAAGAGAAATACCATCATTTAAGCCCAAGGCCCAAACAGTCAGGATGATTAACGTGGTCGAGCAATTAAAGAATGTTCCCAACAATGTATCATTCTAGGATGTAATATCTATCCCCGAACAAAAGACTACTTCAAGAAGCAGTGAAGAAAGAAGAGAAAATTCCTCAGATAGGAGTAGCTCCTATATGTGATCAAAGAAAAGATAAGGTACCCGTGTCAGAACCTCAAGCATCAAAAGTTGTAGCGTATGCAAACGACATGGGAAATGCAAAGGAGAAAGAGGTAAGAATACCAAATCCCACATATTTCTTTTTAGCACTTATTGTGGGAGGTAAGATTTTACATAACAATATGATTGATTCAAGAGCTAGCACAAATTTCATGCCAAAACAAGTGGTGGATGCCTTGAAGCTTAAATATGAGCTTGTTGAAAAGGGAATCATGCAACTTGATGAGAAGAAGGTTTCGACCGTTGGTCAAATAAAGGACTTATCTCTGACCCTTTTCTCATGCCCAAGCCAAACAGTCATGCAAGAAGTAGTATTAATAGACATTCCATTGGTCTTCAAAATGTGTCTATCAAGAGATTTCACTACCAAGCTAGGAGGATCTATCGAGCACTTGGCTGGCCCCACCTCATATTGAGAACCAAGCACAGGGTTAAAATGAATATTATTTATGAATCTCTACATCCTGAACATATTATGGACAATGAAGTCTTATGCTTTGAAGCTACACATACTTCCATCTCTTAATAAGAGAAATATTGCATAGAAATGCTAGAAGATGAAGAGGATACAAGTGAGTGGACTCTTGAAGAAGAAGTGTTGCTCAACCAATTCACTAATTCTAATCCATTCAACAATTTCCAAGCGATGGGGCTAGGGACCTATGTAATTTTTTATGGAGATCAAACTTTTCTAAAACTTATGAAGGATTGGGAAAATATGATGAACCATATGATAACCATCTATGGACCCTATATTTTGATTGTGTCAAGTGTAAAGTTGGCTCTAAAGCGGGTGTCCGATTACTATCCTTGATGGGATATGAAACTCTTAGAGCTTACCATTTTCTATTTTTATGCTCAAATAATGATGCTAAATATGAGGTGTTGATCCATGGTCTAATCCTTGCTAAAAGAATGGGTGTAAAGAGAGTGCAAGTTTTCAAAGATTCAGAGCTAGTGGTGAGCCAAGTCCACAACCAACCAACTACAAAGAACACTTGAATGAAGTCATATAGACATTAGATTTGGGATTTGATTGAGAGCTTCAAAGCATTCAACATACAAGTTATTCCCTGATCTCATAATAATGTCACTAATTGGATGGCATCTATTGGATCACAATTTGAACTATTTTCCAACTCAACCAAGAAAAATGTAGTGCAAGTTGTCATCTAACAATCAATCCCTGATAATGATGAAAATTGGCAAGTTTTTTATGAAAACACTCAGATTGCTACCTTCGTACAAAGAGGTGGAATGTATCCTGACTGTTCACCCTCAGGAGTAGATTTTTCTAAAGGGTAGGTCATCCAATTAAAAGGGAACAAGCTTCCTAGAGGGTTGATTTCCCTCAAGAACCTTTTTGACTATGAAGATGCTATAAATGGCAAGTGAAGGTTCACTGTAGATGAAAGAGATTATGAAGAGCTTGATATTGGAAGCAAAAAAATATTGAAGGTCAAAAAATAGGTTCCTCAAAAGGATAAAGAAAGATTAAGGGATTTGTGCCATGAGTACGATGGAGTTATGGCCTGGACCTATGATGATTTGAGAGGTTATGATAGGGGTATAATTCAACATACCATTGACTTGGAGGAAGGGTCCAAGCCCATCCAACAAAACAAAGGCTAGTCAACTTGAAGGTTGAAGCCTTGATGGCATAGGAGCTCACCAAGTTGGTCGAATCAAGAATCATATATCCAATCAAACATTCCACTTGGGTGTCAAATCTGATACCTATCTAAAAGAAGAATGACGACATCATACTTTCCGTCAATTTTTAGGACTTGAACAAGGCCTCATTGGAGGACCACTACCCATTACCATCAATGGAGAAAATTTTGTAGATAGTAGCCAAATTTGAAATGTTCTCACTACTTGATGGATTTTCAAGATATAACCAGGTATATGTAAAGGAGAGTGACCAACACAAGATGATGTTCAACACTAAATGGGGAACATTTGCATATTCCAATATGTCATTCAGACTATCAAATTTTGGTGTAAATTTTCAATGAGCAATGGATATTGCTTTCAAAGATTTAATCAACTTCACTATGATCTTTTGAAAATCAAATTATTATCAATTTGATCATCTAGAAAAGGTCTTCCAGAAATTCCAACAGTTCGAGATTTCTTTAAATGAAAAAAAATGTGTCTTTGGAGTACCTCAAGGTAAGCTACTTGGATTTGTAATGTCTAAAGAGGGAATAACAATAGATCTCGAAAGGGTTAGATCTATATTGGGATTACCCCTAATAGTAAACTAGAAAGGACTTCAATTGTTTCTAGGGAAAATCAATTTCATCAACTTGTTCATTTTGAACTTTGTCGGTATTGTAAGGCCTATCACACTAATTCTTAAAAATAATTTTTTGTTCAAATGGACCCTCGAAGGAAAAGAAGATTTTCAGAAAATAAAGATAGCGATTTCTATTGCTCTGGTCTTGGTTAATCTGGATTTTTCCAAATATTTCCTACTTTATCTATATAGTGGTTAGGATAGTATAGCTTCAGTGCTTACTCACAAAAGTGATTAGAATGAATGAGAAAATCCAATTTCTTTCCATTCAAGAGCTTTGAAAGTTTATGAGGTTAGGTATAACTTTGTGGGAAAATAATCTTTTTCCATAGTTAAAAGTTTAAAAAAGTTCTGACACTTGGTGTTGGCCAATAAGATCACTATCCTTGTATCACACCCTAGTGTGTGGGAATACATTATAGAAGGTGGGACCACTGAAAAAAGAGCAAATTGGATCACTAAGATCCTAGAATATGATGTGGACATTAGATCAACCAAGCTAGTTTGGGAAGAGGCTTGTGTGAGTACATCGCATAGGAAATGAGTCTTGTGGCTAAAAAGGACACCAATCAAGTCTACTTGAACCAATTTGAGTCTGAACAATCTTGGGTGGCTGATTGAACTCAGTATATGTAGAAGGGATATTACCCAACCAACCTTCAGTTCAATAAAATGAGATACTATTGATTACAAGGTGCTAGGTATGTATTAATTAAGGATGTACTATTTAATAGAAATTATGATGGTATGCTACTCCAATGTCTCGACAACCTACAGGTGGAAAGAGTTCTTAAAAAATTTCATCATAGTCATGAGGGTGGAAATTTTTTCGCCAATACTACCACTTTAAAGATAATGTGAGTAGGATATTATTGGCCCTCTATGATTTCCAAAGCACATCATCTGGTGTAGAAGTGTACACAATGCCAATATTTTGTTGGCAAAAGAAAGAACGTCGCATTACCCTTGAGCCCGATTGTAACTGAAGAACCATTTTCCCAATGGAGTTTTTATTTTATGGGCATGATAAATCCTATTTTCAGTTCAAGACATAAGTGGATCCTCATGATGACTAATTATTTTACAAGGTGGACGAAGGTTGTAGCCCTAAAGAATACAACAGAAGCAGAAATTGTTAATTTCCTTGAAGAAATAGTGGCCCAAAACCATCATATCCGATAATGCTCAAACTTTTGTTGGGTAAAGCATGTCAAATTTTTCTATCAGACATGGAATTTTCCTTAAAACTTCATCAAATTATTACCCACAAGGGAACAAGTTAGTAGAGTCCACCAACAAAAGCCTAATTAGGTTAATCAAATGCTTTGGGTTAGAATGAAAAAGAGATTGGTACAAGCATTTATGAGCTTCTCTATGGGTGGATTGAATCACCCCCAAGAAGATTTTGAAGACCTCCCCTTGCAAGTAACTAGTGTACATAAAAGAGGTAGTGATACCCATTTCCATATAAATTCATGTTTTACAACTACTAAAAGCCTTGGAGATTGAAGAAAATGGTGGAACAGAAGTACAGCTGGTAGAACTCCTCAAACTAGAGGATGATAGAGAAAAGGCCCATGGAGCCATGATCAATCGCCAGCAGACAATCAAGTGATGGTTTGACAAAAAGAATTCTAGCCCAAAATTCAAAGAAGGGAGCTTAGTGCTAAAGTATGATGAGTGTACTGCAAAACTAGGGCAACACATGAAATTTGAAACACTGTGGAAGGGACCTTTTAGAATCAATGCATGCAAAGAAAAGAACATGTATGAGCTTGAAGATATGGAAGGGTAAAATTTAGATATACTAGTGAATGGTATTTATCTAAATATTTCCCATTAAAGTGCATAGTTCTTTGAAAATTTTAATAGTTATGTAGCATATGTGATTTTTTTTGAAAATATTTCAAAATTTTGAGAATAAAGCAACTGAAGAAGAACAGTAAAGAAACAAAAGCTTGTATTGTATTATATCTATTGAAAACTTTACATATAATGTAAGCCCAAGGCTCAATTTTTAAGCATAAGGCTCTCTTGATCAAACCCAAAAGGAGTTATGGAGCGAAAGGATCAAAAGGGGAGGCAACATGAAAAAATAGTCAGAAAAGGCCTCCAACCATCGCCCAAGATGTTGTAAGGGCTCATTATCAGGTCTTCTTTCTTCTTCCTTCTCTTTTCTTCCTTTTCTTCTCCTTGTCTATCAAGTTGCAAAAGGGGGCTGAAAATACAATGGACGTGAACTCTACAACACAAGCTCAATGCCTACTCATTGCAACTCTTTACCAAGAAGTCGAAATGCTTCCTCCAGGGCAGCCTCAAAACCCATTCCATGCCATAGTCCTACAACAGAAAAATTGTCACTGGCTGAGAAGAGTAGTGGTGTGTCTCAACATCCATATTGCGGAAATTAGAAAGGAAGGGTTACCAGGGTACATCTATGATGAATTCCACATGCCTCTAGAGGTCCATAGCACTTTGAATACCAATGATGGGGATGGCCACTTGCACTATCTCACCAAACCCTACAATCAGTGAAGTTTTGAACATCTTGTGGCATAGTTTATTATAATGGGCTTGGACACATTCAGGTCTAGCAGTGAGGCCATGAAGTGGGAAAGCACGTTACAATTGCTTCAAAGCTAGCTCTTGTCAGTAATGAAGTATGCGCTGATCACCCACTTCAACATATTCATGATGAGGGGGTCACATTTCTTCACTAGATACTTGATTTGGTTGCTAGTGACC
Source organism: Sequoia sempervirens (assembly GCA_007258455.2). Taxonomy (NCBI): domain Eukaryota; kingdom Viridiplantae; phylum Streptophyta; class Pinopsida; order Cupressales; family Cupressaceae; genus Sequoia; species Sequoia sempervirens. The sequence continues at coordinate 229,926,258 of VDFB02000015.1, forward strand.
TCTTTCGTGAAGCTGTATTATGGATTCCTGGGAAGGAGTCAGATGGGAGTGCATAGGCCAGTAGAAATTCTAATAAATTAGTGAATTATGGCATAATTGGAGTAAGTAGAAGGCTAGCTAACTTAAAGAGACTATATTTTCAAATGAATGTTGCAAAAGGTGGCATAAATTTATATATAAAAGGTGAGCTAGCAAATTCAACCAACAGAATGTCTATTTTTGGTTGGATGACAATAAAAAGTTTTAAGATAGAATGATGCAAGGTAGATGAATCATATGGAGGATTAGATGGAATGCCTTGAGAAATAAATTTTGGAATTGGGACTAAATGATCTCATACATCATTTTTTGACATGTGTCCTTCGCCATCATCAAAACCAACCAGCTTACTAATGAGAAAAGACATGGATTAACATGCTAAAACTCTAACGAATTAATGGTCATGTCTTCGTAGGGGGTACCTTGCATTACTTCAACACATTCCACATAGCAAAAGAAACACTTCAATGCAACGAATTTATTTGTAAAAGAGGTGGCAAGGAGAATGTACTAATTCCAACCTTGTGGAATTCTTGGTATTCCCAAGGGATACAAGTCACAGCTTTAGGTCGACGACTTCGCTATGCCAATGTTTTTGGGCCGAAGTCGTTTGCCAACACCCTGAAAATGGAGGAGTGACCCTTTGTATTTTTCAAGGTGTCGGTTGATAAGCCTATAAAAAGAGAGGCAATCCAAGATATCACCGACAAGGTTTTTAACCCAAAGTTGTTGGTTAACCCTAAAAGTCTTAGAGAAGGTGCCTTTTAGAGAAAGGAAAAATATGGGTTGGCTGAAGGTTTTCTATTTCAGCTCTAGGATTGTGGTTTACCATAGTTCGTGTTGCCCATTGTGCATCCATGCCCAGAGTTAGTTGATGCATGTGAAAGGAGATTCGACAAGGAAACAAGGGTCATTCAGAATGGCAAGATTAGGGCTATTATTTCTACTCAAGTTCTACATGATATGTTGTGCATACCTATGGCCTGGGATACAAAGCTTTTTGATGAAGAAAAAATGGATCTCTTCAAGGCAGAAAAGGTCGAAGGAACAAATTTTTATGAAGAAGAAGCAAAGGAATGACCAAACTAAGGTTATATTTCCTTCCCTCTCATACGAAAAAATTCAAGAGAGACACGCAATCAGTGTTCTCGATGCTAGCTTGGGTTTTTGGTCTTGACAAGGATGACCAAGTTCTTCATTTTCAGTTTGGCTTAGCCTATGTGCTAAAGATAGAAAAGAACTAGAGGCACTATGATTTTGTTGAGATAATAGCTAGAAACATGTTGACCTAGTTGAAGAATTACATAATCAATTCCAAATTTGGTTATTCTTCTTTCTTGGCTCATTTAGCTTTTCATCTAAATCATGAATGGTTGGGGAGAAATGTACTAGTGTCTAGGATAGATAAAAGGGTCTATCTCTAGCCAATTTTTGTGTGGACCCATATACTTTCTAGAATAGAGGGATATCATTGGTTTGCAGATTATTTTTTGAGGCCACAACTTTAATAATTGTCACCTTGCCCTATTGGTTGTCTCTTTCCTAAGGTCCTACAATTGATGAGGATCTCAAAAACTTAGTGGATTATTTCATGGGCACAAACATCACATTATCATATTCCATGGCTTTCCCAATGAGTCTTTTCGACTCCCTAGATTTGTAACAGACCAAATCTTCACATTAGATGCATGCTGCTAGGTGATCATTATCAAAAAGATTTATGGTGTTGGAAGAAACAAAATGAAGTTATATCTACTTCCCCTCAATATTGCTAACAATCGAGTATCGATGATGAAGCAATTTTGTGAAGAGGAGTTTAGGGATCTATTGGAAACCTTAGGTCTGGTCCTCATTTGTGATAAGAGGGACTATAGCCCACAGGGACTTTCTAGTGTAAGACATGAAGAGTGAGAATACTTCGAGAGGAGGAAGAATCCAACTCGAGAAAGTGTTGAGGTGTACATCAAACTGAAACACATTCCTTTCAAATGACTAGAATGGTTGAGCTTCTATAGACCAAAGGTACCATATGACAAGAACCTTCTGATAAACAAATCTATCAATGTGTAGTTGAAGAAAAAGGGTTGGTTGGAAAAGAGGAAGACTTTGGAGTTTGATAGGAGCTGTAGTGCCTCACCCTTCCTATTAGAAAAGTCCCATAGGATGATGAGTTCAAAGAGATTTATGATAAGGAGGCTGGCATTGATAATAGCAATCTAGAGACTAGCCATGAAATTGATGAGGAACAAGTTCCACATTAGGCTTCCCAACCTCAAGAATCTGATAGCTAGAAGGATTTGAGGTGAAGGGATTCATGAGCTCCGTCCTCCTCTAAATATGTTGAGATGGCCCATATAATCTGCAGTTCAAGGTAGCGAGAAACCTAGAGATTTCTTGAAGAAGCACAAAGCCAACAAGTTTGACTACATGCCAAATTAAAGAGATTAATAGCTAACCTCACCATCTAGCATCAGACCAACATGGAGTACAAAAGTGCTCATGAAAATCTACAGAAATAGCTTGATAGTGTCTGATCCCAAGCTTTTGACAGTGTTAGGAAGGCACATGGAGAGGTAGAAAATTGGAATTGGAAAAACAAGAAGTTATGTCCACTTTGTAGACTCACAACCTAGAATTGAGAAGAATAACGTTTGAATTGAAAAACACTCTAAAGGAGAGAGATCAAGTAGAGGAGAATGTGAGAAACAAAGAGATTCAACTTAGTTAGGAGTTGACTATCAAACATAAAGGTGGGTCTCTCCCACTACTAAAAATATTTGTATCTTCACATTGGGAGTGGATTGCAACTATAGTTCTTGTTCTTTGGCTTGTCTTTCAATTCTTGAGGGATGTGCAAGAAATAAATAGAAAGATTGGCTCGATGGCTTATCATATTTTGTAGACATATGACTCTAGATTAGTGGAATCACATAGTTTCATTTTCAAGCTTTGTGTGGCTTCCAATGAAGTCCTAAAAGATGTCAAGATTCCTGATCAAAGAATCTTTTCCATCAAAGAAAGTGAGTTTGTCAACTCCCACAAGGTCACCAAAAAGTGCAAAGATTGCCAGATGGTGTTGGCAAGGAGAGTTGAAGAGATAAACAAGGATTTCAATGTCTTGATCAATTACAAGCTACCTCCCTTTTTTCTCCCTAGATAGAGATGTGTAGATAGTAGAACATATTAAAGAAGCTATCAAACAAAAGGATCGGGCCTCCGTAGAACTTCTGAGTTCAAGTACAACACATGCAGCCGATGAGATCAAGCGCGAGATTTTTTTCCTTTCTAGTCTTTATCATTTCCTTGGGGTAGTTAGTGTAAGATGGTGAGTCATGTCTTTCAAGGAGGTCTTCCAGCTTGACCAAGCATACAGGCTCATTCGTAGTATGCCCTTACCAACCGAAGTAGAATGGCAGGTGCAACACTCCTCTTTCTTAAACTTCAATAATTTCCACAGAGCTGGGTTCGCACCTTCATGAGCGAAGGCCCTTGTGAGTCCCTAGAACTGTGAAACAGTTTTCTTTGCCTTAGTCTTTCAATCTTTGGATTCTTTTTTTTTTTACTTCTGAGATGTTAGGGTTTATGCAAGGCCAGTTGGAAAGATAGACAATACGCCATGTGGTGTCTGCATGACTTTCTTGTATCATTTACCTTTTAGAGGAGGGCCCAGGACACATGTCAGTTTGGCGTAAGTTTTCTCCGAAATATTTTTTTGGAAAACATAAGGGTATGTGTAGGATCATGATGGGCCCAAAAAGTGGCAATATGATGGGTATGTGGTAAAAGCGACTTTTTTTACCTAAAATTCATGTGAAACAAAAGGGTTTTAAAGGAGATTCACCGACTTTCCACCAATATAAATTATGCTTTACTTTGAATTTAATAGTAAATATTATTCATTTTCTATTCAAATTCTGACTAAAGTTTGGTCCGATGGTAGAGTTAAGAAAAAACACCTATAGCTTTCAAATGAGTATCACACTTTTGAATCAAAACATGCATCATTCTATACTTCCCATACTATGGGATTAAGAAATAAAAAATAAATTCCGAGAAGTTTTGACCAAGTTAAAGATTAATTAGGACAGTTTTATATTTTTAAAAGTTGTAATAAAATTTATAATTATTTATTTACTTGGAAAAATTACAAAAAACATGTATCCTGTCGGGACATAAGGTCATATACTTATATCTAAAATCTTATAAAAAATATTATCATTTTATTGTGGTTAGGGTGGTTAGTGGACACCTACTTCTTATTTTTTCCACGAAATTTAATTACTACTACATTGAAATTTCAAATTTTCACCAAATAGATTTTTATTTTTTTAACAAACCCTAGTAGTTTAGAAACTACATTAAATTTTCTATAGATTCTATTCTTACATAATTTTGAAATAATATAGATAACTTATTCAAATTTTTAAGTCAGAGTTGCTAACTTTGATTTTTCTAATTTTTTGCCACTTAAGGGCTTTGTTTTTTCCTTGATGATCACGCACATACCCATAAGATCTCTACTCATTTCACATGTCATCTCTTTGCTATAGGAGGACTATGCCTCTTGTATGATCATATCTTTTGGGAGTCCATCGGAGCTTGCTGGCCTTTCTTTTCTTGGTTTTTGGGAATGGAAGTTTTTAGTCTTTGCCTCGAGGTAATGTGACTAGTCAACAAAACCATTTTGCTAGAATGTTCTTGGGATTTGATCATTGACAGACCTCCATCTTTTCTAAATATCTAAAGGACATTAATGCAGTAGTTGAGAATTAATGAGTAAAGATCCTTGTGACATAACCAAGGATCTATGATCAGATTGCAAGCTATTAGTATCAATATCTCATAGTAATTACTTTTGTGTTGATGTGGTGTTTTATTCTTTTGGAAGTTATATAAGGAGGGTGATGACACAGTGAGGGGTTGGATTCCAAGTTAGAGTTTCTTTTGCTAAGAAAAGTTTCTTTATTTTTCCTAGGGTTTTAGAATTAGTTTAGAAAAATGTTACAGAACTACTTTACTTTGGCATGTTATATCTATTAAGGTTTAAACTATCATTGGATTGGCATCTGACCTTTGTTTCAAAGTTCATTTGATATTTAAAAGCATGAACTATTGAGCATAATTTGTTAAGACTGTGCATGTATAGCCTTTCTCAAGCTTTATTTCTTTTCATTATTGTTTTGAATGAGACATTGTTTCTTGGAAGCTGGATCTAGATAGTTTAAGTAGCTGATTTCTATGTTGTATGCTTGTATGGTAGAGTAGTAGCTTAGGAAATTTGGACTATCATTGGACTTCTCTGTTTTTCTGAAAGTTGTTATTTTATCAGGCTATGTTGTATTAGGAGGAAGATTTCATGTGATTTTTGAAATATTGTTCGATTAATCATAAGAAATATTTATGTTTGATGGAACCTTAATGAACACTGTCTACAAAATGTTCTGAAAGTGTGCACTATGCTTCAAGTTAGCCTTCATTGTGTTTTCTCTTTCCAATAATGAAGGGTTGTGGTGTTCTATGTGTTTTTATATCACTCGTAGGAATGATTTGGGTTTGAAATGTTGTAAAATGTTTGGCACATCACCTTTTATGTTTTACGTTTACATTTTCTTCTCTCCTTATCTCAAAACCCCAAAGAAGAGCCAGCTTTCTATAAAAATCCTGGAGGTATTCAATGAGATGCAATTTGTCCCCCACTCGTTGAATTTCCTATAAGACTATCAAATAGGCACAAGCTTTGATGATCAACACAAAGCAAGGAGTTCACTTTGGTGGAAAAAAAATTCAACATTTATCCTTTGAATCATGGTTGCTATGTCATTTAGGTTTGAACTAGAGGGAATCACAACTTGTTGTAAGGCTGTTTGAAGCATGGTGTGATAATTAGGTCCCAAAGGGATATCTTTACAGGAGTATTCTTAATTTTTTCAACAAGATCACACTCCTTTCCACTTTGTGGAGGAAAATGAGGCGCACTAGGAAAGATAGGATTAGGCAATGATTTCATGTAAAAAAAAATTCTTGTTCATGTTCTTTGATGCAATTTTCTTACTTCATGTCATGTGTTTTTCCTCTTTCTAGCAATGTTGGGAGCAATGTCCTTCAAGAGTGTGATCTATCTCAGCATATTATCTTCCCCTTAGTGGTGATGTAATGCACTATATGCCTTAATTGGTGAATATTTTACCCTTTGATTGGTCCTCTCTTGGACACATTAGGAATGATGTCCCCTAAGAGTAAGACCTCGTATGAACTAAGAAAAATCCCTTTGAGCATTACTCTTTCTTGTTGCATTTTTTTCTATCTTTATTAAAGTCATGGAGGTATGGCTTTCATATAGACCACCTTGGGGCTCACCTAGTGAATAGCTAGCTTCACTAGCCCATGTGAGCATGTGCTTTTGTTCCTTATTAAAGTCATGGAGGTATGGATTTAATATGGTCCCTTGGGGCTCACCCAATGGACACCTAGCTCCTACTAGCCCATATGAGAATGTGTTTTGTTTGGATAGTGGACAATGCATTCCACTTGTAAAAATATTTTTTGGAAAACTACCTAGACTCGATCCACTACATTGGATGGTCAATTGAAGCTTGATCTATTGTAGTTTTTCCTTTTTTGTTTTACTTCTTCTTCTCTTTGATTGTGTATGTTTTTTATTTTCTCATGGCTTCATATATCATCTACAAGCATGTTCCTTTGTGCTTATGTTGGTTTTTCCATAGGATCTTGATCTTGGGGGCTTGGCCACCCTCTTGATCATTGTCATCCTATTTTACTAACATTTTTATAATTTAACCCCACTTGATTACATGGTTGGATACTTTAGTGTGATTTTGAAGCAAGTTCATCCTCTCACTAAAGTGGGGCCTAAATGTAGTGTAGTAAAATGCACACCCTTGCATTTTCACACTTATTTGGGTCTGCCTTGCTTTATTTATGCTTCTTTATGGCTTAATTGGTCCTATTTTGTATTCACAAGCCCTATGAATGACATATTTTTCTAGTTAATCCCGACATTATCCAATGCATAAATGTTAATTTAATGACTTCATTAGTGTGTCCCTAATTTTTGGGTCAAGACTAAAATGCCAGCTAGGGCGTCTTAGTCCCCCAAGACTCTCAAGACCCTAATTTTGACATCTTTAGATTATGCTCCTTTTTGGTGTTTGTGCCCCAAGTTTTTAGTACCTGGGACTAAGACATCACCTAGGGCATCTTATTACTCCTTGAGTTATTTTCAGAATTTAATTTCAAATTCTGGCAGGATTTAGCCTCCTTTATTTAATGAATTCATATTTTGGCTTGGTGTGATATAATTTCGGGATATTAGGCATAGATAATTATAAATACAAGGTTCCTTGATTCATTTCAACCTAGGTCTTTTGTGAGATCTTTTATCATAGCATAATTGAGTTCACAAGAGCATTCAAGAGTAGATTCATTAAGCATTTGAAGTCATTTTCAGATTCAAGCATCATATCAAAGTGTTTTCTTTCATCATGTGTGTTGTTGTGATAACATTTGTGATGTAGGGTTTTGATTCAAGCAAGCAATTCAATTACTATCCTTCAAGCATTCAATATCCATATCCATTCCAGCTATACCACACAAGTTTATAGACTTTTCAAGGGTTTGGTGAGTTGTCACATTGCATGTTATTCATTCATCAATCCTCCATTTCATTTCATTTTATTTCAAGGTTTAATTACCAATAAGGGGTTTGACCAAGGAAACCCCCCATTCACTAACAAACAATAAGTTTTTCCATCTTGCATATTTATGATTCTAGATCTAGGTTGTAGACTTGAAGAATCATCGACAAGCATTTCTAGAGATTGTTTAAGAAAGATGAATAGGTATATTGTTCTTCTTCATCAAAAAGAAATGCTATGTTAATGGTAGAGAATGCATTCTAAACTATTCATTTTATGAACATTTCTCCTCATTGTAAATTAACTTTTCAGTGGAAACTAATTGTAAATTTTAGGTCCCTTGCCAGCTAAAAGAGTTGTTTGGAACACCTAAATTAGGAATGTTATATAATTTGGAAGACCTAGTCATAGAAATAGAAACATCGTGGGAAGGACAGCCCATTGATTGGACCCCTTATCTAGACCACTTGGAAAACTTGGTAATCTTAGAACATTGGATTTTAAGAAGAAGTCTTTTTTCAAACATTATAAGTAGTGTAGATGCAATGACTGAGACTCCTAGAACTGGAAATGGCAATTTTGAGTTCCCAAGGAAGATGCCTAACCTATCAAGTGTAATGACATATGCTTATTGATTCAAACATCATCTATAATGCCCACTCATGATGAAACTATTTTCAAACCACAAATTAGTAAGATATAAAGTAAAAGAAGTTGTTTGATGATAAAATTGGTTCAAAATTTATATCATGGTAGAGGAATAATAACCACAACTATGCAATGGATTGAAAAACAATATTTTTCTATAACCTAGAATTCTCAATACTAATCTCATTAATGAATTTACCCATTAACTAACAATCAAGATCTAAAATATAATATTAGTAATATATAAGAAAAAATGTAGTATTGGACTAGTTATAAATATTTTAACACACACACATTATTCGAATCAGTAAGAATATATATATATTTATATAATACTCATGTTCATTTTATTGAGCTTAGAGAAATTATGAATTTAAATTTATGATTGTATATGTATTATTATGGGTGGAGATGCATCTATCTAGCAACACATCTCAAATTTTCAAATCAAGTAAGCAACATAGAACTAAATAGCACTCATAAATAGTTGTGGACTAAGGTAACATATCCACTCACAACCATTTTTACTTCATATTAAATGTACTTTTGAACCTTACATCTTAGTGGAAGTTAATTTAATTGAAATCAATAATGAACTTTTAAATTAATATCTAGAAGTAAACTTTTAAATTAACACTACAAGGTTCAGCTTTAAGATTTCCACCTATATCTAATATTGATACAAGAAGATGCACAACCAAATTTAAAATACAAGATGTACAATTAAAACATAGCTAATAATTAAAGCTATAATACTTAAATTATATACTTAAATATTCACTTTATATATATGCACATAAAATTGTTCATAATAGCATAATCAACATATTTCTAGACATATGAAAGATGAAGAGTAAAACTTAACCCTTTTTCTACTTTATTCCTTAAATCACATAAACAAAAAAATTATATTTCACTTTGAATTCACCTAACCAGAATTTATCACTAATCAAAAGAATATACAAACATAGAACTTAGCAATAATAAAACCATGATTTATATTAGAGGTAAAGCACACAAATAGAAGATAAAGCATCCATTAAATTTATAATCAAATGGTATTTTTGGCAAAATGGTACAAACAACAAATATGGATAAAAATATTCAAAAATAAAAATAAATTTACTAGCTTTGGAAAATATGATGCAGTCAATGGAACAAAAATGAGAAGTAGAATAATGAAAAGCATAAACGTTCATAAAACCTTATTCTACTCATAACAGACAATATTCAAACCAAAAAGTATGGCAATCCTAAGTTGATAAAGATGAATGTTATTTGATTTATCTAAAAATACATATGCAACTGCATGTATTTATTACTTTTTTCTTTTCAATAATAAAACCATGATTTATATTAGAGGTAAAGCACACAAATAGAAGATAAAGCATCCATTAAATTTATAATCAAATGGTATTTTTGGTAGAATGGTAGAAACAACAAATATGGATAAAAATATTCAAAAATAAAAATAAATTTACTAGCTTTGGAAAATATGATGCAGTCAATGGAACAAAAATGAGAAGTAGAATAATGAAGAGCATAAACATTTATAAAATGTCATTCTACTCGTAACACACAATATTCAAACCAAAAATATGGCAATCGTAAGTTGATAAAGATGAATGTTATTTGATTTATCTAAAACTACATATGCAACTCCAAGTATTTATTGCTTTTTTCTTTTCAAAGATGCTGAGAGAGGTGAAAATTCATGATACGAAAGGAGAATTATTCTAAACTGCAAATTGCAATGAACATGATCCTCAATGCATGCTTCAAAATAGATACCCTATTACATTTTCAAAGAAAATGAAAACATGTATAAAAATATATCTAAAGCAAAATTGGGGAAACCTTGCATAGGTAATAAAGAAAATAACACTTAATCTAGATGATCACCCAATACAAGTTTCCATCGAATTGGAGATTTATAGAAAACCTAAAGCATTTTTGAAACATTATTTTGCATCTGGATCACAACACTATTTAATCTTGCTAGGTTGTTTGAAGGACTACATGATACTAAAAAAACAGAACAAAAAAGACAAAAACATGGGGCACACTTGGCCTGTTGTTGAAATTCCCTTTGTAGAAGCTTTATTACTGTAGCTTACCCAAGATTTGGACCCATGTGGTCGTGACTTGCTCTGAGCTTCATACCCTTTTGATTTTTTGAAAAACCCCTTGTCTAAAAAATCCCTTGTCATTATTGGAAAACCGCCACACATGTGTTATTCACTTTTCTCCATGTTGGATGTCATGCCTCTATTCTTCAATTCCCTCCCCTATTCTTTGATTCTTTTGTTTGTTCTATTCTCGTCCTCGAAGCGGAGGAATTTAGATACGATGGAGAAGCCTAAAAGAAAAGAAAATGCATAGGGAAAATGTGGAAGGAAATAAAAAATGTATTTTTCAATTATTTTTTATTTTCTTAATTTAAGACAATTAGAAAATTAAAAAAAAAGTAATACTTTTCTCTTAAATTAATTCTTAAAACCCCTTTGTATGTAGTAGTGTGCTAAGTTTTCTTATAAGAAAATTGGGCAATAAAATATTGGAAATATGAGATTAGATACATCAACCTCCTCAAATCGATGAACAAAACATAGTAAGGCCCAAAATATCATTGGCCCCTGAAAAGGTAATCTGCAAGAAATACATAATGGAGAAAAAATGAAAAACATGGATTTGTTGTTTTGAAGTAGTATATTGATGCTATTGTTCGATTATGAATGACCTTGCTCTGCTTTGACATACAATCATCCTCTATAGGCATAATAAATGAGAGACACAAGTGAGACAGGCTTTGTGTAGGCGGAGAATGTGAAACATAGATTGTAAATGAGTTCCTATAGCTTCTCTAGACTGAAGTTGTTTTCGTTCAAGTGTGTTATAGTGACTACACAAATAGAAGTTAGGATCTAAGGGGTGAACAATTATAGTGTCCACAACAATGCTAGGAAGGACATTACCCACTGCTATTTTCTAGAATATCCTTGTGTGAGGCCACTTCTATGCTAGTATGAAAGTGACTTTCAAATTATAACCTTTTTTTATCTGCTTGAATGCATCCGTCAAAGCTTCCAACTCTTTCTTCAACCTGTAAATACACAAAAAGAAGGGAAATGTTTGTCATATAGGGGTTTTCCTCAATTGAATTCTATGAATAGTGTTTCCTCTTTCACTATGGAAAAATGTTAATGATGAAAACCTTAATAGAAAGGAAGGAAATGATGAGTGAACACAATTGTTGCAACTCAATATCCTTCAATGGCTTCTTTGAAGGACTCAAGTCATACACATCTATTCAAAATTTTGGATCTTGCTTGATAGATTTGCTTGAGTGCTTAAATGCTTGAAGACCTACAACACTTGTTAGCCTCAACAAGATAGCATGAACACCCTTAAACTTTGACATGATATTAGGATCTTCAATTGCTACTACAAATTACTAATAGTGTTGATCTTGAATGCTCAACTATGCTCTTAACAATAATGCTTGATCATAAGTTCTTCTCTAAATTGTGTTCTAGTTTCAAATGATAAAATGACTAAGGATTTATACATGTTTATCCAATTTCATGAAAATTAGATTATAAAAACCAAGACTTCCAATTTGAATTGGACATTAAAATGTTTCCAAGAACATATTTAAATTTGGGTCTTGACTCAAATTTCTAGGACACACATGATCCAAGGGAATTTAATGATTGAATACATTTGTTTAGCGTTGGTTCCCCTTTCAAAAAACAGTAAAAATTGGGCTATGGAATGCATAATTTTCCAAATTAGAAGATTCATTAATTCCAATAAATTAGGGACCATACCATAATGTAAAATTGTAAAGGTATACAATTTTTTACACTACACCACCCTACAATATTAGGTAATCATAGCTTAGAGTCTTAGGCCCATAGTATGCTTGGACATGACCATCTTTTGTAAGATCACCTAATAATAGTCTATGCTAGTATGCATTTGATCCCTAATATTACATCTACATATGAATCACCAAATAATAGAGCATATATTATGTGGTGACATATTTGTCTTGTAGGTTTATGCTTTCTAAAATATTTATGTCATAGGATTATATTTTTTATAATGCATTTGTGTTGTATTTTTTTAATTTAACATGTTTATATAGTAGATCTTACCCTAGAGGCAAAGATTCTTCATTCAAATATTTTGTTGTATACCATCTTCATGGTGTCTCATTTTTTTATTATTCATATTCGACTTGCAATATTATTGTTTCTATAATTTACCATAAATTCTTCACATATTAGTACAATCCTACTAATGAGGAAAATGTAATAGCTTGCATATCTTATAATTTAGTGCCATTTTTTATAAAATATTTGAAGGTTCATTGCACCCATCCTTAGCCTCTTTTAGTAGTCAAGATGCAATTTTAAAAATAAGTATTTGTGTGCTTGTGGTTTACCCAGGTTGTTTCTCAAATATTTTTTGTGTTTAAACTTGAATAATTTTAGATAGCATTAAATTCTATTTTTTCTTTGAATGAAAAAACACTATCTAAAATTTATGTACTAATGATCTTGTCATATATCATGTAATTGTACATACAATTTTCAAGAGCCATGTTACATACATTTTTTATTTAGTCTTTACATGGTTTCTCTCAATAGTAGAATCCTCTAACCCCTTAACAATCTTCTTCTTGCTCATTTCCAAGAAACCTATTTTATAATGAACATTTTAAAATTAGATTCCTTTCATCTTTCATCTATAGAAATAATTTTTAGAGCTTCAATATTTTACATTTTCATGTTCATTTATAACATTTTAAAACACTCTAGCATGTTGTACCAACATTAGTTGCTAGTATATTTTTCATCTCTACTATGAAGCATCTTAAATGACATTAGTCTCCATTTTCATGAAACAATTTGTTGTACTTTACCTTTTTTTTATTACTTTGTATTGCATTATCATTTTGACAATCTCCTAACTCTCTTTTATCAATATATATAAACATAACTATTATTATTAATTTTATCATTTACACTATTCTTCCTAATTCTAAATATATACAATATTAAAGAAACATACAATTTTATGATTTTTTAAATTTATTTTACTAAATAACGAAAGACAATTTATTTTTCCCTACATGTACTCTTGATTATGATTCTATCTTACGAAAGTTACATCATATTTTTATCATTTCTCCCAATGTATTGTACTTGTTATTTCTTTTATTTTACATAATCTCAACTATTTTAGTATATTTTGTATTGTTATTACTATTTTACATGTGATTTTTATTTGAAGTATTTCTCATATTCTTTACAGGCCACGTCATTTTCAATAAGACAATCATGCGTGCACTCGTAATAATTGGACGACAGCGTGTACACCGTGCCAAAAGAACTGTCAATTAAATTTTAAATTCTTCACTGCAATTGGAAACCAAAAAATTGCACCAAAATCATTCGACACATACAGAAAACTGGTTAATAACATATTCGAAATATGAGAGTAGATACATCAACGTGCTCAAATCGGCGAACAAAACATACTAAGGCCCAAAATATCATTAGCCCCTGAAAAGGTAACCTGCGAGAAATACATAATGGAATCAAATAAAAAACATAGATTTGTCATTCCGAAGTAGTATGTTGATGCGATCGTCCGATGGAGGATCTCGCTCAGCTTCGACATACAGTCGACCTTTGTAGGCAGCCTGGTCAGCATAATAAATAGGAGGCACGAGTGAGACAGGCTTTGTGCAGGTGGCGAATGTGAAACATAGATTGTAAATGAGTGTCTGCATGTACTCTTGACTGAAGCCGCTTTCGTTGAACAGAACGTAATAATGCGTTACCCTGCTGGTTCTCAGCGTGTTATAGTGACTGCACCGATAGAAGTCAAGCCCTGATGGGTGAACAATTCTAGTGTCCACAACTGTGCCAGGAAGCACATTATCCAATCCTGATTTCTGGAACAGCCTTGTGTGATGCCGCTTCTGAGCTAGTATGAAAGTAATTTTTGGATTATAACCTTCTCTTATCTCCTTGAATGCAATCTTCAAAGGTTCTAACTCTGTCCTCCGGACTTCATCATACTGTCATTCACCCACCCCATCTCTGAAAAATATAATCGTTTCGAGCAATGTATTTTCGTTGGCCTCCGCATACTCCTGTAGCAATTCCCTACACATTTCTACCAGGTTTGAAATTATTTCCTGATAGTACTTCTGGCGTTGCATTCTGATGACGTAGCGGTTGTTAAGGGGATGATTTATGCTCATTACAACAGTGGCAATTGACGGACATTCTTTATCATGATTGCTCGGATGATTCACGTCCGCTCCAAAATACACAGTATGTGGTTTCCGACTTGGTGGGTCTTGCAACGGAGATACATTGCTCCCGCCTACCTTGGCATTCACTTTCAGAGCTAAATTCGCCAAATATTGGGAAGTGCTATCTTGTCTTACAGATTTTTCCCAGTTTTGAAACAGGCAGCATTGCGTTGCCAGGCCTATTTTGGTCTCGCAGAAAAGCTTGATGCTTTTGTAACCAAGGTGCTTGCGCTCCATTATACAGATTAAAAGCTCCGGCTTCTCGTTTCTTTCGTCGAGGATTTTCTCTAGTGTGCTCTCCAGCTTTACCTCATCGTTTAACGGGTTCTCTAGTAGAACTTGCGAGAACAAGGGTCTTACTGTGATATCGATACCTAGCTGCTGGAACCTTGTTACCATTTCTTCTTTAAACTTCTCCACCACATTCATAAGCTTCTTCCACTTATTTGAGAAAAGTATGATTCCCCAATTATTAATCCTTTTCCCTTCGAGAACAGTTTTACCATTCATTTTCCAATGCCAATTATTAATCTTTTTCCAGTAGAGAACACTTTTACCCAGCATTAGCTTAGGTGCGTCTAGCATGAGTGTTGTCGCTTCGGTCATTTCGGTGACCACCTTCATCTTAAAATCAGCAAGGTACGGACCACTGCACTAACCACAAGTACAAAAAAATATTATTGGATTAAAACCATCGGTGTCACCAATGCTACCTTGTTATCTGTGAATAATTTTACTCAGTAAGATCTCAACCTCCAAACATGTGGAAGCCCGTGACAATTTCACTAAAATCAGCTGAAATAAAATTATAGAAAAAAGAACATAAAAACGAAAATTCAAAATATATTACTCATTTTTTCTTCTAATATTAGTTCTCAAATATTGGATTAAAATTACAAATTAAAATGCTAAAAAGTGAGCTTGTTAAATGGTATTATTATTTAGATGGACAATGGATTGGTGACAAAGAGGTCAATAGTTGAGTTGGTAGAACAAATGGAAGGTGCTAGATTCAAGTACAAGATGATATATACGAATTGTAGTTAAAATATGATATCATAGTAAAGATAGAAACCCCAAACATTTGTAGTGTGGTTTAAAGGGCTATTGAAAATAAGCCAATATCCAAATGAGCCAACAATATATTGATAAAAATGAACTAATA
>VDFB02000015.1:229942198-230043971 GCA_007258455.2 Sequoia sempervirens
ACAATAGATTGACCACAAATAGACTAATAATTCTATTGATAAAATACACCACAAATAAAAGATCTTTTATTCAAATGATAACTAGTGTATATGAATTGTAGATGAGCAAAATCTAATAAAACAATATATAAATGGATGATGTTTGCATAGAGTTGTTAAGCCACCATTCAAATTTTACACATTGCTACAACTGTATAGAACTAATCATTGGTAACTTACCCTGTAGGTTCTTGGTTTTTCATGATTTGATTTATTTTTTCCCGCCTCTTCTCTGACTTGACAATAGACATTTGCAATGCACTTTTCTGTCCAGAGTTCAAATCATCCCTGAGAGTACTTTTCCCTTCACAAATCTCACATAACTCCATAGGAACAAAAATTTGTTCACTGGGCTTCTTGCTCAGGTCCAGACAAGGGAGCTCTTCATATTTAATTCTCTTGTCGTAATACACATTGTAGTAATAAATAATGCTAATTTTCTCTTCCTGTCTTCCACATTTGAACTCGATCTCTTTGGTCGTTTGTTTGGTGAGTCCCACCACAGTGAACTTTTGTTCTCCGTTCCACTTCCTATGAGTGAGGGTCATCTTCAAATCTCTCAGAGCACTTTCAACCTTCCTTCGTTGAATATCATCCAGAGGCACGTTTTTCTGCAATTTCATTACATTCGCCTTCAAATATTTTTTAACAGGAATTTTCACGTACATGTCCGTGACGGAGTAATCCACATTAAGATTTAATCCCTAAATTGTAGCTCTGAGACTCATTGAAAACCCCTCGGCAGTACCAACGCCATATTTAGAGTAAGTTGGAGGTTTATAGAAACCTCGCCCCATAACTATGTAGCTACTTCTGGGATGCTCCTTTACAACCAGATCCAACCACTGCAACAACTCCTGCTTCACAGTCAGTTTACGAAGACAGTCCCTAATTCTCTCTGACCTCACCTTCTCCAATTTCACCATATATTCTTTGACTGCTTTGTCTTTGCATTTAGAGAGCTTCACTTGAAAATCCTTCTGTTGCAACTTAACCAGATTGTAAAGATTCGTTGTGCCGTCGTAGACAGGCCTTGTATGATGGAAATTCTCTTCAATGACTTTCTTCATAATGTTTCTCTTATCCGCCATAGACAAATTAGTCCCGCTTCCAGAAGCCTGCGGAAGAGGTGCGCCGTCTATGTCCACTCGGTAACAGATTATCTTCTGACCTCGCGGGAATTTGACCTTGAAATGATTTACCAAGAGACTACTCCTTTCAACAGACATAGGAGCTTGTTGGCTTGAACTTCCTTCCGTTCTCCGTCGACCCTTTCCTCGTTCGTCTTTCTGCCAATTATCCCTCGACCTTTTCCTCTTTCGATTTTCGTCCATGAATTTTATTTCTCTTGAACAAATTCCCTCCGCCCCTCTGTTAAACACAGCAAAATAAATGCTTTTGCAAAGTTCAACCAGACCGGGGCAGATGACGGAGTGGAATTTCTTTGCTTTCTACAGAACAACAAAGGGAAATGTATAGCCGATACAAATTCATTCGTTTCTTTTCAAATTCCAAGTAGTGTAATCTAAAACGGATGGGGTTTTCTTGGTTTCATTCTTTTTTAAAATGGGATGTACGAAAATGACTAATATTCACATATAACAGCTGTCATAGTTTATTTTGATCAGTTTTTTAAAGTTATAATCTATTATATAATTTGTTTCCTCTAGGTTATATTAATCAATATGTCTAGGTTATGCTCTCGTCATTTATGTGTTCGTAGCCAAATGTTTTGGGTATCTCCTAGTTGATGTTGTCCAATTCACTTGTTTAATTCGTGAATAGGTATTTTGTAAATGACTTTTTTAATATGTTCGTAGAGGAAGAGCACAATCTCATACAAGCTTTTCAATGCTCAAAACTTTCTTACAAAGATTCTAGGTTAAATTTTCAAAGGTAAAAAGCCTAATATTATTAGTAGTCTTTTGTTAGATTGCATTTACTTGCATACACATAGGTATTATTGCATTTACTTGTATACACATAGGTGCTATTACATTTACTTGCATACACATAAGCGTTAAGTCTACTTAGGCATCCATGAAACTTGCACATGCAAGGTGTCAAGCTAGTTAGGAGTTCTATCTAGGTGTTCTCTCACTTTCAACACCTTGTGCTACTTTTATGGTAGTCAACTCACCACCACTCCATGTATAAGGAGTCTTGTCCTCATTTTATAAAGAGCAGGTGCCTTTCTCCTACCTATTTATGTATGTCTTGTTGACTAGTCGACTTTATGAAATCTTGTTTTATTTGTGCTTTTTTTTAATATTTGAGATTTATAGGTTTATATAAGAATGAGATATCTTTGGTGTTAGAATGAAGATATGTATTTGTATACATGGTTTCCTTTTATAAAGGAAAAGAAACTACAATACGACATAAAATTCATGGAACACAACAAAAACTTTAGAGTCTTTGGGAGACAACTGTCCACTTGTAATAGCTATGGTTTGGACTTTCATTTGTTCTTGTAGGTCTCATTTTTCTACCAAAGATAGATCTCACACCCACAAGACACCGCTGGTAACAATTTTTATTAAAGATTTTTGTATAACAAAGGGTGACTATGATGATGGAGGTGTGGCAATGGAAAACATATCCCTCTACATTTTCCTTCTTTTTTAGGCCATCCTTGTTAAACTAAGCTTAATGTAACCTTGATTTAGTGTTGTAATGTGTTTAACACGTTCACATTAGGTCTTAGGCCCTTGCAAATTAAATGAACTTAATGATGCCTTATTTTTGGGTGTTGTAAAGTGTTGTACCACACTTTCACACTAATCTAGGGTTTTATTAATTAATTGGGCCTCTTTATGCTTTAATTTTCCCTATTTTACATCCACGAGCCTTAATTAATGCATCTTTTGAGGATGACCCTGACATAAACCAAGATCCAATCATAATTCATTTTTTTTTATTGTATGGCTTAGATTTAGTGATCTGGGATTCATGCACCACCTTGGGCGTATGAGTCCCACCTAAGTTTCAAGGCCCTAATCCTGATTTCACATGAATCTAAGTGTTTCTTGAAAAGTGTGTCACATAGCCTAGCCTAATGAGACTCATATGCCACTTTTCGCATATGAGTTTTGTGTGGATTAAAATTAAATTTAATTGAAATTTTTGGCAGGATTTTATCCTCCTAGATCTTATGTTAGCTTGTAGTGTTGTAATTTCAGGAAATTTGGCATAAACAAGTATAGATACATGGTTACTTCACTCGTTTTCACTTAAGACTTTCATCAAGAGCATTCCTAATAATGAATTGGTGTTTAAAATAGAATTCAAGGGCATTCAAGAGTTTACAATATCCTTCAAGATTTGATTATCAAGTGTTTTAGAGCATTATTCAAATTTCAACAAAGGCATCATGCATCATGTTTTTTTTTTAGCTAACATTTGTGATGTAGGGTTTTATGATTCAAGCAAGCATTCAATCCGTGATCCATTACATTCAAGCAAGAGTCAAGATATACATCCATTGCAGCCATTTCATACATTTTTGCAACACTTTATTGCTAGGGTTTGGTGAGTTGTAATATTGAATGTTGTTCATTCATCATTCCTTCATTTCATTTCATTTCTTTACAAGGTTTGATTACCAAAATGGGATTTGTCTGAGGAAAACACCTTTCTACTAACAAAACAATATTTTTCCCTCTCTTTAGTGTGTGATTTGCAAGTCTAGGTTGAAGGCACATTGAACAAAAAGTTCTGAGAAAGTTTTCAAACTGTTCAAAATTGTAAAATTTGTCACCTTACCTACAAGACCATTGAAGGACTTCTACAGTGTAGAATTTGACAATCTAGACTCAAATTTATCAAGTTGAGAGGATTAAGTAGAGATTAAAGAGTAGATTCAAATCTTGATTCTTTAAAAAGGTCAAACTGGACTGATATGCTACTTCTGGTGTATGAGTCCCAATTTAGTAAAATTTCTAGATTTTAGGTGTTTTAGACATATCTTTTCCAAATTCCTCTTCCTACCTAGAAACCTTAATCCGAGACTAAATCACCCAAACTGGTGTATGAGTCCTAGTCTGTATTAATTTTAGTGTTTTCAAGATTTTAGATATTCATTCAATCTCCTACAAGTTTTCAGATACACATCTCTAGTTTCTCAACTTTATATTTTTTTTGCATTCATTTCTAGGTCATTTAGGGAAGTTTTGCATATTATTAGTCTTTTTCATTAGATCTTACATATCACTTGTCTTTCCAAGCCCTACCTTGGTGGTGAATCCCTACTTAGTCATTAATCATACCCTAGGACAACCTTTAGTAGATCTCTTTCCTTCATTACATTCTTGTGTTGAGTTCTCTAAGGTTTCCTTTAGTGAAACTAAGTGGACTAGGTCCTAACCCTAGTGTTCCATCTCTCAAAAAGATAGAGCACCCTATTGCAATTGTTTTAGGAGGGTAGGTTTTGAATTTCTCTTCCATATGTTTGTAAACCCTACCTCTTTCATGCTAGAAGACCCAACCTATGACTTGTCCATAAAAAAAATCTTTTTTCTCAAGGGTTCTACCATAACTAGTAGGCCCTAATCACTTTCTAGTGATTATTTCATTTTTTGTCTTATATTTTTGTCACTCAGTTCCCTTTGGAAATTTGTCTCCTCTAAGTAGTTGAAGGTAGAGGCAAGGAAATTCGGGGGTGAGTTGATAGATGTGTTGAGTGATTCTCAACAACATGATGATGTGGTTAATAACATTATGGAATGTTAGCATAGATCTATTATCTTTTTTTTTAGAGGCATCCCCTTTGAATTCAATTTTTGTAAGTGGGCTAAAAAAACTGGGAAAATAGGGGATTAGAAATAGAAGCATTGAGATGGGTTGGAAAGGATATGTTGCTTGTAAATTTATATTAGCTAATCATGTGCAAGTTGTCTTATAGTATGGTACTTGGATTATTTATGGGAAGATCTAAGGCTTGAACTCTGAATTTGCACCCAAAGGGTTCCTCAAAATCTAGGTACCCTATGCAGATAGAGTTTTCATTACTAAACTTTTCCTTCGAGCCATTCACAAGATAAATTGTTGGACAACTAGGAAGAGTGCTTTGGTGTAAGAAAAAATTTCCAACCTAAGGGTGCACCTAAGGGACTGTGTGGAAATTCTCCTAAATTTTCAATTACCTAAAATTATTAAACTAATTGGGCTAGGGTTTGAAATGTTTTAGCATAAAGTCTATCTAAACAATCTCAATGCTTGCTTTTCTTGCCAACAAGATGGTCATTTGATTAGGGATTTTCCTTATATGAAAAAAAGATACACATAAGAAAATAGAGTAGCCTCTCCTAATTTGCAACAATTACATCATTCTCAACCTACTATTATGCATAATCCAATCTATAATGTGAAGCACCATTATACTCAACCTACTGTTATACCTAGTTCAATCCCTAATATGAAGTAACATGAAAATGTCACCCCAAAAGAACATAGCAAGATTGATATGTCCCGCACTTATAAATATTCCATTATGTCAGATGGCTAGAGGATGGTTAGGAAAAGAAAGGAGCCTTCAAGGTCTCTTGAAATCCAAAATGGGCAGTCATCTTCAAAAAAATATGACAGCTCCCTAATTTAGTCCAATGAGAGGAATGTGGAGAGTACTTCACCAACACATTCTGAAAGATGAAGATTCCACTCTCCCCATATCAGACATGTTTTCTTATCTCCACCTGCAAGATCTAGATCTAGGTCTCCCTCTTCAATGAAAAAGAAAAGTGCTAGTGTTAAGTTTTAACTTTGGGTTAATTATTTAGGCAGTTTTTTCATATCAGGTAGTTTTTCACCTGTCTTATTTCTCATGCCTTTAAAGGCCTATAAATTATGTATTATCTCATCTCATTTTTTTAATATCATCTTGATTTTTCTAAAAGTGGCATTTTAATTAGATTCAAAGGCTAGTGTGAGAGGTCAATGGTGACACCAAATTTTCATGGAATCCCATGTGTCAACAATGAAATCCGCATTTGAATTTGTGCAAGGCACTACAATTTGTAGTTTGGAGGCATGAATCCTTTGCTTCAAGCCATCTCTTATTACAGGACATTTCTGCATTGCAAGGAGATGGTTAAATTTGATTTTTGAAGAGGGCCTATTTCTACTCAAGAGGCATGATTTTGCTCAAAAGGAATGATTGGAAGGTAGATTTAGGGGAAAAAGCATTCATTAGAGGCTACATTTCAACCTTGGTAGGCTATGATTGAATATTGGTGGCCTTTGTGCGATTTTATCTCCCGTTGGGAAATAGTTTTTGCAATTAAAAGCAAAGGGAAACCATGGGCAACTATGCAAAATACAACTCCCTACCCATCGCCTTAGTCTTTGATTAAAGAGTATGATTTGATCAATTTTCCTTAAGCATAGCACAATTATATGGTTGATTGATTCATTGATGTACTAGGTCATAAATACTCCATTAAGGTGGCTAGGAGATGGATTATTATCAAGCTCTAGAAAGGTTATTACGCATACCACAAATGTGTGTTCATTGTTATTGTGAAGTGATCAAGATTATTGACTAAAAAAAGGCATGGTTTTTAGTTTATTGGAGGCATGATTTTATCTATTGAAAGGAGAATTAAAGTTTGAAATAAATTTTTAAGGTTTCAAAGCTACATTGAAGTGGAGGTGGGCTCATCTGGAAAGAAGATTGATGGAACATTTATCCCACATCTGTTGTGAAGGTGTCCTTTTGGCCTTTATATGCTCTAGCACTCACATTAGACATGTGAAGTGCTTGTGTGCTCTGTGTGGTGGCTTGTGTGCTTGGTAAGTTGATTTGGAGATTTGGCTTGGTGATTTGGAGTGGGAACCTACCACAAAATTCCCAATAAGGTGTAAAACTTTTTGCTCAATTTTTTTTTTGATTAAGTTACATAATCAATCCTTTTTTGTATTATTGCTTCCTAAAGTATTTTGGAAAGGTTAAATTTAATTTTAAGAGGCTTCATGTTAGTTATTTTTTAGGTTTGAGTATAGTTTGGTGTATTTTTTTATTTTGGTGAAAATTGTTGTCATGGCTACTGCTAGTTTAGTTGAAATTTTAACCCCTCATAACTATCATACCTGAAAGATTAAAATATGTAGGTTTCTCGAATCTAGAGGTTTGTGGTCCACACTGAATAATGAAACAACCCACTTTTACCAAGAAGTATAAAACATTTTCTCACAAAAACAAGCGTGGTGAAGCTCTGGGTCTAATAGCTTTGCATGTTTCTAATAGTCTTCTTTTCGACATTGAGGGGTGTAATACACCCAAGGAGGTATGGCATGAGTTCCAATACTTGTTTGGTCAGATCAGTAAGTTTCATTCTTTGCAACTAGATTCATAATTAACTTCTCTATCCCCTTATGCATTTCCTTCCATTGATGATTTCCTAGTCAAGTTTAAATCTATGAGGTCACAATTGATAGGATGTGGGAAGCATAAAACTAATAAGGAGTCCATTCTTTTAATTTTTTATGAAGATGAGACGTTTATTTACAGTTTTTCCTTCTACCTTCTACTCCACCATGGATGATTTTGGAAATTCATTCAAAATTCCTTCTTTTGAGACAATTTGTGAGCATTTGATGAGGAAGAATACCAAACTTGCCCAGTTAGAGGGGGTATCTATTAATCATGCATTAGTTGCACAAACATCTTAGAGCAAAGGGAAGAAGAAACCTAAGGCTAAGACAGATTCTAATGAGGCCTCCACCTCTTCAAAAGAGGATAAACATAAGAAAGAGAAGTTTGGTCATGTGTATTGCAAGATGGAGGTCATGATGAACACTGTTGTTATACAAAGAATATTGATGAGATTTCACATCTTCAAAAGAACAATATTCCACTTCCCTAATCTATGATTCCTTCTTCTATAGCCTCTCCACCTGCATCACCTTCACCTTCATCCAAACCTGCACAGTCAAGGAATGCAAGATTTGCAAATGGAATGAAAGGTAAAGAAGATAAATTATACATAGATAAAGGACATGCATTGGTAACTTCTATAATTCATTCTGGTAGGGATAGATGGTTTTTAGCTTTAGGAGCATCTCATCACATGGGTTTTACTCCCTATCTTTTTTTGGGTCTTCATCCTACTAATACTTCTAAGATTTTGTTTACAGATGGTATGTTTTTGGATGTTGTGGGGATAGGTAATGTTGAGATTGGTGATAGTTGTTTCAGATATGTACTGTGTATTCCTATTTGCACACAAATCTACTTTCCATCTGTAGTAATTGAAAAAGTATCCTTTTTCCTTAATTGATTTGGGAATAATTATCATTGAATTGACCTAATTTTTCCTAGGTTTAATGTTGTAATGTGTTGTAACACATTCACATTGATCTTGGGGCCCCTTTTAATAAAATGAACTTAACTTGTATCTTATTTAAGTGTTGTAAAGTGTTGCAACACACTTTAACACTTATCTAGGGTCCTCTTAATTAGTAGTGGTTAATTAGAGTTAATTAGCCACTTTATTTCAAATTTAAGCCTTACTTGTGGCACCTCCCAAAGATCTATCCCGACACCCCTAAGTCAAATTACATAACATTTAATTGGAAAAATCAAGGTCCTACAAATTGGTGCTAGGACCCATTCACCCTAGGTGGCAAATGGGTCCTCCCTCTATAGGACCTCGCATTATCAACATATTTCAAATGGGTTTTTAGTGTTCTCTCATTCCTCGAAGGTAAGGTCCTAGAAAATAGTGCTAGGACCCATTCACCCTAGGTGGAAAATGGGTCCTCCTTTAATGAGGACCCCCTTTTTGTATTTCATTCTGGCAGGAATTTAATAATGTTTGTCTCTAGGTGGGTATGTCTAGGATCATGATGGGCCAAAAAGTGGCATTATGTAAGTGATATGATAGCCCATGTGGTTGACGATTTTTTTTACCCAAAATTGATTAAATGAAAAGGGTTTTTAAAGGAGATTCTCATCTTTCTACCAATATAAATTATGCTTTACTTTGAATTTAATAAATAATTATTATTCATTTTTTATTTGAATTATGACTAAAGTCCTAATTGATAGGTGATTGAAAAATATCTATAGCTTTCAAATCGTATCACATTTTTTGAATCTAAATCATCGTCACATTCTATGCTTTGAATACTATAGGATTAAAAACAAGAAAAATGAATTTCATGAAGTTTTGAACAAGTTAAGATGGTTCAGACATACAAGTTTTTATATTTTTTAAAAGTTGTAATAAAAAATTCATAATTAATTATTTACATAGAAAAAATTATAAAAAATATGCTCACATTGAGACATGAGTCATTACTTATATCTAAAATACTATAAAAAATATTATAATTTTATTATGGTTAGAGTGGTCAAAAAACACCTACTTTTTTTCCCCTAAAATTTAAGCACTACTCATTGAAATTTCAAATTTTCACCAAATATATCTTTTAAAAATAAATAAACCTAGTAGTTTAGAAACTACATTCAATTTGCTACAAATTCTATTCTTACATATTTTTGAAATAATATAGATAACTTATTCAAATTTTTACATCAAGTTGCTTATGATTTTTCTAATTTTTTTGCCACTTAAGGGCCTATTTTTTACATGATGATCCTACACATACCCAAGTCTACTGTTGGCTTGAATTGTTTGAATTTCCAGATTAATCTCTTGATTTAGTATAAATAAGGGGTTAATTCACATTGTTTCACCTAGCAATTTTATGAAGCATCCTATAAACTTTGAGAGAGAATCCTTATAGAAAATTTAAGTTCACACGAGTACTTCAAGAGAGTTTTCATAGATATTTCCAAGAATATTATCAAGAGTTTATTGCAGAAATTCAAAATCATTTCATCATGTCAAGGGTTTAGTGTGCATTCATGCATGTTGTTCAGCTAAAAAAGTTAATGTAGCATTAAGGATCTTTTGTAAGTATTATTCACATCTTATTCAAGGATCAAGATATACAATCTTCATGGCCACTACATGTTAGATTACAAAATTATCTTCCATGACATCTTCCAAGGTATCATCATTGCATTATTTAATGTTCAGGCTTCAATTGTATCATTTCATAGTTTAGTTTACTTACCTACAGGGGGTTTGACTTAGGAAAATGCCTATTCACTAACAATCAATAAGTTTTCCTCTCCTTGAATGTGTTCTTTTAGATTTATAGGTTGAAGATCAAGTGGAGAGGAAGTTTAGAGAAAAGTTACAAAAGATGTAAAGTTGCAAGGTTGACCTTCAAAGTGCAAGAACAAAGAATTGAAGCTACAAAATTAAGTACAGGTTTTTTAGGGATCATAACAAGTAATTTGAGAGTACACACATCAAGGAAAATAACTTAGATATCAATTTCAAAAACCCTAATAGGGACCCATTCTCCATTGAAGGCGAATGAGTCCCTTGTGCCCTAAAAATAGTCTTCTTACAACAAGGTACACACCTCTTTGAGCTCTAAAAACCCCACTCATAATTTCTATAATAGTTAGGGTCAATTTTTTTTGTTATTTACATATTTTGGCCCTCATAATTGTATGAGTTGTAGTGTTTAGTGTGGAAAAATTCTAGTGGTTTATCTTGATTCATCTCATCTTGATAAGCCCTAACTTTTTCCACCTAATCATTAATAGTGAACCCAACATATTGAATATTGTAATTTTTTTACTTTTAAAGTCTTTGCATCTTAGATTAGATCTTGCATTCATTTTTATCTCATTTGCATTGAATTAAGATCTCATTTAGGGCTTGTTTCATTTCATTCACAATTGCATCTCATTTAGGGTTTAGATTGTATTGTTTTACATCTCTCCAAATTTGAGAAAATACAAAAAAAAAATTAGTCATTGTGCATATCATTTTGATCTCATTTATTTGTATTTGAAAATAAAAACAAATTTGTATTTCAACATAGGTCTTTGCATTCATATTTTTATTGCATTTTTGGAAAATATAAAACTAAAACTCACTACCTTTGGCATGGAACTGAAAGACATTACTAAAAGCTTGCAAATCATTCAAAAATAGTTTAAAATTACCTAACTAGGACCCATTCACCCTTACTAGTGAATGATTCAATAATTAGTTCAAACCTAAATCTTCTGGCATTTGAAAATGCATTAAAAATCATCCCAAAATCCACATAAACATCTCAATAAAACTTAACCAAGACCCATTCGCCCTTACTGGTGAATGAGTCCATGTTAGCTACTGATATGCATTTTTTGGAAATTAAGATCTTAGTTTTAGTCTTCTTTCTACTGCTATTAATTTCCTGTTTTAGTTTCCTCACTTGTTGTTTCACCAAATTCATTGAATTTAGCTTCAGTTTCTTCATTTTAGTGCATTGTTAAAATTAAAAATTGCATTCAATCAATTCATTTTAAGTTTATTGCATTGTGTAATTAGTAAATTGCACTTCATTCTAGCTTTTTGTATTGCCTCTTTCCATTCATGGTTTGCACGGTAAGGTTGTAAAACTTGTATGAGTGATGGGGAGGAGAAAAGGATACCTAAAGATATCACTCTTTTTCCACCAATCATTCAATAATGTCTTAGGAGTCCCAATTGGATTGGCTAACAACCTCACAAGGTGAGTCAATTCTCAATTAGGAAGGGCCTATGAGGGGTTTCTTCCAAATTTTAGGGGTTCAAGACCAAGTAAATGCTTGGAAAATATAGTTTAACATTCAACTCACAAAAACCTAGTAAAGCAAGTCAAATAATGAGTACAAATGATGAAATTAAGTTATACCAAGTTAGGGTATGTGTACTTGGGAAGTATGGAGATGTTGTGAGCATTCTAGAAATGAAAAGAACCTATCAAAAAGTTTTATTGAAGAATAAGATGCCCAGAGTCGCGTATTTAGTCTCACTACTATTTTTTGGGCCAAATACAAAGTATTCAAATATCAAAATAGAATGTTGAAGAATCTTTGAAAAATAGCCCGTGGAGGACTAAGATTCCCTAGGTGGCTTATTTGTCCTATTTTGAATTTCTAAATCTTTTGAATGTGGTCATGAGGGTTGATTTTTCAACTTGCTTCTTCTCATATCTAAGGTCTTGAAACTTCTAGGTCTGACCTGTAGGTGAGTTTATGTGAAGATGACAACTTTGACAATGTAACTTTGCAACTTTTCAGTCTTGCACTCCAAATGATCTTCAATTCTTCAACCTATATTTACAAATACAAACACACAAGAGAGGGAAAACCTGTTGATTGTTAGTGAATAGGGGTCTACGTTGGTCAAACCCCTTTTAGGTAATTATACCAAATGATGAAATGAATCATGAAACATGAAATATGTAAATGAAATCACCTTGTATGATGTCTTGTGAATAAAATCTATACTCTACCATGTAGTGGCCATGAAGAATGTAGATCTTGGATCTTGGAATATGATGTGAACAATGGTTGCAAATATATCTTCAATGCTACATCCACAATCTTGGCTCAAAAATATTAATGGATGTACTAAACCCTTGAAATGATGCTTGAATCTTGATGATGGCTCCAAATACTTGATGAATTGCTCTTGAATGCATAAAATTTCCTTAGGAATGAATACTTGAATGCTTGTTATCTTGTTATGAGAAAATGAGAGAGGGAATATTGTATTTATACTTATTTATGTTTAATTTTCCAAAATTAGACCACAACAAGCTGACATATGAAATAATTAAATAGAGGAAGCTAAGTCTCCCCCAAATTTGAAATTGAATCCTGAAAAATAAGCCAAGGAGGACTAAGATGCTCTAGGTGGCATCTTAGTCCCAAATCTCAATTCTTGGGGCATAGACTCCAAAAGGGACCTGTTTAGGTGTTTTCAATATCAAGGTCCCAAGACCCATGGAAGACAAATACACCCTAGGTGGTGTCTTAGTCCCACTCCAAAAATCAAGGACACAGAGAGAAACATTAAATGATCATTTATTTTTGAGGTTTTTTAGGATTTTCCATAAAAATATATAGTTTATTAGGCTTGTGGATGCAAAATAAGGCCAATTAAGCCATAAAGAAGCATAAATAATGTAGGACATGCCCAAACAAGTGTAAAAATGCAAGGGTATGAATTTTTCTATACTAAATTTAGCCCCCACTTTAGTGAGAGGATGAACTTGCTTCAAACTCACACTAAAGTAGCCAAACACACAATCAAGAGGGGTTCAAATGTACCAAAATTAGTAAGATAGGATGACAATGATCAAGATGGAAGATCAAGCCCCGAAGGTTGAAATTCTATGACAAACCAACATAGGCACAAAGGAACACACATGTGAATGATATATGAAGCCATAATCAGATCACCAACATACACCATCAAGGACAAGTAAAAGGAAAAAGAAAAGGAAAAAGGAAAACCTATAATTGATCAAGCTTCGATTGGCTGTCCAACACAGTGGATCGGTTCTATGTTGTTTTCCCAAAAGGTTTACAAGTGGAGTGCATTGTCCACTATGAAAATAAAATGCATGCTCCTAAGGGCTAGTGGAAGCTAGTTGTCCACTAAATGGGCCCCAGGAAGTTCATATCAATGTCATACCCCCATGACTATGATAAGGAAAAAAAAAAAATGCTCACAAGGGCTAGTGAAGCTAGTTGTTCACTAGGTGATCCTTAGGGGACCATATCAAAGCCATACCTCCATGGATTTAATAAAGCACAAAAGATGGAAAAAGAAAGAGAGATTTTTCTTAGTTCATGCAAGGTATCATCTTAGGTAACATTGTGCTTAATGTTTCCAAGAGTGGACAAGCCAAAGAAATATCACACTCTTGGAGGAAATCCAACAAAATGACACCACCAAGAAAAGGACACATTGAACAAGAGGAAAAAAAGTTGTGCAATTAAACATGAGTGTCGATGTATGCCCCCACTTTAAATTGGTTACTAACACCATTGTTGTGAGCAATTAATTTAACGTAGAAGAAGACATGAGAGCTTATTCGAAAAGCCCTATGCCAAGTCCTATGTTTCTGATAAGCTATGTCATGAAAAGGGAATGCCCGAAAAACATAGCATGTCACATGCAAGCCAACTCAAGGCATGTTGTCCACATCCCAAGCTTTCTCTATACATATATATGAAAGGTGATCAACTAACCAAAAGAGGCAACGACAGGTGACATACAAGGACAAGGCTACCTAACCCCTTTCCCCCACTGAGTGTAGGAAAAATGTTAGCTAAAATGATTGATGAGAAACATGCTAGAGTGAAAATTAGTATCAATTAGAAGAATTAGGCCCCCCCACGTAAGAAAGAACACCAAACTCCTTAAGATGTTAATATTTTCTACTCAAATCCTTACATTCATTAGTAGAATGATCATGAAGTCTTGTAATAAAATTTCTTTAGTGTTCTTGGAGGAAGAGAGATCAAAAACACTTGTAGATGTCTTGTCAAGATATTCTCTTGTTCAAAAGCTGAGGATGTTGCTTTATCTTGCAACAAAGATATCTCTTTCTTAGCACAAGGTGTCATACCTACACAAGATGCTTTGGATTGTGATATTTTTTACTCTCCTTTACAAGAGGGTGCAAAATCTATCAAATTCAAATCATTAGTGTTTTGTGTGATGACATTTACATTAAGTGAGGAATTCTTTGTTTGTTTGGTTTGTTGCAAAGGATAATGATCAAGGCCACTAGTGTTTCTTTAGTTCAGGATGCACCACTATTAAAGTTAGCTTAGAAGGATTTTTTGTGATAGTGTTGATATTAAGTTGTGGACACTGAAAAAGTAACCCTTCTACTTGTTCTATCTCATTTAGGCCCTCCTTATGATTTTGGTTCAATGTTGCCTTGATTTAGTGTTGTAATATGGATAACACATTCACATTAGGTCTTGTGCCCTTGTGAAATAAAAGGATTCAAGTGGTACTTTACTTAAGTGTTGTAAAGTGTTGTAACACACTTTAACACTTTTCTAGTGTCCTATTAATATATTTCACCTAAATAGCCTCTTTTCATCATTTACCAAGCATAATTCTAAAGTGTTGTAAAGTGTTGTAACACACTTTCACACTTTTCTATATTTTTCATTAATAATTGGGCCTTCTTATGCTTTAATTGGCCCCATTTTGCATCCACAGGCCTTACTTATGTGTATTTTTCAAAATAATCCTAATAAATAACATTTAAAGCATCAAAATCATGAAACCCACCTTAAATGCCTAAGGTGGCACTCATTTTCCATTCTGGATGAATGAGTCCCCTTAGGTGGGACCCATTCGCCTAGAGTGGTGAATGAGTCCCTTTTAACTCAAAATTGAAATTTAATTCAAAATTATAGCAAGATTTTATTCTCCAAGATCTAAGGTTGGATTTTGATGTTGTACTTTCAATAACTATTGCATAATTGAGTAAAAATACAAGCTTCTTCCCCTCATTTTAACACTTAACATTCAAGTATTCATGCATATAGTTTACAAGAGAATTTAAGCATCCACAAGAGAATTCAAGGAATTTAAAGGGTAGATTATCAAGCAATCAAGAGAACTTTCAAGTTTCATTCATCATGTCAAAGATTGTTTGCATCATGTTATTTTTGAGCTAACATTTGTGATGTAGGATTGTGTGATTCAAGCAAGCATTGCATTCAAGATCCGTCAACACCAAGCTAGATTCCAGGTCCACATCCATTGGAACCATCACTTACATGTTTGTAGCACCTTATTGCTAGGGTTTGGTGAGTGGAAACATCATTATTTGTTCATTCATCATTCTCCATTATATTTCATTTCATTTTAGGGGTTTAATTACCAACAAGGGGTTTGACCAAGGAAAATCCCTGTTTACTAACCCCACAACATTTTTCCATCCCTTTGCACATGATTTGCATGTCTAGGTTGCAAATTTGTCAAAGAGAAAGATTGGAAAAGATGTCAAAATAATTCCAAGTTGTCAAAGTCCTAAGAGAAGCTTGGAGAAGATCTGCAGGCTACATTTTGCAGTTCTGAACCTAGATGTGTATTGTGAGTAAAAGAGTAGATTGAGGGATATAGTTTCCTATTTTGAATTTCTAGAAATCCAGAAGAGGGATAATTCACCACTATTGACGAATGAGTCCCACTAACCAGGTCTAAACAAGAATTTTGTAGATTTGAGTACCCATTTGTCTAAAACCTATTTTGACACGATCTTCTCAAAACTGGACTAAGTCACCCAACTTGGTGTATGAGTCCTAGTTGGAATTAAAATTGATTTTTTTATGATTCTAAAGCTCCATTCTATCTCCAACAAGTTTCTAGGTGCATATTTCTAGTTTTATAACTTTTTGTTACATTTTACTTGCATTCTTAGGTCATTTAGTGTTAGTTTTCATATTGCATTATGTTTTCAAACATCTTGCATTTTCCAAGTTTACACTTGGTGGTGAACCCTTTTTTTGTCTCCATTCATCTCCAAGGATATCTTATAGCTATATCTCTTCTATTCTTCATTGGGTTGAGATCTCTAAAGTATTCTTAAATGTGAGAATTGCAAAATTGGATCCCTCTTCCTTCTTCCCCTTTTGTGTGGACAAAGGAATTTGTACATCCATTTCTAGTGTCCACATAAGTGAAGGCTTATTTGTTTCTTTCAAAGGAAAATAACCAAGACCACTAGTCTTTTCTTGCATGTATCAAGAGGTCAAACAAGAACATCTTCAAGAGGTCATTTCTAGTACTATCAATTACCTGCCTTGACCCCTAGGAGGAGAAGACTTATAGGTTTTGTATCACTTGTAAGGAGAAATAGAGTAAGAAGTAAGAGCTCAGTATCTAGATCTTTATCTACTCCACCTAGAGGCTTAAATTTCCAAATTATAATACCCATATATCTGATTCATAGGAATATTTTCTTGATGGCTCACATCCCTCCCCCTGCTCCTAGGAACTTTGTAATATGGGATAGTGGTAGTCCACGACAACCAACCACACCCCTAGATGTATGCCTTGCCACAACCACTAATTCCCTCAAGGATATCCCTAAATTCTTAGGAGAATATTTGAAAACCCCTTCTGAACACTTTCAAGATATAGTAGAGTCTGTACGGTACATAATATAGTAGAGGAAAATATCACTCTAAAGTTGTTAGCCACCTCTTTCAAAGGAAAATCCCAAGATTGGTATTGATCTTTGGCTTCGGGTTCTATCATCTCCTAGGACCAACTTGGAGAGTTCCTATTTGAATGCTTCTCAAAGAAAGGAGACCACTCTTGATTATTGCAACAACTGATTACCATCAAGAGATCTCCACATGAGGCCATGAGTGACTTCAACACTAGATTCCATAAGACCTGGCAAAGGATCCTCGTAATGTTTGACCTTAGACCACCATGGCATTCATATTCTATCTGTAGACTTTTAACCCAGACATCACAGTCATGATAAGTTCCATGGGAGGAGATATATTTCCCAATGCATATGAGGTGGTGGTGCACTTGGAAAATAATATGATCGATGATGGGTAGCTCCCACCATGACCGCCTATGCCTATGTTCATAGAACTCTCTAGAACATCTTGAGAAGAAGCTTCTCCAAACACTTCCATTACATAATCGATGTTGGGCATGCCACAATCCATGTATGTATATCCCAAAACAAAAAGTAGTATGTCGGGATCCAACTTAGTTACAGTGGAAATTAACAACATAAAGAGTCTCATGCAAACTTTTGCTAATGAGCTAGTTATCACAAATGGCAGCAGGCAATGCCCCCAAAGCCAAGCACTCAAACCTATGGCAGAAGCAGAAAATCTTATTAACAGAACACATACTAGGGGTTTTCCCAAGGAGGAGGCCAATAGACAACATCTGTGAACCAGATAGTTCTAGTCACCATACCACTTCAGACGGTAAAGGATAGCTAGAGCAAAGAAATGATATTGGGTTAGAACAATTTGGCAAAAGAGGAGAATGTATGGTGCTTCCTGTGCAATGATTGGTTCGCACTCACAAAAGGATATCAATATAACAGTGAAACTTTCCTGGGAATTGGACATTCTGACAGGTGACTAATATCTTTCTGTGGACGTTCATTTACTTGTCAAACCAGGGGACGTAGACTTTAAATGGCACAACAAAATATATGCACTAGGAATTTGTTTTAGTCAAATCTTAGCAAAAATACATACTGGAAAGAAATTCTATCTAAGCTACAAAATGGTAATACAGAATTATTTAACTCAACTATGCTTGATTAAAACAGAAACTGTAACAGCTACGACTGAAGCACAAACCATGAACTGGCCTTATGCTGCAGGAACAGTCACAGGGATTGACTCTCTATGCTGCAGGAGCAGTAAGACTGAAGTTTGCATAAAACTTCAAAAGATGAAAGCTAACTGGATATCAGCAGAAAAGAAAATCTAACTAATTAACTACAGATACTTACTAAGTGGGCCCCCTTAGCAAGCATCTACTGATTACACAGATGCTGAACTCAGAACTTCATCGATCTTTATTCATGAAGACAGAATGAAATACATTGTCTTGTTGGTGTGAAAACTAACAACAAACTCTGCTTCTGGTCAAACAGATTTTGTCTTTCATTATCATACTGATTCTTACATGATCTCTGCTACTCTGTTTCTATCTTACCTAAAAATCATCTATTACTCATTCTATTTCTCTTCTATCACCCACCTCGCGCAGGAGGAGTATCTTATTTTTAAATTAGAAGAACAACTAACTAACCAACTTCATCAAAGAAAGACGTGGAAGTAAAGTATATCCCTGAATCAAGGAACAAACTTCATAAATGAATTTATGTGTTCAACCCGATTCAGAGAGAATCTAGCGCTCCACTCTCTCCAGATTGACTTTCATTAAAAATCTTTCCAAATCGGTTTCGGTCAAAGAGTCTTTGGCGGAGCTTCCTCAAAGTCGTGCAGGAAATGGGCTTTACTGCAAGGCCGAGATCGGCTGCGCTTGACTTGATCATTCTTCAACAACCTGCGAAACAAAAGACGCGCAAGAAGAGGCATATGGTACATACACGATATCTATTCATTAATCACACATTTCAAATCTACTTCACCATTTAAAAACTGTATACGATATACCAGCCATTTTCGGGAGTCAACAGGGCAATAAATGCAATCAAGTCAACACAATAGGCTGCAGGAATATAAAAGTGTCTTACTACAGGATATCCCCATAAAAGGTTTCACCAAAGTTTAAACAGCCATGAAATAACAAAAATGAAATCATTTAAAAGTTTATCATATCATCAAATTATGAGCATATTTTAGGCTCATCAATGATAGCTATATGCCCCAAAATTTCCCAAGGGTGAATATGCAACAAAAGATAGTGAAGCAAAGAGGAAAAGGTGTACTTTCAAGTGCAGACAAATATGTGTCTTTTAAAATGGATAATTCTCATTTTAGAGCATAAATGCAAGGGATGTACCTAGAGAAGGAGCTAGACATTACACCTGACCAAGCGTTGTTCTCATGGATGGAGGAAGATAGTGTAGTATTCACAAATGAAGCTCCTACGACTAGCACTCCACAAGTACAATCAGATTACAACACAAGGTCTAAAAGAGGGCTCACTAGAGAATACATGCACCAACCTCTTCCACGACCTCAGTTGCGTCAACCATCATCGCAAGAGAAGCAATTTTTTCCACTTATCATTTAGTTTTTCCCACAATCACATAATCTACCACGACCAATGAAAAGGATGAGTGAGACACGAAGCCAAATCAAGCTAGAAAGTTTTCTTCTAAAAAAAGAGAAATACCATCATTTAAGCCCAAGGCCCAAACAGTCAGGATGATTAACATGGTTGAGCAATTAAAGAATGTTCCCAACAATGTATCATTCTAGGATGTAATATCTATCCCTGAACAAAAGACTACTTCAAGAAGCAGTGAAGAACGAAGAGAAAATTCCTCAGATAGGAGTAGCTCCTATATGTGATCAAAGAAAAGATAAGGTACCCGTGTCAGAACCTCAAGCATCAAAAGTTGTAGCGTATGCAAACGACATGGGAAATGCAAAGGAGAAAGAGGTAAGAATACCAAATCCCACATATTTCTTTTTAGCACTTATTGTGGGAGGTAAGATTTTACATAACAATATGATTGATTCAAGAGCTAGCACAAATTTCATGCCAAAACAAGTGGTGGATGCCTTGAAGCTTAAATATGAGCTTGTTGAAAAGGGAATCATGCAACTTGATGAGAAGAAGGTTTCGACCGTTGGTCAAATAAAGGACTTATCTCTGACCCTTTTCTCATGCCCAAGCCAAACAGTCATGCAAGAAGTAGTATTAATAGACATTCCATTGGTCTTCAAAATGTGTCTATCAAGAGATTTCACTACCAAGCTAGGAGGATCTATCGAGCACTTGGCTGGCCCCACCTCATATTGAGAACCAAGCACAGGGTTAAAATGAATATTATTTATGAATCTCTACATCCTGAACATATTATGGACAATGAAGTCTTATGCTTTGAAGCTACACATACTTCCATCTCTTAATAAGAGAAATATTGCATAGAAATGCTAGAAGATGAAGAGGATACAAGTGAGTGGACTCTTGAAGAAGAAGTGTTGCTCAACCAATTCACTAATTCTAATCCATTCAACAATTTCCAAGCGATGGGGCTAGGGACCTATGTAATTTTTTATGGAGATCAAACTTTTCTAAAACTTATGAAGGATTGGGAAAATATGATGAACCATATGATAACCATCTATGGACCCTATATTTTGATTGTGTCAAGTGTAAAGTTGGCTCTAAAGCGGGTGTCCGATTACTATCCTTGATGGGATATGAAACTCTTAGAGCTTACCATTTTCTATTTTTATGCTCAAATAATGATGCTAAATATGAGGTGTTGATCCATGGTCTAATCCTTGCTAAAAGAATGGGTGTAAAGAGAGTGCAAGTTTTCAAAGATTCAGAGCTAGTGGTGAGCCAAGTCCACAACCAACCAACTACAAAGAACACTTGAATGAAGTCATATAGACATTAGATTTGGGATTTGATTGAGAGCTTCAAAGCATTCAACATACAAGTTATTCCCTGATCTCATAATAATGTCACTAATTGGATGGCATCTATTGGATCACAATTTGAACTATTTTCCAACTCAACCAAGAAAAATGTAGTGCAAGTTGTCATCTAACAATCAATCCCTGATAATGATGAAAATTGGAAAGTTTTTTATGAAAACACTCAGATTGCTACCTTCGTACAAAGAGGTGGAATGTATCTTGACTGTTCACCCTCAGGAGTAGATTTTTCTAAAGGGTAGGTCATCCAATTAAAAGGGAACAAGCTTCCTAGAGGGTTGATTTCCCTCAAGAACCTTTTTGACTATGAAGATGCTATAAATGGCAAGTGAAGGTTCACTGTAGATGAAAGAGATTATGAAGAGCTTGATATTGGAAGCAAAAAAATATTGAAGGTCAAAAAATAGGTTCCTCAAAAGGATAAAGAAAGATTAAGGGATTCATGCTATGAGTACGATGGAGTTATGGCCTGGACCTATGATGATCTAAGAGGTTATGATAGGGGTATAATTCAACATACCATTGACTTGGAGGAAGGGTCCAAGCCCGTCCAACAAAACAAAGGCTAGTCAACTTGAAGGTTGAAGCCTTGATGGCATAGGAGCTCACCAAGTTGGTCGAATCAAGAATCATATATCCAATCAAACATTCCACCTGGGTGTCAAATCTGATACCTGTCTAAAAGAAGAATGATGACATCATACTTTCCGTCAATTTTTGGGACTTGAACAAGGCCTCATTGGAGGACCACTACCCATTACCATCAATGGAGAAAATTTTGTAGATAGTAGCCAAATTTGAAATGTTCTCACTACTTGATGGATTTTCAAGATATAACCAGGTATATGTAAAGGAGAGTGACCAACATAAGATGATGTTCAACACTAAATGGGGAACATTCGCATATTCCAATATGTCATTCAGACTATCAAATTTTGGTGTAAATTTTCAACAAGCAATGGATATTGCTTTCAAATATTTAATCAACTTCACTATGATCTTTTGAAAATCAAATGATTATCAATTTGATCATCTAGAAAAGGTCTTCCAAAAATTCCAACAGTTCGAGATTTCTTTAAATGAAAAAAAATGTGTCTTTGGAGTACCTCAAGGTAAGCTACTTGGATTTGTAATGTCTAAAGAGGGGATAGCAATAGATCTCGAAAGGGTTAGATCTATATTGGGATTACCCCTGATAGTAAACTAGAAAGGACTTCAATTGTTTCTAGAGAAAATCAATTTCATCAACTTGTTCATTTTGGACTTTGTCGGTATTGTAAGGCCTATCACACTAATTCTTAAAAATAATTTTTTGTTCAAATGGACCCTCGAAGGAAAAGAAGATTTTCAGAAAATAAAGATAGCGATTTCTATTGCTCTGGTCTTGGTTAGTCTGGATTTTTCCAAATATTTCCTACTTTATCTATATAGTGGTTAGGATAGTATAGCTTCAGTGCTTACTCACAAAAGTGATTAGAATGAAGGAGAAAATCCAATTTCTTTGCATTCAAGAGCTTTGAAAGTTTATGAGGTTAGGTATAACTTTGTGGGAAAATAATCTTTTGCCATAGTTAAAAGTTTAAAAAATTTCTGACACTTGGTGTTGGCCAATAAGATCACTATCCTTGTATCACACCCTAGTGTGTGGGAATACATTATAGAAGGTGGGACCACTGAAAAAAGAGAAAATTGGATCACTAAGATCCTAGAATATGATGTGGACATTAGATCAACCAAGCTAGTTCGGGAAGAGGCTTGTGTGAATACATCGCATAGGAAATGAGTCTTGTGGCTAAAAAGGACACCAATCAAGTCTACTTGAACCAATTTGAGTCCGAACAATCTTGGGTGGCTAATTGAACTCAGTATATGTAGAAGGGATATTACCCAACCAACCTTCAGTTCAATAAAATGAGATACTATTGATTACAAGGTGCTAGGTATGTATTAATTAAGGATGTACTATTTAATAGAAATTATGATGGTATGCTACTCCAATGTCTCGACAACCTACAGGTGGAAAGAGTTCTTAAAAAATTTCATCATAGTCATGAGGGTGGAAATTTTTCCGCCAATACTACCACTTTAAAGATAATGTGAGCATGATATTATTGGCCCTCTATGATTTCCAAAGCACATCATCTGGTGTAGAAGTGTACACAATGCCAATATTTTGTTGGCAAAAGAAAGAATGTCGCATTACCCTTGAGCCCAATTGTAACTGAAGAACCATTTTCCCAATGGAGTTTGTATTTTATGGGCATGATAAATCCTATTTTCAGTTCAAGACATAAGTGGATCCTCATGATGACTAATTATTTTACAAGGTGGACGGAGGTTGTAGCCCTAAAGAATACAACAGAAGCAGAAATTGTTAATTTCCTTGAAGAAATAGTGGCCCAAAACCATCATATCCGATAATGCTCAAACTTTTGTTGGGTTAGGCATGTCATATTTTTCTATCAGACATGGAATTTTCCTTAAAACTTCATCAAATTATTACCCACAAGGGAACAAGTTAGCAGAGTCCACCAACAAAAATCTAATTAGGTTAATCAAATGCTTTGGGTTAGAATGAAAAAGAGATTGGTACAAGCATTTATGATCTTCTCTATGGGTGGATTGAATCACCCCCAAGAAGATTTTGAAGACCTCCCCTTGCAAGTAACTAGTGTACATAAAAGAGGTAGTGATACCCATTTCCATATAAATTCATGTTTTACAACTACTAAAAGCCTTGGAGATTGAAGAAAATGGTGGAACAGAAGTACTGCTGGTAGAACTCCTCAAACTAGAGGATGATAGAGAAAAGGCCCATGGAGCCATGATCAATCGCCAGCAGACAATCAAGTGATGGTTTGTGAAGCACTACAAATCTGCACACGAACCATCTAAAACACTCATTATTGGGGTTAGTTTACATATGCAAATCTATAAATACCGCTATGAAATAACAATGCCATGCTTCAAAGATGCAAACAAATAACTAAGAAGATCAAAGACACATATAGAAGCAAGACAACTACCTATTCCATATTGGATTGGTGTCAAATGTGTCAATGACCCTTTCCCAATCCTTGTAAAAACTAAAATGATGCAACACAATGATGATGAGCAAAATTATTTCTCAAATTAAGAGAGTAAATTTGCATGAGAGTGTTGAAGATTTGATGAAGAATCAACCCTTTATTTATAGATTTTCAAATGGGAATAATGCTCAAAATAGAGCAATGTGGGATAATTATTTGGCTTATGAGTTAAGGCCACTTGTCAACTTCCCATAGGTTGAGGAATTTGCAAGTTTTGGCCAATGTGACCAAGAGAGGGAGATTCAAATTTGAATTTGTGAATTAAATGTTGAGAGGGGGACATGAAAAAGAGAAG
Source organism: Sequoia sempervirens (assembly GCA_007258455.2). Classification (NCBI taxonomy): domain Eukaryota; kingdom Viridiplantae; phylum Streptophyta; class Pinopsida; order Cupressales; family Cupressaceae; genus Sequoia; species Sequoia sempervirens. The sequence goes on from VDFB02000015.1 coordinate 229,966,626, forward strand.
TTAATGCAATGTTGGAAGGGACAAGTCAACTTGTATTCATTTTCAAACTTGAGGGAATATTCTATTTTTATGCCAAGTTGAAAGGAAATAAGGATTTTAATAAATCAATAAATTGATTTTTTTGTGCAAGTGGAAAAAGCTAGAGGATGTGATGGGTGGCTAGGTTAGTTTAATCAAGATTAGATTAGCTTAGGTGATGATTAGTTGATTTTGACCCACTTGACTTAAATATTTTGATTTATTTAAATCAAGAGGGAGAAATATGAATTTTGAGACTTAGTTAAATAAAGTCTTGGTTTATTTAATTAAATGGATGATGCAAGATAAAGGTTGATTAATTTAAGGAATATGAATACATGGAATGATTTATAAAAGATGAAATGTTAGATTTGATTAAATGAAGGTTATTTGATTAAACTATTGGATTGAAATGTATGTATATTTTGTGTCTCTACATTTTTCCCCTCTTTGAAGCAATGTACTTGTTGCGTTGGTTCAAGGAATAAATTTGTCGTGATCAAAATTCAAAAAAATTATGATTTTTTCGTATGCCCCAGTGGAAAGAAGTACACTAGTACATTGCCCCTTGAGAGATAGAGCGGAAAGATTAGATTTGAGGGTCGATCTTGAGATAAAAAGGTTCAAGATGGATGGTTATGGATGATGATGCAAATGAGATGATTTTAAGATGCTTAGAATAACAAATCTATATTATCTTAAAAAACTTAGATGATGATATGATGTGATGATGGATAAGATGGATGATGTGATATGCTTTGATTATGAAAATGTATGATTTATGAGATGCTTAGACTAATAGATGTATATTATGATGAACATGCATGTTAGATGATATGTAGGATGCTGATGGTTTGTGGATGCAGGATGGATGTACTAGTGATGATGATTAATTATTCATGACGTGATGTTAGTGTGGAAAAGAAGACATTAGATGATGACAAGAGGATCCAACAAGACAACTTTATGAGAGATGATGATGAGAAATGATGATGATAGATGGATGAGTTGCTTATCAAGGATTCGTATTTTACAAGGGTCACTTACCTTATGTTTGATAACACACATAAGCATGATGCATCAAGGTATAAAGGACCATGATGGAATTGTACTTAGTGTGATGGACTTTGACTTGAAAAATAGATAGAAGTATTCTTGTTCACACTTGACATACAAAAACCTTGCTAGGATGTATCTAACAAAGCAAGTATTCACCAAGTTATTTTACAAGAACTTCAAACAAGCATAGCAGAAAAAAGGATAATGATCATTGCCCTATTCCTATCTCTCTAAATCCTTCATTCGGATATCATCGAGAGGTCCTTGGAATGAGCGCAATAAGATAAATCAAAAGAAAAGATCAAGTACGCAAACAAGCCAATGTTCTTCATATCTTCAGCCAAAGCGATGTGCTCTGATAAGATAAGAATCCAAGGTGATATCCAAAATGATGCCCATTGTCGGAACGATATATCCTAGGACATGCATTGTATAGGATAATGGTGGTTTGATAATTTGATTGATAGGCTGTTGATATAAGGTTGATTGACATGTTTGAAAATGATCAAGAGTTTGATTTTGTGTTTAACGGTTTGTTGTTTGCTTTTGCTTTTACGATTGAAGCTTTGCATTTGCCAATTGATGTGATTGTTTCTATTTTTTTCCAAAGGGTGAGGGTGACAATTAGTTTATTATGGATGATTGACTATCATGGGTGAAAGTGAGATGAGACAGATGGATTTTTTCAAATATTTGGATGTTTTTGGAGTTTTTGGAATGTTTTGAGGTTGTTTTTGGAATTTTTTGGGTTTTTCAAATGTTTTGATTTTTGATTTTTTCAAATGTTTTTGGATTTTGACATGTTTTCAATGTTTTTGGATTTTCTTGGTTTTTTTGAATGTTTTTTTGGATTTTGATGTCTCGAGGGCTGATCAAAGATTAGCCTTGTCCACGTTTAAGCTCAAAGACGACATAGTTCGGATATCATGTTTTTGATGTTTTATGTTTTATAGATGTTTTCAGATTTTTTGATATTTTGGATGTTTTTGGATTTTTTGCACAATTTTGGTGATTTGGATATGGAAATGTGTGACAATATTAGTTCTCTGTTTGGGATTTTGTTGAAAATCAAGCTAGGGTTGATTGATCTGATTGATGGATTGATGATGATAACATTGTTGAGGATGCACAACAATGCAAGGATAGTGTTAAGAAACACAAGGATTTGATGGGATTGATGATGATGATAACATTGTTGAGGATACACAACAATGAAAGGATTTGAATGATTAGGATTTATGATGATAACATTGTTGAGGATGCACAACAATGCACGGATAGTGTTTAAGAAACACAAGGATTGAGATGTCGATCAGATTGATGATTATAACATTGTTGAGGATGCACAACAACACAAGGATAGTGTTTAAGCAACACAAGGATATCCCAAGGTGATGATTTTTTGATTGGATTTGATTGATCATGATTGGTGAAGCTTGGTTTGGAACAAAATGTTTTTTGATGATTTGATGTGAGGTTTGAAGTGCAACTTAGATGCAACTAATAGTGATTACTTGGATTGATGTTCGATGAAAGATGAAGATTGATAAGGAACATCTTCTTGTCAAAATATGCCATGGGCTAGTGATTTGGATTTTGGATCACAAATGCTTTGACGAATTTATTTTCACATTTTCCAATGTTCAGATCACCACATAAGTTGGAGGATATAGATCAATATTTATTCTCAAAGCAAGATGTAAATATATGCCCCCAATGTCTAGCGATGTATTGAATGTTATGGATAGATGCCTAGATAGGTGTGCGGATGGATGGATATGGATTATCTTGTGATAAGATAAGGTGTTCAGATAAAGAATGCTCATTTGGATAATGTTTCATGGCTCAGATAATGTTGGATAGGATAGGATCAGTGAAAACAAGCTATGGCAAGATGTTTACCATAAGCAAGCATAAAGTGTGCACCAAACTTTATCAAGATCAAGATAACTTGGACGATGGATGAAAGTGGATGAAAATGGATTGGATCAATGGTAAATGGATTTATTATGGATGGATGGAATATTGGATTTATTATGGATAGGATGAGATGCTTTCAACTGAACTGGTGCACGTAGATGCTTAATTCCACACATGATGCTTGTTTGTCGGGTTTTCATCATGGTCTTGCCCAAAGCATTGCTCATGCAGTTTTCACTAGAGGATGATTTTTTTCTTTACTATTTTCAATCCTTTTTCTGATTTTTTTTGGATTTTCATATTTTTTTATTTTTTTATTTTTCTGAAAGATTTTTAAGCTCATGCTGAATCACAAGGTGTTGTTGATGTAGATTCCCCTGTCATAATGTGCCATCGATATCCTACTTGAAGAAGCTAAGATTTGCTAAGATATGTGCACTTGAATGTAAATTTTGGGATTCCTGATCTGCTTCATTGATACGAGGATTAACTCTATCTCTATGTGCACATCATGATAGAGTGCCTTCTGAATCCTTATTATGAAGGGCGCTGCCAATACCTGGTCAATGTGAGAATTGGATATCATGTGTGGAGGCGTGGATGGAGTGCATTTAGAGATAAGAGATGGATTGGTTGACAGTTTGGAACCTTAACTCTCCAAACTTGGGAAGATGAGCAATGGTGGGTGGATACAAAAGTGTAAAGGGAATTAGGACCAACTGCTTGATACACTTTTTACGTTGCTTGAAAATCCTGCTTTTGCTTTTGTGGACATCTAGTTGCACCCACAAAAGAATATAAAAATCACGGAAAATCCTAACCTGGGAATTGGACATTCTAGTAGGTGACTAATATCTTCTTATGGTGGTTCATTTACTTTGTCAAACTAGGGAACATATACTTGAAATGGAGCGGCACTGTATGTGCACTAAGAACCAATTTCAGTCACGATTTACTAGAAATAAATGTGTGAAAGGAATTCTACTTATGCTACAGGAATGTAATGCGAAGCCTTCTAAACTTAATCAAATCAAAAATCATGACAACTATTACTAAGAGACAAACTATGAACTGGCCTTATGGTGCAGGAACAAACACGGGGATGGATTCTCGATGCTGCAGGAACAATATAAGATTGAGTTTGTGTTGAAACTCTCTAGAATGAAATCTAACTTTTTGTCAACAGGAAATAAACAACTAATTAACCAACTATAGATACTTACTAAGTGGGCCCCCTTAGCAAGCATCAACCAGCTATGCAAGAATTGAACTCAGAACTTCATCATCTTTCATTCATAAACTCAGAATGACATACATGTTCTGCTCATATGAAAACTAACACAAAACTCTCTCTTATCATAATACTAACTCTTACATATTCTGCTTCTTATTATCATACTAACATTTACATGCTATGCTTGCTCACTCGTGTAGGAGGAAACTTATTTAAACCAGAAAAACAACTAACTACCTAACTCAAATAGAGAAAGACATGGACATAAATGTATCCTGAAATCGAGGAACAAAATTCTCATAAATGAAAGCATATCCATTCAATCCGATCCAGAGATAATTTAGCATTCCACTCTTTCTAGATTAAATGATCATTTCAGTTTCTTCCCAACAACCCAAATAGAGAGTCTTCACTGGAACAACTTCCTTGATGTCGTGTAGGAAATGGATTTTTCTGCAAGGCCGAGATACACTACGCTTGACTCATTCATGCTCCCTTTAACAACTTGCGATGCACACGACAACAAAAGAAAAAGAAAGCATGTGTGGAAAACAACACGATACATTCATTAATCACATATTAAATCTATTTCATTATTCAAAAACCATATGCATTATACCAGTCATTTGGAAGGTAAAACATGGTAATTAATAAGACACATAGAGATGTTAAGTTGTAGGAATATAGGAATGTATTGCTACAGGATACTACCCAAAAGTCTTTAATAAAAGAGTTAAAACATCCATTAGCAACAAGAGTAGAGATATTAACAATACATCAAAATACTCAGATTATGAGCATATCCTAAGCTCATCATTTTCCCCCTACTTAACCTAATGATGGTCCACCAGCATTAAGTTTCCTAGTTGTTTCCCTAAAATCCATAGGAGCAATATGGATTTTTGGCATAGTCCCAAATTTATAATAGAAACCTCTGAAATGTTGCCATCTTTCATATCTGAGGGTTTATGTATCCTTATTAACATCTATAACTCGATAGGGATACAATGGCCACATTAAAACTGGAGGTTGAAATGTTATTGGCAACCATAATTTGAACCTCTTCTAAAGACCAAGCTATATGTACTTTTATGTCCTTCCAAGGGTTGCTTTAAAATTTAGGGGGCTATGTGGCTCAAATTTCCTCAGCCCAACAGTCAATTTCTCCCATCTCTTTTCAATTCTGGAAGAGGCAAGCTTCCAAAACACATACGGTTGGATTTTGAATTCCTCATACACTTGTTTTCTGATATCAAATATTTTTACTCTTTTTGTTTGATTGTTGAACCCATATGCAACAGTGAACCAAGTTTTTAGCATTGTGTAGGGATCTGTGCTTTTTGATCACAATGGGATAGACTCATCCCTTTTAGCTTCTTCATAGGCTTCCAATTGTCTTCCATAATAGGTTTCTTTTGCTGCCCAGGACATGTGTGACCTTAAATGAATATCAAAAATATAAAGAAGTAGATTCCACTTTGTTTCAGAGGGAATTATTAGTCCATGCAAATAAAATTCACATAAAGAATTCTTTAGCCAGCTAGGGGCTACCTGGTATACATCATAAAATTCTTTGGCTATATGAATAACATGATCTAAATTACTTAAAATTATCATTAATTGAAACCAAAGAAATTGTTCCTTTAGGCACACAGCATAAACCCTAGGTGGTGGTCTACATTCCACAATTTTACCAGTTAGTTTCATCATTTCATCCATTTTCTTTTTCATTTCTTGGATTTCCTATTTCTTCCTTTCAATTTCTCTTTTCAATTTATTTTTCTCCTCCTCCCAAAGACTTTGTTTAATTTTATTCTTGGCTAAATGGCAGAATCTCAAGGTTTGAAATGTGACTGGTCTCCATGTGATCCTAAGGTATTCCAAAAATTCAATCAAAAATGCCTTTTTATAGACGACCATTGCTTGACAAGCTATAGGGGGTAACGGTGTGTCATTAGACACTTCTAATTGTTCAATTTGTTCTTCCTGAATTCCTATTGCTGTGCTAGAAGAGATTGTGTTGCTTCAGAAACTTGCCTAGCCACCTCAGCCAAGTCATCAAGACTTGGCATTCCCCTTTCATTACCACTAACATGTATTTCCTCAATTTCCATTGGTTCATTTTTCATGTCCTCAGAAACAACATGTGGACTATGTGGAACATTCTCAGATAGATTATGAAAATCATTATGACTAAGCTCTTTAGACTCCTCTGAAATTATTATAACTTCAGGTTGAGCAGATGTTGAGGTAACTTTACGTTGTTTCCTTCCTGAAACTCTTTTTGGTAATGTGGTAGTTGTAGGAGGAATTCTCATGGCTTTCTTCTTTCTGACTTTCCTAGAGGGTTCAGACTCAACAGAAGAAGATGATGGTGAAACTACAGTGACAAGAGGTGTTGTTGTAGGAGGAACTGCTACAGGAGAAGGTGTTGTAGGAGAGGGACATTGTTGTCTTTGAACATAAGGGTCAGACTCTGGGGTTTGTTCTACCCTAGATGACTCTCCTACCTTTATTTTTCCTTTTTCTCTTCTACTAGTAGACCTGGTTTTTACTTGGGTAGATGGCTCTAGTATGGAGGCTGTAGGAATAGATTCTATAGGGGTAGGTGCTGCAGGGAGTGCTCTAGGAGGTTTTGGAAGTTGTAGACCCTTTTGGAAAAAAAAAATTTACAAGAAAGGGGTGATACATTCCTCAGGGAATGCTCAATCAAAAGTTTAATGAGGGCATGATGGGCAATAGAATTATCCCTTCCCCTCTGGGTTTCATGGGCACTTTGTTTTAAAAGATTTAATAAAAAATTGGGGACATTAATAGCTAACCCATGCCTCATATGGATCAATAATTTAAAATGGTAGGAATGTAAATAGAAGAAGCGGCCCTCACATGTTAAGTACCTGATTATGAATGTAGCATATTCCGAATATGGAAAGGGCAGTGACACTTGTTTGCATCCTTGTTTAGAGACCTCCAAGGGTCCATTATTTGGTACTGTAAATTTTTCCCTGGCAGAAACATCTAAAGAGAAATTTTCTCCTGCTATAGGAAGCTTAGTTACTTCAGTAATTCATTCCTCTATTATAGCCACTATCAGACCCCATACTAAAGCTTCCCCTTTTGAAAGGGTTCTTAAAAATTCACTAGCAGCTTCCTCATTAAAAGAATCTAACCTTAGAAAATAGTTTAACCAACCACAATTACCAAATGCTTGAACAGTTTGAGGATTTTTTTGTTAAGAGCTCATGAGCTATAGGCTCATGTCTTACCAATTAACCACCCATATTCGCAAATTTCCTTTCTGAGATTCTTGCAACTCAAACATTTCTAAAAATTCAAAAAAAACTTTTATGTTCTACTTTTTTTCTTTCTGCTTTTTTCTATCCTATCTTCACTTTTCTCTTCTTTTCCAAGAATGACTCGAAAGATAATTGCATGTAATGATGGTTAGGAACTACTTATATCAAGCAGTTTAATGTTGTTTAGGATAAAACGCACAGCCATATTTGGAATGTACAAGAAAATTAAAATATCTTATTACTTGTGACAGCGACATAAGAAAAGGTTTGAAATGGATTATCCCACCCCCTACTTAAATTTTGACATGTGTCCACACATGTGCGAAAGGATAGGCAAAGAATGGGTGATAATGATTGATATGTACATAGCAGTTGATGAATTAATGAAATAAATAAATAATGTGATAACAAAAGATATCACATACCTTTTAATTAATGCTCGTACGTGCTGGGAAATATCACAGCGCACAATGAATGAGGGCGGTACGGCAGGATGGATGACATGGAAGAAAAGAGAATGAATGGTGATGATGGATGGAAAACGGAGAATGTGGCTCCCTTAAAAAGGAAACCTTTATTATGGGCATGCAACATGGAATTTAAAGAGATGATGTAGGAGAAAGACTGAAGCCTTTCACTGTAGGAAGATTAGTGGCCGCATTCGAAACAAACTACTGCATAAATTCATATTTGGACGTTGGCATATGATACAACCAAAGATGGTGTCCATTAACCAGTAGCTTGAATCGAACTGGACCTATTGTAGCCAACTGCACTGAGCCATTATCAAACACATTTTCTATTTCATAAGGACCAAACCATCGTGTGGTTAGCTTACCTTGGTTTTCCTTGTACCTGGAGTCATAGAGCAGTGCCCAATCACTGGAAGAGAATTGCTTAGTTCTGATATGACTGTCATGCCATTTTTTCCTTTGCTGTTGGATAGCTTTAGTATGCTACAAGGCAACCTTCCTCATCTCATCCAATGCATTCAGCTGTAGGACACATTCCTTTTGAGCCTCAGAGATATCAATGTTAAGTTGGAGAGTAGTCTTTAAGGTGTTATGCTCAAACTCTATTGGTAACATGGAAGTCTTACCATAGAGTAATTCAAAAGGAGTAAACCCTGTAGTTGTTTTCCATGTTGTCCTATAGGCCCAGACTACTTCAGGAAGACAACTACTCCAATCCTTCTTGTGTAATTAGACTATCTTAGTAAGGATTGCCTCAATTTCTCTGTTAATAACCTCTGCCTAACCATTGACTTGAGGGTGATAGGGGCTAAACTTTTTGTGCCTAATCTTGTAATCATTCATCAATGCAGTGATTAAGTTTGATGTAAACTGAGCTCCTTGATCAGTAACAAGTTCCCTTGGGACTCCAAACCTTGTAAAAATCTTCTCATATAGGAACTCAATAACTTTATTGTCACGGGCATGTGTCATTGCTTTTACTTCTACCCACTTGGTTACATAATCAATACAAACCAAAATGTATGATTTCCCATTGGACGGAGGATCAATAGGCCCAACAAAATCCATGCCCCACTTGTCAAAAGGATTGACTACCACTTGAAGATATAGGGGCATTTCATCAAACCTGGTTGGTCTCCCCATGCATTGACATCTGTCACATTTTCTAGTATTGGCTGCAACATCTTTGTCTAGTGTGGGCCAATAGTATCTTGTATTAAGCACTTTCATAGTTTTTCTATTGGTTGAAAAATTCCCACCACATGGCTTATCATAACAAGCATACAAAATGTCATAGGTCTCATCTTCCCTAACACACCTTCTCATGACTTGGTCAAGTCCTATGTAAAATAAATAGTCTGCAATCCATGAAAAGTTAAAAATTTTCTCAACCAACAATTTCCTTTCCTTTGGTGAGAAGTGAGCTAGGATCTTGTTTGCTGCTAAATAATTTGCAATATTTGTATACCATGGAGTTTGAGCAACAATAGAAAATAAATGTTCATTGAGAAAACTATCATCAATTACCTTAGGGGTGGCAGGTGTAGTTGTTTGAAGTCTTGACAAGAAATCAGCAACCACATTAGCCTGGCCTGGCTTATCAATAACTGTGATATCAAATTCATGCAACAATAGGAGCCATTGTGCTAATATGCCATATATGGTAGGCTTATTCATGAGGTACCTTATTGCTGCATTATTTGTATGAACAAATATTTGGTAACCAATAACATATTGTCGAAACTTGTTCAGGGCATACACAACTGCTAGTAATTATTTTCCTGTGACAGTATAGTTTAATTCAGGGCCTTGAAGATTTTTGTTAATGAAATATATAGCATGCTCAATGGAATTCTCTTTCTGTCCTAAAACGACCCCAATGGCATAATCAGAAGCATTTGTGTGTATATGAAATGACAAACTCCACTTCAGTCCTTGAAGAATAGGTAGCTGAGTAAGTAAGTTCTTAAGCTACAGGAAAGATTTGTCACAGGCCTCAGTCCAGGTAAATTCAGAATCCTTAGTCAATAAGGCATATAGTGGATTGGCTATTTTGCTGAAATCTTTGATGAATCTTCTATAATATCCAGCATGTCATAGAAAACTTCTAACATCCTTTTGTTTCATAGGTGTTTGCAAAGTTAGAATAACTTCAATTTTTGCAGGATCAACTTGAATTCTTACTTGATAGATATGATGGCCTAAAACAATTCCCTCTTGCATCATCATAAAGCATTTCTCATTATTCAAAGACAAATTTTGCTCCTAAAATATTTTCAACACTTTCTCCAAATTATTTAATGCTTCTTCATAAGTAACTGCATAAGTAGTGAAGTCATCCATATAGATTTCCATAGAATCATGAGAAATGTCAGCAAAAATACTGATCATTGCCCTTTGAAACGTTGTAGGTGTATTACACAGTCCAAAAGGTAAGACAAAGTAGGCAAAAGTGTCCCATGGACTAGTAAAAGTTGTATTATCTTGATCCTCAAGGGTAACTCTTATTTGATTATACCCACTATATCCATCCAAAAAGGAGAAATATTCTTTACCAGACAATGAGTCTAGTGCTTTGTCAACAAATGGTAGTGGAAAGTGATCATTTTTAATTGATATATTCAGCTCCATGTAGTCTACACAAACTCTTCATTTTCCACCTTTTTTAGGAATAATTACCAATGGAGATACCCATTGACTATCTAAAATGGGGTAGATGAAACTAGCATCAAACAATTTTTGGAGCTTTGTTTTAACTATTTCCCTGAATGCTGGGTTTATCCTTCTTTGAGGCTGCTTGATAGGTGAACAATCTTCCTTAATGTAGATCCTATGAGTACAGAGTTGAGGATCTATTCCCTTCATATCCCCATAGTCCCATGCAAAAGTTTTGTATTGTTCTTGGAATGTTGTGACTAGGACAGCTTGTTGAGATTGAGACAGCTTATTATTGATATTCAGATAGCGGCATGAGGCCACTTCTACTTGTTTGATAAGATAATTCATAGAGGTTGCTGATAAAGGTGGTGTCTATATTTCATATGAAAGCAAATTGTGATAAGTTGCAGGAGATTAAGGTTGCAGACTCTTATAATTCAATTGTTGCAGGAAACACTGTTAAGTACAACTATCTGGAGCAGATTGGCTACTTAGATCAGAGTTGGACTGCAAAATGTGTAAAATTAGGTCATTCTTACTCCAAAGCTGGAAAAATAGATTAGTTTGCAACATCATTAGCTGAGCCAATTAATTGACTTCTTCAGTTTCTTCTCCTAAATCTGGCCAAATTGGTTGAGACAAGTCTGGCTGAGGCTGAGCAGGTGGGTATAAAGCCAATTTCTTTCTTGACTGACAGTCAGAAATTGTCATGTCTCCTGAACGACATCCTATAAAAGAATCAACAGTGGCAAACCATGGTCTACCTAAAATGATAGGATATCCTCCCAAAGTTTCCTTGGTGGACAATATGGTGAAATCTGCTAGGTATTCCCAAGACTCAAGGATGACAATAACATCTTCTACCATTCCATCAGGTTTTACTGTGGAACTATCAACAAGTTGCAGGATGATAGGTGTAGATCAAATGTTTAGAATATTCAAATACTTCATTGTATTCTTGGTCATTACATTGATGGCTGCACTAAGGTCAATCAAAACATTCTTTATTATTTGGCCATTAATATTTATTTGTACCATAGGACTCCTAGGGTTAGTATATTTTGGAATGACTACCTTTCCTAACATAATATCTGCCAACTATCCTAGAACATGGATAGTCTAGGGATCCTTTTTCTTTCTTCCCAGTTTCTTTAAATAGACCTCCTTAATGACTTTTTCATAAATTGGGACATCTTTAATGGCCTGAAAAAGGGAAATTTGAATGTGTACATTCTTTAGCTGATCTAGGATATCAAAGGTAGTCTCTTCCATAGACTTGGATGTAGTAATTTGAAATTTCTAAGGAAAAGGAGGTTTAGCCAGATGTTGCAGGACAGGATCCTTAGAGACAGTATTCGATACAGGTATATGTTCTATAGGATCAGTAAGTTGCTCAGAGGTAGAATTTGGAATCTCTGTTATTACAAGTAGTTGTGGAGTAGGGAGAGTGGTTCCAGACCTGAGATGGATATCATAAATATTAGGTCATAAGCTAGATACTAATTGGCTTCTACAAAATACATAGGTTGTTGTTGCTGCTACTACTTATTATTAGGATTTGGCAATGGTTGAATAGGCATAGGCATTTGTTTTGGAGGGATAGTATTTTCTGTAGGTGTTGCAGGAGGTGGCATGAGAGCCGGAGGTTGTGGCTACTGAGGTTGCAGGGATCTAGAGGATTGGTTTTACCATTGTTGTGGACTTCTCCATTGAGGATTTTGTTGCCAGTTACTTGGGGGTGGAGTCCATTGTCCTTGTGGATGCTACCAACCTCCTTGAGGAGATTGCCATTGAGGAATTTGATAGTTAGGCCAGTGTGGCTAAAAAGTATTCCAAGGTGGTGATGGGCCATATGTAGGTTGCCATTGGTTATTGTAATTAGAATAAAGATTACCAAAAGTCAAAGGGTCTTGAGGCATACCTTGTCTATGAGCCCATGGTCACTTTTGTGTGACAAAGAATACTTGGTCATCATCACTCTCTACCATATTAAAATAAGTAGGTAACTACTTAGCCTCCAGGTTAGCCACCATCTTACATCTACGGACCTGTTTCTTCTGTCTACAATTTGGACAGAACTCAGCCAAGATTGCTTTAGATTCCTCATGTTTCTTCCAAGCTTGCATAGTACCCAACTGTGTAGCCATGTTGTCTATGATATTCTGCTTGAAATTAGATAGAAAATTTGTGATCTCCATCCATGAAACTCCATCAATAGAAGAATTTCCCATTGTGGCTTGATGACCTCTACCCTTCTTAACAATTGCTCGAGAGTAGCTGGGACATATTTTCTTGATATCATCCCAAGGTAGTTGGGTTATATCACCTCTTCCCATCAGGTCCAGAGCATCTATATAGGCATCACTTATTCCCCTTAGAAAAAGTAGTTTATGAGATTCTTCATTAAGAGTATGGTCTGAATTCTTTTTCAGGGAAAACAAGAATCTTGAGATATAGTCTTCCAGAATTTCATCCTTCTTTTATTGAATTTTTAATATATCATCCCCCTTACTACCACTCTTACAATATTCCTTGTATTTCTCAAGAAATTTTGTTTGCATGGCTGCCCAACTATCAACAACAGCTCTTCCCAAACTCATAAACCATCTAAGGGCTTCTTCCTTCAAAGTGACAGGAAACAACTTCAACATGTAAGCATTTGAAGTGTAATCATAGCTACAATAGAGGATGTCAAACTCAAACAAGAAAGTGTCTGGGTCCTCTGTAACTAGTTCATAGAACTTGGGAAGTAATGAAGAATGAATATTTTTAAGGTTATCATTATATTGCTGAGCAATGATAAGGAATTCAAAAGCAGGAGGTTGGTTAGGTGGGTTACGTGCCATATTTGCTTGCTGAAGTATTAGAGCAAATGGATTTTCTTCAGGTTCTTCATCAGCTAGGTCAAATGGAAATTCAACAAATAGGTTTTCAGGGAGGAACCTTCCTAGAGTGTCTCTTCTTCTATGCATTCAATAGAATGATCTGTAACTTGAAGTAATTTGAAAATGCTTGAATAACAAACTCAACTACTACTAACAATGACTTATGATAGATTCTTAGCTTGAAACCATCACCGGCAATGGTGCCAAAAATGGTCGTGCCCACAAAAGGATATAAGAATCACAAAAAATCTTAACCTAGGAATTGGACATTCCAATAGGTGACTAATATCTTCTTATGGTCATTCATTTACTTTGTCAAACCATGGAACATATAGTTGAAATGGAACAGCATTGTATGTGCACTAAGCACCAGTTTCAGTCATGATTTACTAGAAATAAATGCATGAAAGGAATTCTACTTATGCTACAGGAATGTAATGTGAAGCCTTCTAAACTTAATCAAAGCAAAAATCATGATGACTTTTACTAAGAGACAAATTATGAATTGGCCTTATGCTGCAGGAATAATATAAGACCGAGTTTGTGTTGAAACTCTTCAGAATGAAATCTAACTTATGATCAACATGAAATAAATAACTAATTAACCAACTACAGATACTTACTAAGTGGGCCTGCTTAGAAAGCATCAACTAGCTATGCAAGAATTGAACTCAAAACTTCATCATCTTTTATTCATAAACTCAGAATGATATACATTGTTCTGCTCATATGAAAACTAACACAAAACTTTTATCTCTTATCATAATACTAACTCTTACATATTCTGCTTCTTATTATCATACTAAATTTTACATGCTATGCTTTCTCACTCGCGCAGGAGGAACACTTATTTAAACTAGAAAAGCAACTAACTACCTAACTCAAATAGAGAAAGACGCGGACATAAATGTATCCTGAAACCGAGGAACAAACTTCTCATAAATGAAATCATATTCGTTCAACTCGATCTAGAGAAAATTTAGTATTCCACTCTTTCCAAATTAAATGATCATTTTAGTTTCTTCCCAACAACCCGGAAAGAGAGTCTTTGCTGGAACAACTTCCTCAACGTCATGTAGGAAATGGACTTTACTGTAGGGTCAAGATCCGCTACGCTTGACTGGTTCATGCTCCCTTCAACAACCTGCGATGCACATGACAACAGAATCAAAAGAAAGCATGCATGGAAAACAACATAATACATTCATTAATCACATATTAAATCTATTTCATTGTTCAAAAACCATATGCATTATACCAGTCATTTAGAAGGTCAAATAGGGTAATTAATAAAACACATAGAGATGTTAAGTTGTAGGAATATAGGAATGTATTGCTACACGATACTACCCAAAAGTCTTTAATAAAAGAGTTAAAACATCCATTAGCAACAAGAGTAGAGATATTAACAATATATCAAAATACTCAGATTATGAGCATATCCTGAGCTTATCAACATCTTTGATGGATAATTTTCCCTTTTTGATTTTTCCCCATAGTTTCCTTCACTAATGGAGTTTGATAGGCATGATCTTTCTTTGTATTCTTTGGTATCCATATGTATTTGATTTGTCCGTTATGCTTTTCTGATTCTTTCTGTTTGATAACGTTCTTCGTACTTTGATTCAATTCTTTCTTTTGACGTTGGTCTCAATTCGTGGATGAAGATTCATGACGTGATTGGTTGCAGTATTGACAATAGTTTCATCATAAGGATTCTTCATGATCCCTATGTTGACGTTTGCTTGAGACGAAGTTGCCCCCAATATTGTAGAAGTAGTACCTTCATGCTTTGATTCTGCTCATTCTGAGAGCTCTTGTTTAGAATTCATTCTCTGATAAATGATCATTACAGATGATGTTATTTTGATTGGATGATCTGCTAACTCTGGAATATCCTATTCTATATGATCTGCTTGATTGAGTGGATAATGTTGGATATCTTTACTCATGTTGTCTTTAGTCTGAATTTTGGATATATTTGATCTTGATGTTGACAACTTTGTTTGGCTGTAGGAATCAATAACCTACTCTTTTTGTGTAATAATATCAGGAATAAAGGAATCCTATTCTGAATGAAGATCATCTATGTGTCCATTCACAAAAGTCATGTCATGGGTAGATGGAGGAGTATGTGCTACATGGATATGATCATCTTGCATAGATAGGAGAGTTTCCATTAGATTATTGCATTGTCTTGGAGATACAAATTCTTGATCTTGAATGATTTCAGAGTTGCTTTCGACATGCTTTGGATCAAGTTCCTAACATGGGTCAGTTTCAAAGGATGGATTCCTTAGAAAGGGTTTTTGGACATCATCATTAGGCATGGGAATTGGATAAATATCCTCTTGATCTTTTAGTGGACTTAGATCAAGTGTCGAGTTGAGGATTCTTTCAACATCTATAACCATTAGGTCAAAGGGGGCAACATGTCTTGGAAAGGACCATTGCTAGACCTTGGTGAGAGATTTTGATCATGCTTTGGAATCAATTTTTGAGATATGTCCTTTAAGTCATAAGGTGATGTAGAAACATTTTCAACATGACCATAGGTCAACGGATCATGCATTATGTCAATAGGATCAAATAATCCTAACACTCCTTGAAATAGATCACTAAAAAGTTGCTCTTGATGTATGGTGAGTTGATCATCGGATGGGGTAGGAACATCTTCAATGTACTCCTTAATTGAGAGATACTGAACATTGTTTTCAACAATTGTGGCAAAGAGATTGTGAATGTCTTCAACCATAGGGTCAAGTGATGTTGACATTTCTTGAATTGGATCATTGTTGGGTATTGTTGGTGGATTTTGATCATGATTGAAAAGTGACTCTTGGCATATGTTTATTTGATCTTTGGATTAAATAGAAACATCTTCAATGTGCTCTTTTATGGATAGATCTTGATCATTGCTTTCTGCAATTGTGGTGGGGAGATTGTCAATGCTATCACCAGTGGTTGAATGTTCATCGCTATCTCCAATAGTTATCATTTTTCATGTTTGTCCTTGTGTTTGTTGGGTAGCTTGAGAGACTTGGATAGCTTGAGATGCTTGTTGCACTTGTTGAGATTGTGTTGCTTGTTACGTGGATAGATATTGTTGGATTACCTTTTGGTAGGCCTGGTGAGCTTTTAGCACAATGTTATATTGTCTTGTTGCATTTGGTTTTAGTGGTAGTGGTGGTGGATTCAAAATCATGTTGGATGTAGTGACAAGTGGTTGAGATATGCTTGGAACGATCATGAGGGTTTGAGATATGATGGGTGTGATAGGGGTGGTTGGAGTGATTGAGGTGATAGGAATGGTCGAAATGACTAAGGTGATAGGTCCTTGGGAGACCATATTTTTATTTGTCAGGATTGATGTTGTCATTTGATTAAATACCATCTATTGCTACGATGTCGATGGTATATTCAAAGGATTTGATGTGATGGCTTGATTGGTGTTAGGTGGATTGATTTGGATAGAGTGATTGGTGCTAGGTAAAGGGGGAATCCCTAAACCAAGGAATGATATTGATATGGGTAATGGTGGTGGAGATGTCTCTTGGCGCAATGACTCAACTATTTTGGTAAGTGTAGCAATTTGATCTCGCCAAATTTGATCTTGATTTCGATCTTGACTCCCTTGATATAGTTGATTTGGATTTTGTTCAAGTAGATTTGGGATGCATACATGTGGTTTTTGAATGGGATCATGGAAAAATTGATTTTGGACAATGTTCTGATTTGGGATGATGTTCAGATTTAGCATGATAGGATGAAATTGAACATTGTTGGTGTTGGGAATCACATTGCCTTGATTTAGGTAACTTTGATTTTGCATGGTGTTACCTAGACTTGGATTAATACATGGAGTTGTTAACATCTTGTTTGGACTTTGAACAACATTTGTGTGATTTGCAAACATATTTATCTCAAAGTTTGTCAGATTCATGTTTGGAAAACTTGTACTTGGTACATTCTCATTTGGAATGTAGGGATTTGGTACGATGATGTTGGTTGTTTGAAGACTCATGCATTGACTGTTTGCTGGAAAGACTTGTAACTTTGGACTTGGATTTACCATCAGGAAATGTACTCCAATCTTTGATTTGGGCATACTCGCACTTCTTGTGCCATTGACATTGGTCGAAGGTAATGATCCCATGTACAGTTTGTATAGATGTGAGTATTGATAACCAATCGGCATTGTAAGGCTTTGATAGCTTAGATTACTTGGATTAATCATCATGTATGGATCAAGTTTATATTCCATGTTCCTCTTGTTTTTTGACCTTGTTGAAAAAGTGACCTCTAAGGTTCTTAGGACCAATGACAAGATGAAGGATGAAAAGGGGAAATGATATGAGTGTTGAAAGTTTAGGGACTTTGGATCAATGCTAGACTTAGGGTTTGATTTTGATTGGTTTGATTTGCGTAATGAGCTTGTAAAATCTAAGATGTAAGATGTTATATTAGGATGAAATTATTCAAAGGATTGTTGATTTAATTAAATGTATGAGAAAGGATGCATTCCCACACGCCTAACTAAACAAATGATTTTTATTTTGATGATTTACCCAAGTCTAGAATGGTGTTTTCAAAGCTCTAAAGTTGTTTTTGGGATGATTTTTGATAAATGTTTGGATGGATGAAGTGTTTTATTTCATCCTAAATGAACCTAGGAAGGAATTTTTTACAAGACCAAGATAGTGAAGAACATGCCTTTCTCTAAGAGTAATTCAAAATCAAAAGACCAATGTTTGCATGAAAACCATTTGACAAAAAGAATCCAAGCACATGTGTGGGGTCCAATTGATTCAATCTTTGCTTAATGAGTTCTTTTTATCAAAAAAACTTCTTGGTTAGGTTTTCAACTAAATGTCCAATGTCCTAATTTTCTTTCATCCCAAAAAATGCATTATATGGAAATTGAGGAAATCAAGACAAAGGTTTCCTAATCTTGACCTTAGTAGGAGCAAATTGAGATGAAATCAAAATTCCTATAAACCTCTAAGGAACTGAATCCCAAGGGCAAGAAAGGACATGCAAATTTGTTCAAGGATATTTGATTCTCCTAAAGGGTTTGAAATTTGAATGATTTGTTTAATGTTTGTTTTCCAATGTTTTTGATCAAAGCACTGTGTTTTCAAACTGACTCACAAGAAATATAACATCCTAGCTTAATTGGTACATTTTTCTTGGTGGGCTTGCCTCATGCCCTTCATAGAAGAGATGATTTTACATGCAACGAAGGAAAGAGTATAAAGGTATGTTAAGAATGAAGTCTTAACCTCTATACTTTAACCAAGATCAGACATGGCAAGTAACTTCTTTGAATCTAAGTTCCAATGCACCACTTTGATAAACTCGCTCAATGGATCAATTGGTCACTACAAAACAAGGGTTCTATTTCAGAATTTTCGTTCATGGAGACTGACCCATATGGAAAGATTCCCCTTTTGGATCCATCTTGTCAGAATCAACTGTGTGATATTGGCATTTACTCCAATACCCACATTTATATCCCGGTTGGAAATACTCTTGGCTTTAGAGTGTTACCAGTTGAGTCGTTCCCTTGGGTGATTACTTTTTCCCCAAGGTAGGCCCTCTAGGATAGACAAAAGCAAGTAAACATATTCATAGTTTGATCAACCTTTGTTTAGAAACAAAAGGGAGAACACATGCAATAGGTTTACTCACACTCACAAGCTTTGTTCAATTTATCCCCAAATTGAAAATGTGGAGGCAATCTTTTATGCAACTTAATATCATCAAAAAGAACTTTTGATTCTCAAGATCATTGTGAAGTGTGAGAGAAGTGCATACGCCTTTTGAGATGAGATTCCTTTGCAAAAAATATTTACAAAGCATAAAAGAAACATGTTCATTTTAAATCTCAAATCAATGATGAGTTCGTTTTAAAACACCAATATCAAGTGTGAAGTTTCTTGTTCAATTCTTTAGCCCAAAAGTAAATACTAGTCAATTTCTAATGTTCAAGTTTTGACCAACTTCAAAAAGATCAAGACAATGATTTATTTTAAATCCAAATTGAAAGCAAGTTGTTCTAAAACAGAAAACGAAATCAAGAAATGAATGCCTCAAGTTTTCGCAATAAGCATTAAAAAATGATTTTGCAAGTTAAATTCCCCACTTTCCAATTTAAATTTGTTGTTATTTGATTCCTACATGAGAGCAACCATCATTGTTTCCCAACGCCACCTATTCCATATTGGATTGGTGTCAAAAGTTCCAACGACCCTTTCCCAATAATTGCTAAAACTCAAATGATGCAACACAATGATGATGAGCAAAATTAGTTCTCAAATTAAGAGAGTAACTTTGCATGAGAGTGTCGATGATTTGATGAAGAATCCAGCCTTTATTTATAGATTTTCAAATTGGAAGAATGCTCCAAATAGAGCAATGTGGGATAATGATTTGGCCAATGAGATGAGGCCACTTGTCAACTTCCCATAGGTTGAGGAATGTGCAAGTTTTGGCCAATGTGCCCAAGAGAGGGAGATTCAAATTTGAATTTTTGAATTAAATTTTGAGAGGGGGACATGAAAAAAAGAAGTTAATGCAATGTTGGAAGGGACAAGTCAACTTGTCTTTATTTTCAAACTTGAGGGAATATTCTATTTTTATGCCAAGTTGAAAGAAAATAAGGATTTTAATAAATCAATAAATTGATTTATTTGTGCAAGTGGGAAAAGCTAGAGGATGTGATGGGTGGTTAGGTTAGTTTAATCAGGATTAGATTAGCTTAGGTGATGATTAGTTGATTTTGACCCACTTGACTTAAATATTTTGATTTATTTAAATCAAGAGGGAGAAATGTGAATTTTTAGACTTAATTAAATAAAGTCTTGGTTTATTTAATTAAATGGATGATGCAAGATAAAGGTTGATTAATTTAAGGAATATGAATACAGGGAATGATTTATAAAAGATGAAATGTTAGTATTTCACCAATTTAATTAACTGAGGTAATGATGAAGTGGATTTATTTAATTTGAAGGATGAAATGTTAGATTTGATTAAATGAAGGTTATTTGATTAAACTATTGGATTGAAATGTATGTATATTTTGTGTGTCTATAGTTTGACAAAAAGACTTCTAGCCCAAAATTCAAAGAAGGGAGCTTAGTGCTAAAGTATGATGAGTGTACTGCAAAACTAGGGCAACACATGAAATTTGAAACACTGTGGAAGGGACCTTTTAGAATCAATGCATGCAAAGAAAAGAACATGTATGAGCTTGAAGATATGGAAGGGTAAAATTTAGAAATACTAGTGAATGGTATTTATCTAAATATTTCCCATTAAAGTGCATAGTTCTTTGAAATTTTTAATAGTTATGTAGCATATGTGATTTTTTTTGAAAATATTTCAAAATTTTGAGAATAAAGCAACTGAAGAAGAACAGTAAAGAAAAAAAATCTTGTATTGTATTATATCTATTGAAAACTTTACATATAATGTAAGCCCAAGGCTCAATTTTTAAGCATAAGGCTCTCTTGATCAAACCCAAAAGGAGTTATGGAGCGAAAGGATCAAAAGGGGAGGCAACATGAAAAAATAGTTAGAAAAGGCCTCCAACCATTGCCCAAGATGTTGCAAGGGCTCATTATCAGGTCTTCTTTCTTCTTCCTTCTATTTTCTTCCTTTTCTTCTCCTTGTCTATCAAGTTGCAAAAGGGGGCTGAAAATACAATGGACGTGAACTCTACAACACAAGCTCAATGCCTACTCATTGCAACTCTTTACCAAGAAGTCGAAATGCTTCCTCCAGGGCAGCCTCAAAACCCATTCCATGCCATAGTCCTACAACAGAAAAATTATCACTGGCTGAGAAGAGTAGTGGTGTGTCTCAACATCCATATTGCAGAAATTATAAAGGAAGGGTTACCAGGGTACATCTATGATGAATTCCACATGCCTCTGGAGGTCCATAGCACTTTGAATACCAATGATGGGGATGGCCACTTGCACTATCTCACCAAACCCTACAATCAGTGAAGTTTTGAACATCTTGTGGCATAGTTTATTATAATGGGCTTGGACACATTCAGGTCCAGCAGTGAGGCCACGAAGTGGGAAAGCACGTTACAATTTCTTCGAAGCTAGCTCTTGTCAGTAATGAAGTATGCGCTGATCACCCACTTCAACATATTCATGATAACGGGGTCACATTTCTTCACTAGATACTTGATTTGGTTGCTAGTGACCTCTTTCGTGAAGCTGTATTATGGATTCCTGGGAAGGAGTCAGATGGGAGTGCATAGGCCAGTAGAAATTCTAATAAATTAGTGAATTATGGCAGAATTGGAGTAAGTAGAAGGCTATCTAACTTAAAGAGACTATATGTTCAAATGAATGTTGCAAAAGGTGGCATAAATTTATATATAAAAGGTGAGCTAGCAAATTCAACCAACAGAATGTCTATTTTTGGTTGGATGACAACAAAAAGTTTTAAGATAGAATGATGCAAGGTAGATGAATCATATGGAGGATTAGATGGAATGCCTTGAGAAATAAATTTTGGAATTGGGAGTAAATGATCTCATATATCAATTTTTGACATGTTTCCTTTGCCATCATCAAAACCAACCAGCTTACTAATGAGAAAAGACATGGATTAACATGCTAAAACTCTAACAAATTAATGGTCATGTCTTTGTAGGGGGTACCTTGCATTACTTCAACACATTCCACATAG
The DNA here is from genome assembly GCA_007258455.2 of Sequoia sempervirens. NCBI lineage: Eukaryota > Viridiplantae > Streptophyta > Pinopsida > Cupressales > Cupressaceae > Sequoia > Sequoia sempervirens. The sequence continues at coordinate 229,988,884 of VDFB02000015.1, forward strand.
CAAAAGAAACACTTCAATGCAACGAATTTATTTGTAAAAGAGGTGGCAAGGAGAATGTACTAATTCCAACCTTGTGGAATTCTTGGTATTCCCAAGGGATACAAGTCACGGATTTAGGTCAATGACTTGGCTATGCCAATGTTTTTGGGCCGAAGTCGTTTGCCAACACCCCGAAAATGGAGGAGTGGCCCTTTGTATTTTGCAAGGTGTCGGTTGATAAGCTTATAAAAAGAGAGGCAATCCAAGATATCACCGACAAGGTTTTTAACCCAAATTTGTTGGTTAACCCTAAAAGTCTTAGAGAAGGTGCCTTTTAGAGAAAGGAAAAATATGGGTTGGCTGAAGGTTTTCTATTTCGGCTCTAGGATTGTGGTTTACCACAATTCATGTTGCCCATTGTGCATCCATGCCCAGAGTTAGTTGATGCATGTGAAAGGAGATTCGACAAGGAAACAAGGGTCATTCAGAATGGAAAGATTAAGGCTATTATTTCTACTCAAGTTCTACATGATATGTTGTGCATCCCTATGGCCTGGGATACAAAGATTTTTGATGAAGAAAAAATGGATCTCTTCAAGGTAGAAAAGGTCGAAGGAACAAATTTTTATGAAGAAGAAGCAAAGGAATGACCAAACTAAGGTTATATTTCCTTCCCTCTCATACGAAAAAATTCAAGAGAGACACGCAGTCAGTGTTCTCAATGCTAGCTTGGGTTTTTGGTCTTGACAAGGATGACCAAGTTCTTCATTTTCAGTTTGGCTTAGCCTATGTGCTAAAGATAGAAAAGAACTAGAGGCACTATGATTTTGTTGAGATAATAGCTAGAAACATGTTGACCCAGTTGAAGAATTACATAATTGATTCCAAATTTAGTTATTCTTCTTTCTTGGCTCATTTAGCTTTTCATCTAAATCATGAATGGTTGGGGAGAAATGTACTAGTGTCTAGGATAGATAAAAGGGTCTATCTGTAGCCAATTTTTGTGTGGATCCATATAATTTCTAGAATAGAGGGATATCATTGGTTTGCAGATTATTTTTGGAGGCCACTACTTTAATAATTGTCACCTTGCCCTATTGTTTGTCTCTTTCCTAAGGTCCTACAATTGATGAGGATCTCAAAAAACTTAGTGGATTATTTCATGGGCACAAACATCACATTATCATATTCCATGGCTTTCTCGATGAGTCTTTTCGACTCCCTAGATTTGTGACAGACTGAATCTTCACATTAGATACATGCTGCTAGGTGATCATTGTCAAAAAGATTTATGGTGTTGGAAGAAACAAAATGAAGTTATATCTACTTCCCCTCAATATTGCTAACAATCGAGTATCGATGATGAAGCAATTTTGTGAAGAGGAGTTTAGGGATCTATTGGAAACCTTAGGTCTGGTCCTCATTTGTGATAAGAGGGACTACAGCCCACGTGGACTTTCTTGTGTAAGACATGAAGAGTGAGAATACTTTGAGAGGAGGAAGAATCCAACTTGAGAAAGTATTGATGTGTACATTGAATTGAAACACGTTCCTTTCACATGACTAGAATGGTTGAGATTCGACACACCAAAGGTACTGTATGACAAGAACCTTCTAATAAACAAATCTATCAATAGGAAGTTGAAGAAAACAGGTTGGTTGGATAGAAAGAAGGAAGACGTTTGGAAGTTCTGATAGGAGTTGCAGTGCCTTAACCTGCCTATTGGAATATTTCAATAGGATGAAAAGTTTGAAGAGATTTATGATAAGGAGGTCAACACTGATAACAATCTATAGACCAACCATGAAATTCATGAGGAAGAAGTTCCACGTCGGGCTTCCCAACCTCAAGAATCTGATGGTCAGAGTGATTGGAAGTGAAGGAATTCATGAGCTTCGTCCTCCTCTAGTGCCCAAAGTAAAGGAAAGAGAGCCTGATGGTCTTCGAGATCATCATCCATTGCAAATTCGAGGGCCAAGTTTTAGAGGGCTTGATGGCCAAGAGATCGGAACATGTTCATTTTGGTCATGAAAATAGAAGGAAGGTTCAAGATCTAGGCATATCCAACACACTGGCCCGAGGAGAAAAGGAAGTGGAGTCCGCCCTACAAGATGTGTCAACTACCACAGTCTAGGTAAGTTTCACTCCATCTCTTCTTCTTATTTCTACATCCCTGGTTACCCTCTTTCCTCCTCCCTTGGAAAGGAATTATCCATCCTTGGGCCTAACCTATTAATCTTGAATTCACCCTCTCTTGTTTGTAGTAAAACCCCTAAAATTATCCCGTAGCTTGAGCGAGCAACATCCGCCTCAGTGACTATTGACTCTTTGATTTCTCTATCAAGGGACCCTCTAGAAAGAGTTGAAACATCCATGCTAACCCCCACTCCTAGCCCAAAATCTTCTGAGAAAACACCTTTCCACCCGACTGTGTCTCTCTTCACTGCTACTACAAAATCCCCTTCTCAGTTTCAGCTTGGTTTATCACCCTTTTCCATGATAACACCCCCTTTCACTTTGTCTCATGCTCATACATCTAAGGTCTCCTCGTCTATACTACCCTTTTTGGTTTTCCTCCTCGTGCACCTATTGCAGTACAAAATATTGATGTCCCTCAAACCCTCCAGGATCATTTCAATACAACCAAGATGGCCTGACAAAATGCTAAATAGAGATGGCTATTGAAGAATGTTGAGTTTCCAAGTACCAAGAAAATTGAGGCTTGTTATAATGAGGAGTGGAATTATCTCCTGATTAGAACCATGAAGCCACTCATGGCAAAGCCTAAGGGGTAGATGCAGATGGAGGATTATGATATCTAGACAATAGGCCTAGATTTGAATGAAACTCAACCATGCAACAAGGTGGTCTTGGCTATGACCACCCAACAAGGTGGCCTTGGATTATGAAAAGCTAGGAGGGAGGTTAAAGAAGTGTGAGATAGAGTTGGTTAATGTGAGGGAAACAATGGGTAGATTGAAGACTAAAATTAAGGTGAAGGATGTTGAGATGGCCTGCATAATGTAGATTCAAGGTAAGCAAGGGGAAACCTCGAGATTGCTTGAAGAAGCACAAAGCCAACAAGTTTGGCTACATGCCGAAATTGAGAGATTAAAAGCTATAGACATGCAAAATTAACATTATGAATCCGCTCATTAAATTAATCAAGTTCATCCATTCACCAAGTAAATTAGGACTATTTAATTCATTCCTAAGGTTATTTATTTAAATTAAATAAATCAAAGTCTCACATCAACCTTTTAATTAAATAAACCAAACTTTGTTTAATTAAATCCAAATGCATATTCCATCCTTTTCTGATTTAAATAAATTAAATATTCAAGTCAAAAAGGTCAAACTCATCTGAATCATGATTAAGCTAATCTAATCCTAATTAGCCTAACCTAACCATGCATCACATTTTCTAAATTTTTCCACTAGCACAAATAAATCAATTGATTGATTTATTAAATCTAACATTTTCCATCAACATGGCATCTTTGAGGAATATTCCCTCAATTTTGAATTCAAAGACAAGTGGACATGTACACCCAAAAAAGAATTTATCAACTCTTACATGGCTCTTACATGGCTCTTACATGTCCCCTTGCACAAGTCAAACTCAACATTTACTCTCAAATTCAAATTTGAATTTCCCCCTCTTGGGCACATTTCCCAAATCTTGCACACTCCTCAACCACTCACAAGTTGACAAGTGGCATCTTTTCATTGGCTTGTTCTTTATCCCATATTCATCCATTTGGCCATTCTATCATCAAAATAATCTATAAATGAAAGGATTCATTCTTGATCAAATCCTCCACACATCATCTACAATCATTCATGTGTAAAGTCACTCTCTTTAGGAGAACTGATTTTTCCCTTCTTATCATCATCATCTAGCTTATCTATCAAGGATTGGGTAAGGGCTATTTTCCATAATAGCACCAATCCACTATGAGATATAATTCTCTCCATGCTTTATTATATGCTTTCAATTTATCTATCTAAATCTTTGTTGCTTTGATGGCATTATTAGCATGTAGAGTTATTTCATAGGGATGTTGATTATTAGTTTTGTTTTAAAATGCTAACCAAATGTAGATTTTAGCATCCACAAAATGGCACTAGAGGGAGGGAATCTCTATACACAGTTGGATATTTTGCTTATTCATTGGCATTGATTTCATAACTTTTCTTGATATGTTCACTTAACTCTTCACGCATCATCTTATTCTCTACTTTCTGAAAAGGGGGTTGTTTCTAAATAGATTAGTGAATATTGGAATGATGTATTTTTGCTTGAATGTGCAATTTTTCTATTGTCTTGCTTCACAATTCCTGATTAGAATGACCAAGTTTCATTTCTAAACATTCTTCCATCTTCATACCAGACCGTACGGGTTCATCCATCTGTATAAATCCTTTCCACTTTCACCACGCGATTAGAATTTCATCCTCATCCTTGCTAGCGCTAGATGTAGCCCTCCTGGAGTGTTTCATGATAGTTTCTCTCATAGCGTTCAACCTTTCAAAGTAAACTTGAAAATGTACCTATTGGTGTAGATTCCAGTCTAGTCAGTTCATCCTGAAAGAAATAGGTGGATGACTTTTCCTATCAAAAGTAGAAGCTCCCAACCGAAATATTTGCACCCAAATTTGCACAACTTATTATTGTAGTTGTATTTGACAAAAGCATATGCAGATTTAGAGGCAAACTTGTGTTAATCTATTTCACAATAAACTTTTCTTGTTGAGGCTTTGTAAGGAAAAGAGCTTAATATGACATCAATCTAGTGAAGTTTTCACACGCAAGAAGGAAAGAAAATAAATATTTTAAATGTAGTCCTTACAATCAATTTAACCTATCAATGCCATCATTATGTTGATATTGGGCCCTCAAAATTAGCACGCTATTTTCTTTTATAGCTTAGTCGAGACTTTAGTATGAACCATCTGTGTAGACAAGGCCATACTTATCCTATGCACCTTCATTTTTCTTATTCCTTTTTGTCTTTTCAACGAGATTTGGTTTGGTACCATAAATGTAATGCTTGCCTTGAAATATTCACAAAGTGAGCATTAGAAGTCAGATTAGCTTTAGTGAGCATTTTGAAAGTTTCTTGAAGAAAGAAAAAAAAAACTTTGCGCATATCCTGCAATCAACGCATTTCATCAAATTTATTTTGTACATGAGGCAATCTATTAAAACAGTTCACAAACCTTGTCTATGCTTCCACATTTCACATCGTTTGATATTCATAATACCAGACACATACGTTGTTTCCTGTTAAAAGACCATTTCTTGGGTTGAACTCATAGCAATTTGAGCACACTAATCATTGTTTTATTGAAGTGGTATATATCCTACACAGTGAAAACCAATGACAAGAGTGAGTAGGTAGCTAAGCGACATTCATTACATAAGAAAAGTTCCTTTGTATTCAATATATGCTGGGGACACTCATTTATTCGTCACACTGAACACTCCAAGTCATCTTAGTGTTGTTACCATGGAAAGGAAATGTGGTCAGAGTCTACAGTTGTTAAATTATCATGAGGGGTAAACATGGATAGCCTTTTCTTTTCCAACTTCTGTTTTTATAATATTTTGGGCATTTTTTTGAGGAATCAAGAGTATGTATAATTAATGTGCAATTTAATCTATTTTGTTAATGCTATGACCTTTTTTGGTAGGTATTTTGAAAGTATCTCTCGTTATATTGGATCTAGAACTGAGGAATAGTGTAAGACATTTTTTTTTCTAGCAAATTTCATTGTTTCTGACACACACTCGCCATCTGCATTATTTTGAAAGTTTTCTTTAAGAATTATGATGGCAGCTTTACATTTGATAACTACACTAGTCTGGAGTGCAAGTCTTGTAGCCAATGCATTCTGACAAAGAACAATAGAAACCAACTTTACACCTGCCAAATGCATTCCCTCAATAGCCTGTAAGGATATTTGATTCAATGTTGTCCAAGTACACCTACGAAATAGCATTGAAAGCTTGTCTTTTCAAATCATTCACCTACCAATTGCATTTAGCTTTAAAATCTCTTTGAGCAACATTCTGGTCGCACCAACCAAATGCATTTACTTGAAAGTTTCTCATAGGGTGACTTTATACCTTCCCACCTTTTGAGTATTTGAATCAATTTCTAATTTTGATCCCAACTCATACTAGATCACCCTTGATGGATTAGTAATAAATAGTGAGCAATTAAACCCCTTTGGCCAAATTGTGACTTTATTCTTGTTGTATAATGTGTCATAGAATGATGTATGTGTCCTTTCCAGTGAACCGACCACTTGAACAAGCATTAATTCCATATCTCCAATTGTAATCACAATTGCCAATATTATGGATGTGTTCGGTAAACTTTCAAGTAAAGGAAAGCTTTTGAGATTCTCTACACTTTTATGTCTACATGTTTTTTTCCACCGATCCTAAAATGATTACCCAACCTTGCTTGATGTCTGCTCAAATTAAAATCTCTGAGAATATTGTTGTGAGTACCATCAAAAGCATAAAAATAAATAAAAATAAAAGGTCAACATGATTGCAACTACACGTACATGCTTTTATTATCATATGCAGATTTTAAATAAATCAATTCAATGCAATAAATGTTCAGAAATTTTCCTTTACTTGCTAATCTAAAAATGTTGGGTGTATGAGGTCTTTGAATCAATTGTTCTTTTATGAAGGTGGGGGTAAGATTGACATTTATTTTTTAGTTAATCATCATGTACTTTTATAAATACAATTTATTGTATTCATCTCTTTAAAAGGTTTCCTCAAATGATTAACATGTCTTATTATTTCACAGTACATGCATAATCCTTATTTATGATGTTTGATAGAAAAACAAAGGAAAGCGTAAGGTGTGGAGATGAAAACAAGGGAAAATGAAGGAAAATGAAGGGGTCAAAAGAAAAACAAAGCAAATAGGAATTTCGCTTGTTCAAAGGGTCTTGCATCAAGAAACAAATAGTTTTTTTTTTCAAGCATTGAAATCAAGCAAAAAACAAAAGCAAGATTGGAGTTGAAGAACTAAACATAAAGAGTGAAATTCAAAAGAATTTTTTAATGCTTGGAGCCTCCATTTACTGCTTTAATTTTTTTTTTTAAGCCAACTAGATCATTTTTTGTTTTTAAATTTGGATTAAAATTAAACACTAGAAACTTTACTTTTGGGCTAAAATTGAGAAAATTAGTCTTCATCTTTCTTTTGGTACTTAAAAGGAATCGAATCATTGCTTTGAAGGATAAAATGAATGTGTATCTTTATTGTTTTGTTTTGTTTTGTAATTATTTACACAAAGTAATATCATCAAAAGACGTATGCGCTTCTCTCGTGCCTCACGGTGATCTTGAGAATCAAAATGCTTTGGGTGACATTAAGTTGCATAAATAATTTCCCTACACACTTTGTTTTGGATTTAAAATTGGACAAAATCTTGTGTGAGTGAGTGAGCTTATTGCATGTGTTCTCCCTTTGTTTCTAAACAAGGGTCAATCAAACTATGAATAAGTTTATTTGCTTTTGTCTATCTTAGAGGGCTTGCCTTGGGGAAAGAGTACTCACCCAAGGGAATGACTCAACCGGTAACACTCTAAAGCCAAGAGTATTTCCAACCGGGATATAAATATGGGTATTGGAGTAAACGTCAATATCATGTGGTTGATTCCGATGAGATGGATCCGAAGGGGACTCTCGCCATATGGGTCAATCTCCATGAATGGAAAGTATGAAACATAACCCTTGTTTTGTAGTGACCAATTGATCTATTGAGCGAGTTTATCAAAGTGGTGCATTGGAACTTAGATTCCAAGAAGTTACTTGCCATGTCTGATCTTGGTTGAAATATAGAGGTTAAGACTTCATTCTTAACATACCTTTATTATTTTTCCTTAGTTGTATGTAAAATCATCTCTTCTACGAAGGGCATGAGGCAAGCCCACCAAGAAAAACATACCAATTGAGCTAGGTTGTTATTGTGAGTTAGTTAGAAAACACAGTGCTTTGATTGAAAACATTGGAAAACCAACATTCAACATGAGTATCAAATCTCAAACCTTTAGGAGAGGCAAATATCCTTGAAAAAATACACATGTTATTGCTTGCCCTTGGGATTCATATCCTTAGAGGCATCTAAGCATTTGGATTTCATCTCAATTTTCTTCTACTAAGGTCAACAATAGGTAACTCTTGCCTCAAAATTCCTTGGTTTCTGCATAATACACTTTGCAGGATAAGGGGAAAGTTGAGACATTAGACATCTAGATTCATAATCTAATCAAGAGTGTGTTTGTGGTAAAAAGAATCCATTAAGCAAATATTGAATCAATTAGACCCCACACATGTGCTTGGCATCTTTTTGGTCATATGGTTTTCATGCAAACATTGATCTTTTGATTTCTGAATTACTCTTAGAGAAAGGCATGTTCTTCACTATCTTGGTCTTGTAAACAAGTCCTTCTAGGTTCATTTAGGAGAAAATCAAAAATTTCACCCATTCCAAACATTTATGAAAATCCATCTCATGAAACAACTTTAGAGCTTTGAAAACATCATTCTAGACTTGGGTAAGTCATCAAAATCAAAATCACCTTGTTTAGTTAGGAGTATGGGAATGCATCCTTTCTCATACCTCTATTTAAATTAGCACCCCTTTGAACAAGTTCATCCTAAGATCAGATCCAACATCTTAGGGTTTACAAGTTCATTATTCAATCAAACCAATCAAAATCAAGCCCTAAGTCTAGCATCGATCCAAAGATCCTAAATGTTCAACACTCATATCATTCACCCCTTTCATCCTTCATCTCGTCATTAGTCCTAAGAACCTTAGAGGTCACTTTTTCAACAAGGTCAAAACACAAGGAGAACATGGAATACAAACTTGATCCATACATCATGAGTAATCCAAGTCAACTAAGCTATCAAATCCTTACAACGCCAATTGATTATCAACACTCACATCTATATGAACCATACTTGGGATCATTACCTTCGACAAATGTCATTAGTACAACAAATGTGAGTATGCCCAAATCAAAGTTTGGGACACCTTTCCCAATGGAAGATTTAAATCCAAGTCCAAACCTACAAATCCACCAACCAAACAATCAAAGCATGAGCCTTCAAATGAACAATGTCATCCCACCAAATCCCTACATGCCAAATTAGAATGTACCAAGTACAAGTTTTTGAAACATGAATCCAGAAAACTTTGGGATAAATATGTTTGAAAATCATACGAATATTCCAAACATCAACAATGGTCAATTTCAACCTATCATGCCAAATCTGAACATCATCCCAAATTAGAACATTTTCCAAAATAAATTTTTCCATAATCCCATTCAAAAACCACAAGTATGCAGCCCAAATCTTCTTGAAAAAAAACCAAATCAACTAGATCAAGGGAGGCAAGATTGAAATCAAGATCAAATTTGGTGAGATCAAATTGCTATACTTACCAAAATAGTTGAGTCATTGTGCCAAGAGACATCTCCACCAACATTACCCATATCAACATCATTCCCTGGTTTAGGGCTTCCCCCTTTACCTAGCACCAATCACTCCATCCAAATGAATCCACCTAACACCAATCAATCCATCACATCAAATCCTTTGAATATACCATCGACATCACACCAATAGATGGTATCTAATCAAATGACAAATATGGTCTCCCAAGGACCTATCACCTCAGTCATTATGACCATTCCTATCACCTCAATCACTCCAAACAACCCTATCACATCCATCATATCTCAACCCCTCACCCCCATGATCACTTCGAGAGTATCTCAAACACTTGTCACTACATCCAAAATGATTTTGAATCCCCCACCACTACCACCAAAACCAAACGCAACAAGACTATAATATTGCACTAAAAGCTCACCAGGCCTACCAAAAGGCCATCCAACAATATCTATCCATGCAACAAGCAAGACGAGCTCAACAAGCCTCTCAAGCTACCCAACAAACACAAGTGCAAACATGAAAAATGATAACTGTTGGGGATAACGATGAATATTCAACCACTGGTGATAACATTGACAATTTTCCCACCACAATTGTTGAAAACAATGATCAAGATCTATCCATCAAAGATCACATCGAAGATGTTTCTATCTTGTCTGAAGATCAAATCAACATAGGTCAAGAATCACTTTTCAATCATGATCAAAATCCACCAACAATACTCGACAATGATCCAATTCAAAAAGTGTCAACATAATTTGACCCTATGGTTGAAGAAATTCACAATCTCTATGCCATGATTGTTGAAAACAATGATCAAGATCTCTCAATTAAGGAGCATATTGAATATTTTTCTACCCCACCCAATGATCAACTCACCATACATCAAGAGCCACTTTTTAGTAATCTATTTCAAGGAGTGTTAGCATTATTTGATCCTATTGACATAATGCATGATCAGTTGACCAATGATCATATTGAAAATGTCTCTACATCGCCTTATGAGTTAGAGGACATATATCAAGAATTTATTCCAAAGAATGATCGAAATCTTTCGCCAAGGTCTAGCAATGGTCCTTCCCAAGACATGTTGACCCCTTTCAACCTCATGGTTACAAATACTAAAGGAACCCTAAACTCAACACTTGAGGATATTGAACCACTTACCATGTCTAATGATGACATATAAGAACCCTTTGTAAGCAATCCATCCTTTGAAAGTGATCCATGTAAAGAACTTGATCCAAAGCATGTCGAAAGCAACTCTGAAATCATTCAAGATCATGAATTTGTATCTTCAAGATACTACAATAATCTAATGGAAACTCTCCTATCTATGCAAGATGATCATATCCATGTAGCACATACTCCTCCATTTACCCATGAGATGCTTTCTATGGATGGACATGTAGATGATCTTCATTTATAACAGGATTCCTTTAATCTTGGTATTATTACACAAAAAGAGTAGGTTACTAATTCCTACAGTCAAACTAAGTTGTCAACATCAAGATTAGATATATCCAAAATCTAGACTAAGGACATCATGAATAAAGATATTGAACATTATCTAGTCAAGGAAGCAAGTCAGACAAAATAGTATAATCCAGAGTTAGCAGAGCAAAAAATTGAAACAATGTCATCTAGAGTGGTTATTTTTCAGAGCATGTTTACTGAACAAGACATCTTAGAATAGGCAGAATCAAGGCATGAAGGTACTACTTCCACAATACTGGGGGAAACTTTATCTAGTGCAAATTTCAACATAGGGAGCACAAAGAATCCTTATGATGAAATTGATGCCAATACTACAACAAGTCACATCATGAATCTTCATCCACCCATCACCCCATCCACGAATTGGGACCAACATCAAAAGAAAGAATTGAATCAAAGTACGAAGAATGTTATCAAAGAAAAAGAATCAAAAAAGCATAATGGACAAATCAAATTATCCCTATCAAACTCCATCAGTCAAAGAAACTATGGGGAAAAATAAAAGAGGGAAAAGTATCCATCAAGGATGTCCACAAAATAAAAAGAAGGCTTTTCAAGCAACATACAAGTTATATCAAGCAGTTGGTCCTAATTCCATGCAAACTTTCGTATCCACCCATCATTGCTCATCTTCCCAAGTTTGGAGAGTCAAAGATTCCAAGCTATCAACCAATCCATCACTTATCCCTAAAGACACTCCATCCACTCCTTCGCACATGATATCCAATTGTTAAATTGACCATTTATTGGCAATGAACCTCCATCATAAGGATTCAGAAGGAATTCTATTATGATATATGCACAAAGACAAAGTAAACTCTAGTATTGACAAAGCATATCAGAAATCTCAAAAGTTTTATTCAAGTGCACATATCTTAGAAAAGTAACTCCTTTAGGTAGGATATCGATGGCACATTATGATAGGGGCATCTACATCAACAAAACCTTGTGAATCAACATAAGCTTAAAATATATAAAATAAAAATGAAAATCCAAAATCAAAGCATTGAAAATAGTAAAGAGAAAAATTGTTCTAGTGAAAACCACTATGGTGGCGCTTTGGGCAAGACCATAATGAAAACCTGGAAAATAGGCGTCATGTGTAGAATCGAGCATCTATGTGCACTAGTTTAGGAGGAAGAATCTTATCCCATCCATAATAAATCCATTCATCCATAAACCATTGATCCAATCCATTTTCATCCGTGTGCATCCATCATCCAAGTTATCTTGATCTTGATGAAAGTTTTGGGCACACTTTACACTTGCTTATGGTAAAAATCTTGACATGGGTCATTTTCATTGGTCCTATCCTATCCAACATTATCTGAGGCATGAAGCATTATCCAAAGAGCTTTCTTGATCCAAACACCTTATCTTATTGCAAGATAATTCATATTCATCCATCCATACACCTATCCAAGCATCCATCCATGGAATTCCATACATTGCCAGACACTGGGGGCAGATATTTACATCTTGCTTCAGGAATAAATCTTGATCTATATCCTCAAAATTATGTGGTGATCCAAACATTGGTAAACGTCAAATCCAATTGGTCAAGCATTTGTGATCTAGAGTCTGAATCACTAGCCCATGGCACATTTTGACGAGAAGAAATTCCTTCACACTTCATCTTTCATTGAACATCAATCCAAACAATTGATATCAGTCACATCTAATTTGCACGTCAAGCACCACATCAAATCATTTGAACAACTTTTGTTCCAAATCAAGCTTCATCAATCATGATCAATCAAATCTAATAAAAAAATCATCATCTCAGGATATCATTGTGTTGCTTAACACTATCCTTGCATTTTTGTGCATCCTCAACAATGTTATCATCATAAAACCAGATCAATCAATCCTTGCATTCTTGTACATCCTCAACAATGTTATCATCATCATTAATCCATCGATCTGATCAATCAACCTTAGCTTGGCTTTCAACAAAATCCTAAAATAAAGAACTGATATCGTCACACATGTCCATATCTGAATCATTAAAATCATGTGAAAAATTAAAAAAATTAGAAAAACACAAAATCCAAAAAATTAGAAAATCAGAAAATCCAAAAAACATCAGAAAAGATAAAAAATCCAAAAACATTCATAAAAGTTAGAAAATGTCAAAAACATTCGAATTGAACTATATCGTCTCTGAGCTTAAACGTTGGCAAGGCTCATCTTTGATCAGCCCCCGAGATACAAAAATCCACAAACATTCAAAAAATCAAGAAAAATCCAAAAACATTGAGAACATGTCAAAATCCAAAGACATCCATAAAATCTCAGAAAACCCCAAAACATCATAAAAATAAAAATAAAACATTTGAAAAATCTAAAAAATACCAAAAACAGCCACAAAACATTCCAAAAACGTCAAAATCATCCAAATATTTGAAAAAATCCATCTGTCTCATCTCGCTTGCACCCGCAATAATCAATTATCATAATAAACTGATCGTCACCCTCACCCTTTGGCAAAACAAACAGAAACAATCACAACAATTGGAAAAAGAAAAGCTTCAATCGTAAAATCAAAAGAAAACAAAAAACCATTGAACACAAAATCAAACTCCTGATCATTTTCAAACATGACAATCAACTTTATATCAACAGCCTATCAATCAGCTTATCAAACCATCATCATCCTATACGATGCATGTCCTAGGATATATCATTTCGACAATTGGAATCATTTTGGATATCACTTTGGATTCTTATCCTATCAAAAAAAATCCCTTTTGGCTAGAGATATGAAGAACATTGACTTGTTTGCGTACGTGATCTTTTCTTTTGATTTATCTTATTGCACTCATTCCATGGACCTCTCGATGATATCCAAATGAAGGATTTAGAGAGATAGGAATGGGGCAACAATCATTATCCTTTTGTCTGCTGTGCTTGTTGGACATTCTTGTAAAATAACTTGGTGAATACTTGCTTTGTTAGGTACATCCTAACAAGGTTTTTGTATGTCAAGTGTGAACATGAATACTCCTATCTATTTGTTGAGTCAAAGTCCATCCTACTAGGTACAATGCTATCCTGGTTCTTTATACCTTGATGCATCATATCTACATGTGTAATCAAACATAAGGTAAGTAGCCCTTTTATAATCCCAATTCTTGATAAGCAAGTCATCATCTCTAATAAAGTCTCGCCAAATCATGGACTTGTTGGATCCTCTTGTCATCATATCATTTCTCATTTTGTCTCTTCCACACTAACATCATGTCAGGAGTAGTTTATCATCATCATCAATGCATCCATCAAGCATCCATCTTGCATGAATTTTGCATCCACAAACCATCAGTATTCTGCATATCATCTCACATGCATAATCATCATCATAATATAGATCTGTTAGTCTAAGCATCTCATAAATCATTACATTTGCATAAATCATACATTTGAATAATCATAGCATATCATCATCATAATATACATCTGTTAGCCTAAGCATCTCATAAATCATCCATTGCATAATCATAGCATATCAAATCATTCATCCCATCCATCTCACATCATATCATCATTTAAGTTGTTTAAGATAATATAGATTTGTTATTCTAAACATCTTAAAATCATCTCATTTAAATCATCATCCATAACCATCCATTTTGAACCTCTTTATCATGAGATCGACCCTCAAATTGAATCTTTTCACTCGATCTCTCGAGGGGGCAATGAACCAGTGTACTTATTTCTGCTGGGGCAGCTGAAAAATCAGAATGTTTTTGAATTTTGATTGTGGAAAGTTTATTCTTTGAACCAATGCAACAAGTACATTGTTCCAAAGAGGGGAAAAATGTAGACATGCAAAATTAACATTATGCATCCACTCATTAAATTAATCAAGTTCATCCATTCACCAAGTAAATTAGGACTATTTAATTCATTCCTAAGGTTATTTATTTAAATTAAATAAATCAAAGTCTCACATGAACCTTTTAATTAAATAAACCAAACTTTATTTAATTAAATCCAAATGCATGTTCCATCCTTTTATGATTTAAATAAATCAAATATTCAATTCAAAAAGGTCAAACTCATCCTAATCATGATTAAGCTAATCTAATCCTAATTAGCCTAACCTAACCACCCATCACATTCTCTAGATTTTGCCACTTGCACAAATAAATCAATTTATTGATTTATTAAATCTAACATTTTCCATCAACATGGCATCTTTGAGGAATATTCCCTCAAGTTTGAATTTGAAGACAAGTGGACATGTACACCCAACAAATCATTTATCAGCTCTTACATGGCTCTTACATGTCCCCTTGCACAAGTCAAACTCAACATTTACTCTCAAATTCAAATTTGAATTTCCCCCTCTTGGGCACATTTCCCAAATCTTGCACACTCCTCAACCACTCACAAGTTGACAAGTGGCCTCTTTTCATTGGCTTGTTCTTTATCCCACATTCATCCATTTGGCCATTCTCTCATCAGAATAATCTATAAATGAAAGGGTTCATTCTTGATCAAATCCTCCACAAATCATCTACAATCATTCATGTAAAGTCACTCTCTTCAGGAGAACTGATTTTGCCCATCTTATCATCATCATCTAGCTTATCTATCAAGGATTGGGAAAGGGCTATTTTCCATAATAGCACCAATCCACTATGAGATATAATTCTCTCCATGTTTTATTATATGCTTTCAAGTTATCTATCTAAATCTTTGTTGCTTTGATGGCATTATTAGCATGTAGAGTTATTTCATAGGGATGTTGATTACTAGTTTGGTTTTAAAATGCTAACCAAATGCAGATTTTAGCATCCACAAAAGCTAACCTCACCATCTAGCATCAGACCAACATGGAGTACAAAAGTGCTCATGAAAATCTACAAAAATAGCTTGATAGTGTCTGATCCCAAGCTTTTGACAGTGTTAGGAAGGCACATGGAGAGGTAGAAAGATTGGAACTGGAAAAACAAGAAGTTATGTCCACTTTGTAGACTCACAACCTAGAATTGAGAAGAATAAGGTCTAAATTGACAAACACTCTAAAGGAGAGAGATCAAGTAGAGGAGAATGTGAGAAACAAAGAGATTCAACTTAGTTAGGAGTTGACTATCAAACATAAAGGTGGGTCTCTCCCACTACTAAAAATATTTGTATCTTCACATTGGGAGTGGATTGCAACTATAGTTCTTGTTCTTTGGCTTGTCTTTCAATTCTTGAGGGATGTGCAAGAAATAAATAGAAAGATTGGCTCGATGGCTTATCATATTTTGTAGACATATGACTCTAGATTAGTGGAATCACATAGTTTCATTTTCAAGCTTTATGTGGCTTCCAATGAAGTCCTAAGAGATGTCAAGATTCCTGATCAAAGAATATTTTCCATCAAAGAAAGTGAGTTTTTCAACTCCCACAAGGTCACCAAAAAGTGCAAAGATTGCCAGATGGTGTTGGCAAGGAGAGTTGAAGAGATAAACAAGGATTTCAATGTCTTGATCAATTACAAGCTACCTCCCTTTTTTCTCCCTAGATAGAGATGTGTAGATAGTAGAACATATTAAAGAAGCTATCAAACAAAAGTATCGGGCCTCCGTAGAACTTCTGAGTTCAAGTACAACACATGCAGCCGATGAGATCAAGTGCAAGATTTTTTTCCTTTCTAGTCTTTATCATTACCTTGGGGTAGTTAGTGTAAGATGGTGAGTCATGTCTTTCAAGGAGGTCTTCCAGCTTGACCAAGCATACAGGCTCATTCGTAGTATGCCCTTACCAACCGAAGTAGAATGGCAAGTGCAACACTCCTCTTTCTTAAACTTCAATAATTTCCATAGAGCTGGGTTCGCACCTTCGTGAGCGAAGGCCCTTGTGAGTCCCTAGAACTGTGAAACAATTTTCTTTGCCTTAGTCTTTCAATCTTTGGATTTTTATTTTTTTTTCTTCTGAGATGTTAGGGTTTATGCAAGGCCAGTTGGAAAGATAGACAATACGCCATGTGGTGTCTGCATGACTTTCTTGTATCATTTACCTTTTAGAGGAGGGCCCAGGACACATGTTAGTTTGGTAGAAGTTTTCTCCAAAATATTTTTTTGGAAAACATAAGATCTCTACTCATTTCACATGTCATCTCTTTGCTATAGGAGGACTATGCCTCTTGTATGATCATATCTTTTGGGAGTCCATCGGAGCTTGCTGGCCTTTCTTTTCTTGGTTTTTGGGAATGGAAGTTTTTAGTCTTTGCCTCGAGGTAATGTGACTAGTCAAAAAAACCATTTTGCTAGAATGTTCTTAGGATTTGATCATTGACGGACCTCCATCTTTTCTAAATATCTAAAGGACATTAATGCAGTAGTTGAGAATTAATGAGTAAAGATCCTTGCGACATAACCAAGGATCTATGATCAGATTGCAAGCTATTAGTATCAATATCTCATAGTAATTAATTTTGTGTTGATGTGGTGTTTTATTCTTTTGGAAGTTATATAAGGAGGGTGATGACACAGTGAGGGGTTGGATTCCAAGTTAGAGTTTCTTTTGCTAAGAAAATTTTCTTTATTTTTCCTAGGGTTTTAGAATTATTTTTAGAAAAATGTTGCAGAACTACTTTACTTTGGCATGTTATATCTATTAAGGTTTAAACTATCATTGGATTGGCATTTGACCTTTGTTTCAAAGTTCATTTGATATTTAAAAGCATGAACTATTGAGCATAATTTGTTAAGACTGTGCATGTATAGCCTTTCTCAAGCTTTCTTTCTTTTCATTATTGTTTTGAATGAGACATTGTTTCTTGGAAGCTGGATCTAGATAGTTTAAGTAGCTGATTTCTATGTTGTATGCTTGTATGGTAGAGTAGTAGCTTAGGAAATTTGGACTATCATTGGACTTCTCTGTTTTTCTGAAAGTTGTTATTTTATCAGGCTATGTTGTATTAGGAGGAAGAGTTCATGTGATTTTTGAAATATTGTTCTATTAATCATAAGAAATATTTATGGTTGATGGAACCTTAATGAACACTGTCTATAGAATGTTTTCAAAGTGTGCACTATGCTTCAAGTTAGCCTTCATTGTGTTTTCTCTTTCCAATAATGAAGGGTTGTGGTGTTCTATGTGTTTTTATATCACTCGTAGGAATGATTTGGGTTTGAAATGTTGTAAAATGTTTGGCACATCACCTTTTATGTTTTACGTTTACATTTTCTTCTCTCCTTATCTCAAAACCCCAAAGAAGAGCCAGCTTTCTATAAAAATCCCGGAGGTATTCAATGAGATGCAATTTGTCCCCCACTCGCTGAAATTCCTATAAGACTATCAAATAGGCACAAGATTTGATGATCAACACAAAGCAAGGAGTTCACTTTGGTGGAAAAAAATTTCAACATTTATCCTTTGAATCATGGTTGCTATGTCATTTAGGTTTGAACTAGAGGGAATCACAACTTGTTGTAAGGCTGTTTGAAGCATGGTGTGATAATTAGGTCCCAAAGGGATATCTTTACAGGAGTATTCTTAATTTTTTCAACAAGATCATACTCCTTTCCACTTTGTGGAGGAAAATGAGGCGCACTAGGAAAGATAGGATTAGGCAATGATTTCATGTAAAAAAAAATTCTTGTTCATGTTCTTTGATGCAATTTTCTTACTTCATGTCATGTGTTTTTCCTCTTTCTGGCAATGTTGGGAGCAATGTCCTTCAAGAGTGTGATCTATCTCAGCATATTATCTTCCCCTTAGTGGTGATGTAATGCACTATATGCCTTAATTGGTGAATATTTTACCCTTTGATTGGTCCTCTCTTGGACACATTAGGAATGATGTCCCCTAAGAGTAAGACCTCGTATGAACTAAGAAAAATCCCTTTGAGCATTACTCTTTCTTGTTGCATTTTTTTCTATCTTTATTAAAGTCATGGAGGTATGGCTTTCATATAGACCACCTTGGGGCTCACCTAGTGAATAGCTAGCTTCACTAGCCCATGTGAGCATGTGCTTTTGTTCCTTATTAAAGTCATGGAGGTATGGATTTAATATGGTCCCTTGGGGCTCACCCAATGGACACACCTAGCCCTTACTAGCCCATATGAGAATGTGTGCCTTTTGTTTGGGATAATGGACAAATGAATTCTGACTTGGTAAAAATGGTTTTTGAAAATGTTTTGTGACCGATCCACTGGCTACCAGGCCTGGACTGAAGCTTCGATCTATTGCAGTTTTCCTTGCCTACCTTCCCTTCTCGAGGCTGCCTTTTACCTTTCATGGCTTCATATATCATCTACAAGCATGTTCCTTTGTGCTTATGTTGGTTTTTCCATAGGATCTTGATCTTGGGGGCTTGGCCACCCTCTTGATCATTGTCATCCTATTTTACTAACATTTTTATAATTTAACCCCACTTGATTACATGGTTGGATACTTTAGTGTGATTTTGAAGCAAGTTCATCCTCTCACTAAAGTGGGGCCTAAATGTAGTGTAGTAAAATGCACACCCTTGCATTTTCACACTTATTTGGGTCTGCCTTGCTTTATTTATGCTTCTTTATGGCTTAATTGGTCCTATTTTGTATTCACAAGCCCTATGAATGACATATTTTTCTAGTTAATCCCGACATTATCCAATGCATAAATGTTAATTTAATGACTTCATTAGTGTGTCCCTAATTTTTGGGTCAAGACTAAAATGCCAGCTAGGGCGTCTTAGTCCCCCAAGACTCTCAAGACCCTAATTTTGACATCTTTAGATTATGCTCCTTTTTGGTGTTTGTGCCCCAAGTTTTTAGTACCTGGGACTAAGACATCACCTAGGGCATCTTATTACTCCTTGAGTTATTTTCAGAATTTAATTTCAAATTCTGGCAGGATTTAGCCTCCTTTATTTAATGAATTCATATTTTGGCTTGGTGTGATATAATTTCGGGATATTAGGCATAGATAATTATAAATACAAGGTTCCTTGATTCATTTCAACCTAGGTCTTTTGTGAGATCTTTTATCATAGCATAATTGAGTTCACAAGAGCATTCAAGAGTAGATTCATTAAGCATTTGAAGTCATTTTCAGATTCAAGCATCATATCAAAGTGTTTTCTTTCATCATGTGTGTTGTTGTGATAACATTTGTGATGTAGGGTTTTGATTCAAGCAAGCAATTCAATTACTATCCTTCAAGCATTCAATATCCATATCCATTCCAGCTATACCACACAAGTTTATAGACTTTTCAAGGGTTTGGTGAGTTGTCACATTGCATGTTATTCATTCATCAATCCTCCATTTCATTTCATTTTATTTCAAGGTTTAATTACCAATAAGGGGTTTGACCAAGGAAACCCCCCATTCACTAACAAACAATAAGTTTTTCCATCTTGCATATTTATGATTCTAGATCTAGGTTGTAGACTTGAAGAATCATCGACAAGCATTTCTAGAGATTGTTTAAGAAAGATGAATAGGTATATTGTTCTTCTTCATCAAAAAGAAATGCTATGTTAATGGTAGAGAATGCATTCTAAACTATTCATTTTATGAACATTTCTCCTCATTGTAAATTAACTTTTCAGTGGAAACTAATTGTAAATTTTAGGTCCCTTGCCAGCTAAAAGAGTTGTTTGGAACACCTAAATTAGGAATGTTATATAATTTGGAAGACCTAGTCATAGAAATAGAAACATCGTGGGAAGGACAGCCCATTGATTGGACCCCTTATCTAGACCACTTGGAAAACTTGGTAATCTTAGAACATTGGATTTTAAGAAGAAGTCTTTTTTCAAACATTATAAGTAGTGTAGATGCAATGACTGAGACTCCTAGAACTGGAAATGGCAATTTTGAGTTCCCAAGGAAGATGCCTAACCTATCAAGTGTAATGACATATGCTTATTGATTCAAACATCATCTATAATGCCCACTCATGATGAAACTATTTTCAAACCACAAATTAGTAAGATATAAAGTAAAAGAAGTTGTTTGATGATAAAATTGGTTCAAAATTTATATCATGGTAGAGGAATAATAACCACAACTATGCAATGGATTGAAAAACAATATTTTTCTATAACCTAGAATTCTCAATACTAATCTCATTAATGAATTTACCCATTAACTAACAATCAAGATCTAAAATATAATATTAGTAATATATAAGAAAAAATGTAGTATTGGACTAGTTATAAATATTTTAACACACACACATTATTCGAATCAGTAAGAATATATATATTTATATAATACTCATGTTCCTTTTATTGAGCTTAGAGAAATTATGAATTTAAATTTATGATTGTATATGTATTATTATGGGTGGAGATGCATCTATCTAGCAACACATCTCAAATTTTCAAATCAAGTAAGCAACATAGAACTAAATAGCACTCATAAATAGTTGTGGACTAAGGTAACATATCCACTCACAACCATTTTTACTTCATATTAAATGTACTTTGGAACCTTACGTCTTAGTGGAAGTTAATTTAATTGAAATCAATAATGAACTTTTAAATTAATATCTAGAAGTAAACTTTTAAATTAACACTACAAGGTTCAGCTTTAAGATTTCCACCTATATCTAATATTGATACAAGAAGATGCACAACCAAATTTAAAATACAAGATGTACAATTAAAACATAGCTAATAATTAAAGCTATAATACTTAAATTATATACTTAAATATTCACTTTATATATATGCACATAAAATTGTTCATAATAGCATAATCAACATATTTCTAGACATATGAAAGATGAAGAGTAAAACTTAACCCTTTTTCTACTTTATTCCTTAAATCACATAAACAAAAAAATTATATTTCACTTTGAATTCACCTAACCAGAATTTATCACTAATCAAAAGAATATACAAACATAGAACTTAGCAATAATAAAACCATGATTTATATTAGAGGTAAAGCACACAAATAGAAGATAAAGCATCCATTAAATTTATAATCAAATGGTATTTTTGGCAAAATGGTACAAACAACAAATATGGATAAAAATATTCAAAAATAAAAATAAATTTACTAGCTTTGGAAAATATGATGCAGTCAATGGAACAAAAATGAGAAGTAGAATAATGAAAAGCATAAACGTTCATAAAACCTTATTCTACTCATAACAGACAATATTCAAACCAAAAAGTATGGCAATCCTAAGTTGATAAAGATGAATGTTATTTGATTTATCTAAAAATACATATGCAACTGCATGTATTTATTACTTTTTTCTTTTCAATAATAAAACCATGATTTATATTAGAGGTAAAGCACACAAATAGAAGATAAAGCATCCATTAAATTTATAATCAAATGGTATTTTTGGTAGAATGGTAGAAACAACAAATATGGATAAAAATATTCAAAAATAAAAATAAATTTACTAGCTTTGGAAAATATGATGCAGTCAATGGAACAAAAATGAGAAGTAGAATAATGAAGAGCATAAACATTTATAAAATGTCATTCTACTCGTAACACACAATATTCAAACCAAAAATATGGCAATCGTAAGTTGATAAAGATGAATGTTATTTGATTTATCTAAAACTACATATGCAACTCCAAGTATTTATTGCTTTTTTCTTTTCAAAGATGCTGAGAGAGGTGAAAATTCATGATACGAAAGGAGAATTATTCTAAACTGCAAATTGCAATGAACATGATCCTCAATGCATGCTTCAAAATAGATACCCTATTACATTTTCAAAGAAAATGAAAACATGTATAAAAATATATCTAAAGCAAAATTGGGGAAACCTTGCATAGGTAATAAAGAAAATAACACTTAATCTAGATGATCACCCAATACAAGTTTCCATCGAATTGGAGATTTATAGAAAACCTAAAGCATTTTTGAAACATTATTTTGCATCTGGATCACAACACTATTTAATCTTGCTAGGTTGTTTGAAGGACTACATGATACTAAAAAAACAGAACAAAAAAGACAAAAACATGGGGCACACTTGGCCTGTTGTTGAAATTCCCTTTGTAGAAGCTTTATTACTGTAGCTTACCCAAGATTTGGACCCATGTGGTCGTGACTTGCTCTGAGCTTCATACCCTTTTGATTTTTTGAAAAACCCCTTGTCTAAAAAATCCCTTGTCATTATTGGAAAACCGCCACACATGTGTTATTCACTTTTCTCCATGTTGGATGTCATGCCTCTATTCTTCAATTCCCTCCCCTATTCTTTGATTCTTTTGTTTGTTCTATTCTCGTCCTCGAAGCGGAGGAATTTAGATACGATGGAGAAGCCTAAAAGAAAAGAAAATGCATAGGGAAAATGTGGAAGGAAATAAAAAATGTATTTTTCAATTATTTTTTATTTTCTTAATTTAAGACAATTAGAAAATTAAAAAAAAAGTAATACTTTTCTCTTAAATTAATTCTTAAAACCCCTTTGTATGTAGTAGTGTGCTAAGTTTTCTTATAAGAAAATTGGGCAATAAAATATTGGAAATATGAGATTAGATACATCAACCTCCTCAAATCGATGAACAAAACATAGTAAGGCCCAAAATATCATTGGCCCCTGAAAAGGTAATCTGCAAGAAATACATAATGGAGAAAAAATGAAAAACATGGATTTGTTGTTTTGAAGTAGTATATTGATGCTATTGTTCGATTATGAATGACCTTGCTCTGCTTTGACATACAATCATCCTCTATAGGCATAATAAATGAGAGACACAAGTGAGACAGGCTTTGTGTAGGCGGAGAATGTGAAACATAGATTGTAAATGAGTTCCTATAGCTTCTCTAGACTGAAGTTGTTTTCGTTCAAGTGTGTTATAGTGACTACACAAATAGAAGTTAGGATCTAAGGGGTGAACAATTATAGTGTCCACAACAATGCTAGGAAGGACATTACCCACTGCTATTTTCTAGAATATCCTTGTGTGAGGCCACTTCTATGCTAGTATGAAAGTGACTTTCAAATTATAACCTTTTTTTATCTGCTTGAATGCATCCGTCAAAGCTTCCAACTCTTTCTTCAACCTGTAAATACACAAAAAGAAGGGAAATGTTTGTCATATAGGGGTTTTCCTCAATTGAATTCTATGAATAGTGTTTCCTCTTTCACTATGGAAAAATGTTAATGATGAAAACCTTAATAGAAAGGAAGGAAATGATGAGTGAACACAATTGTTGCAACTCAATATCCTTCAATGGCTTCTTTGAAGGACTCAAGTCATACACATCTATTCAAAATTTTGGATCTTGCTTGATAGATTTGCTTGAGTGCTTAAATGCTTGAAGACCTACAACACTTGTTAGCCTCAACAAGATAGCATGAACACCCTTAAACTTTGACATGATATTAGGATCTTCAATTGCTACTACAAATTACTAATAGTGTTGATCTTGAATGCTCAACTATGCTCTTAACAATAATGCTTGATCATAAGTTCTTCTCTAAATTGTGTTCTAGTTTCAAATGATAAAATGACTAAGGATTTATACATGTTTATCCAATTTCATGAAAATTAGATTATAAAAACCAAGACTTCCAATTTGAATTGGACATTAAAATGTTTCCAAGAACATATTTAAATTTGGGTCCTAAGTCAAATTTCTAGGACACACATGATCCAAGGGAATTTAATGATTGAATACATTTGTTTAGCGTTGGTTTCCCTTTCAAGAAAACAGTGAAAATTGGGCTATGGAATGCATAATTTTCCAAATTAGATGCTTAATTAAGTCCAATAAATTAGGGACCATACCATAATGTGAAATTGTAAAGGTATACATTTTTTTACACTACACCACCCTACAATATTAGGCAATCATAGCTTAGAGTCTTAGGCCAATAGTATGCTTGGACATGACCATCTTTTGTAAGATCACCTAATAATAGTCTATGCTAGTATGCATTTGATCCCTAATATTACATCTACATATGAATCACCAAATAATAGAGCATATATTATGTGGTGACATATTTGTCTTGTAGGTTTATGCTTTCTAAAATATTTATGTCATAGGATTATATTTTTTATAATGCATTTGTGTTGTATTTTTTTAATTTAACATGTTTATATAGTAGATCTTACCCTAGAGGCAAAGATTCTTCATTCAAATATTTTGTTGTATACCATCTTCATGGTGTCTCATTTTTTTATTATTCATATTCGACTTGCAATATTATTGTTTCTATAATATTATGGGCTTTACAACAGTGGCAATTGACGGACATTCTTTATCATGATTGCTCGGATGATTCACGTCCGCTCCAAAATACACAGTATGTGGTTTCTGATTCGGTGGGTCTGGAAACAGAGCTACATTGCTCTCGCCTTCCTTGGCATTCACTTTCAGAGATAAATTCGCCAAATATTGGGAAGTGCTATCTTGTCTTACAGATTTTTCCCAGTTTTGATACAGGCAGCATTGTGTTGCCAGGCCTATTTTGGTCTCGCAGAAAAGCTTGATGCTTTTGTAACCAAGGTGCTTGTGCTACATTATACAGATTAAAAGCTCTGGCTTCTCGTTTCTTTCGTCGAGGATTTTCTCTAGTGTGCTCTCCAGCTTTACCTCATCGTTTAACGGGTTCTCTAGTAGACCTTGCGAGAACAAGGGCCTTACTGTGATATCGATACCTAGCTGCTGGAACCTTGTTACCATTTCTTCTTTAAACTTCTCTACCACATTCATAAGCTTCTTCCACTTATTTGAGAAAAGTATGATTCCCCAATTATTAATCTTTTTCCCTTCGAGAACAGTTTTACCATTCATGTTCCATTGCCAATTATTAATCTTTTTCCAGTAGAAAACACTTTTACCCAGCATTAGCTTAGGTGCGTCTAGCATGAGTGTTGTCACTTTGGTCATTTCGGTGACCACCTTCATCTTAAAATCAGCAAGGTACGGACCACTGCACTAACCACAAGTACAAAAAAATATTATTGGATTAAAACCATCAGTGTCACCAATGCTACCTTGTTATCTGTGAATAATTTTACTCAGTAAGGTCTCAACCTCCAAACATCTGGAAGCTCGTGACAATTTCACTAAAATCAGCTGAAATAAAATTATAGAAAAAAGAACATAAAAACAAAAAAATCAAAATATATTAC
The DNA here is from genome assembly GCA_007258455.2 of Sequoia sempervirens. Classification (NCBI taxonomy): domain Eukaryota; kingdom Viridiplantae; phylum Streptophyta; class Pinopsida; order Cupressales; family Cupressaceae; genus Sequoia; species Sequoia sempervirens. Next base: position 230,014,922 of record VDFB02000015.1, read on the forward strand.
TTATTTTTTCTTCTAATATTAGTTCTCAAATATTGGATTAAAATTACAAATTAAAATGTTAAAAAGTGAGCTTGTTAAATGGTATTATTATTTAGATGGACGATAGATTGGTGACAAAGAGGTCAATAGTTGAGTTGGTAGAACAAATGGAAGGTGCTAGATTCAAGTACAAGCTGATATATATGAATTGTAGTTAAAATATGATATCATAGTAAAGATAGAAACCCCAAACATTTGTAGTGTGGTTTAAAGGGCTATTGAAAATAAGCCAATATCCGAATGAGCCAACAATATATTGATAAAAATGAACTAATAATTCAGTTGGTAAAACACTCCACCACAAATAAGTGATCTTATATTTGAACGATAGCCAGTCCATATGAATTATACCTCAACAAAATCTAATAAAAACAAAATATAAACAGATGAATTATAAGATTATATAATTAAACTATCTGTTGTTCGCATAGAGTGATTGTTAAGCCACCATTCAAATTTTAAACATTGCCAAAACTAATTAATGAAAACTTACCATGTTGGTCCTTCGTTTCTCATGATTTGATTGATTTCTTCCCACATCTCAGACGGCTTCAAAATGTCCATCCACAGCTTTTTTTCTTGTTCAGACTTCAAATTATCCTTAAGAACCCTCTGCCATTTACAAATCATATAGAATTCCATAGGAACAAAAATTTGTTCACTAAGCTTCTTTCTCAGGTCCAAACAAGGAGGCTCTACATTGATAATCGGTACGTTATAATACTTCTTATAGTAATGAATAATGCTAATTTTATCTTGCCGTTCTCCAATTCTAAACTCGATCTGTTTGGTCATTTCTTTAGTGAGTCCCACCACAGTGAACTTTTGTTGTGACTTCCTATGAGAGACTCTCACCTTCAAACCTCTCAGAGCTCTTTCAACATTTCTTCATTGAGTACTATCGAGAGGGCAATTTTTCTATAATTTCACAATTTTGTTATTATTCAAGTAGTCCAGAACCCTAATTTCCGTGTAGAAGGCCACAACGGAATAATCCACATTAAGATTTAGTCCCTGACCTGTAGGTCTGAGACTCATTGAAAACCCTTTTGCAGTAGCAACGCCAAACTCATTGCCAGCCAGTTCTTTATGAAAACCTCATCCCATAACTATGTAGCTTTTTCTGGGATGCTCCTTTACAACCAGATCCAACCTTTGCAACAACTCATGTTTCACGGTCACATTATGAAGATGGTGCCTAATTCTCACTGGCGTCTCCCTGCTCAATTTCACAATATATTCTTTGACGTCATTGTCTTCGCCTTTAGAGAGCTCAACTTGAAAATCCTTATCATGTACCAATTTAACCGGACTGTAAAGATTCGTTGTGCCATCATAGACAAGCCTTGTATTATAGAAAAATGTGTGATTCTCTTCAATGGCATTGTTCATAATGACTCTTATCTTCCATAGACATATTAGTCTAGCTTCCAGAATCCTGTTGAAGAGGTGCACGTGTTACATCCACTTGGTAACCAATTATCTCTTGCTCGGGCAGGAATTCGACCTTGAAATGATTTACCAATAGATCAATCTTCACCAGAGGTAGGAGCTTGTTCGCTTGAACTTCCTTTCGTTCTCCCTCGACCCTTTCTTTGTCCGACTTGCTGCCTATTATCTCTATTGTCCATGAATTTTTTTTGAGATTGTTGGCTTGAATTTCCTTTCGTCCTCTCTCGACTCTTAGTCTGATTTGCTGCCTATTATCTCTATCATCCATGAATTTTATTTGAGCTTGTTGCTTGAACTTCCTTCCATTCTCCCTCGACCCTCTCCCTCGACCCTTTCCTGGTCTGACTCGCTGCCTATTATCTCTATCGTCCATGAAATTTATTTGAGCTTGTTGGCTTGAACTTCCTTCCATTCTCCTTCGACCCTTTCTTGGTCTAACTCGCTGCCTATTATCTCTACCATCCATGAATTTATTTTCTCTTGAAAAAATTTTTCCCTCTGCCCCTCTATTAAACACAGCAAAACTTTAAGTAAATGCTTTCGCAAACTTCAACTGGACCCGGGGAGATGACAAAGGGGATTTCTTTGTTTTCTGCAGAACAACAAAGGGAAATATATAGCCAATCAAAATTCATTCGTTTCATTTCACATTCCGAGTAGTGTGCCCTAAAATGGATGGGGTCTTCTTGGTTTCATTTTTTTTAAAATGGGATGTACGAATACTCTTCATATTCACACATAACAACTTTCATAGTATATTTTGATCAGTTTTAAAAAGTTACAATTTTATCGTTTGTGATTAGTGGCTATTTGTCTCTAATCTATTATTTAAATTTGTTTCGTCTAGGTTATATTAATCAATGCGTGAAGGTTATGCTTTGACTCTCGTCTTTTATGTGTTCATAGCCAAAGGTTTTGGGTATCTTCTAGTTGATGTTGTCTAATTCACTTGTTTAATTCATGAATAAACATTTTGTGTTAAATTAGTAAAATCTGTTTTGCAGTTATCATTGGGAATGTTTCCCATTGTATCTTTGTTTTTACTATTTTCTAGTTTGGGCAGTTTCCCTTTGTTTTTTGTTTTAGTTTTTGTGCTGGGAAAGTTTCCCATCTTGGCTGTAGAAGATTTTCATAATTTTCTATAAATATTTTCTCTTTTTTATCAATAAAGTGTGAAGACAGTTAGCAACATTTTTCTGAGTAAATAAAAATTATATTCTTTGCTTCTATAAAAATTTTATCACAGTCTCATTATTGAATATTGTAATTTTTGGTTTTTATTGTGTACTCGCATTTGGATTTTAGTTTATTGCTTTTAACATATGGTATTAGAGCAGGTTTGAAATGGCAATGAATGCTAATAGTACACAGTTGCAAATTCCTAAATTTAATGCAAAAAATTATGATTTTTGGAGTTTTCAAATGAAGATTTTGTTTAGATCATAGGAGCTATGGGATCTTGTGCAGAATGTGTATTTAGAACCGGAAAATGCAACAACATTAGCAACACCCACACAAAATGAAAGGAATTTTCTGGAGAATAATCCAAAAAAAGATAAGAAAGCATTATTGTTTATTGTGCAGGATCTTGATGAAACTCTCCTTCCAAGATTTACAACTATTTCAACAGCCAAAGAAGCATGGCATCTTCTTGCACAATCATTTCAAGGTACAGAAAGAGTAAGAACAGTCCATTTACAAATGCTTAGAAAAGATTTTGAAATTTTACAAATGTTTGATTCTGAAAGTTTAGGAGATTTCTTTACTCGCACAATGGGGATAGTTAATTAGATAAAAATAAATGTTTAGATTATGAATGATCAAAAAATTGTTGAAAAGATTTTAAAAAGTTTTCCTACAAAATATGATCCTATAGTTATAGCTATTGAAGAATCAAAAAATCCAACCACTTTATCTGTAAATGAGCTTATGGGTTCACTGTACATAGATGAGCAAAGAGTAAATAAATCAGCAAAGGAGCCACTTGAGAAAGCTTTAAAGAGAAAAGTATCATTGAAAGAAAAATAAGTTGCACCAAAATAATCTTTAGCACAAAGAGGAAGAGGTAGAAATTCAAGAGGAAGAGGAGGATATTTTTCAACAAAGAGGCAGAGGTCAAAGAAGCAATAGAAGTGATGAAGAAAATAGTAGTTACATTCAAGCAAGAGGTAGAGGCAAAGAAAAATTTTAGCAAAGAAGTAGAGGTTTTCAGAGGTATGATAAATCATCTATTCAATATTATTATTGTCAAAAGTATGGACATATTGCAGCTGAATGTAGAAAAAAGATTGCAAATGAAAGTAAATAGGAAGCCCAATATGCAAATGAAGGTGAAGGACATGAAGGATATGTCTTGCTAACATGCAACACAAAGGAGGAAGTAAATGATGAAAAATGGTATGCTGATAGTGGGTGCAGTAATCATATGATAGGACACAAAGAGATGTTTCAGAATTTGAATGAGTCCATCAAATTTGAAGTAAAGATGGGAAATGATACAATTGCATCAGTCATGGGGAAAGGGAGTATATTAATCACAACAAAACAAGGTGAGAAAAAATATATTGGTGATGTATTTTATGTACCAGGCTTAAAGCATAATTTGTAAAGTGTAGGTCGACTTTTGCAAAAAGGCCGCACTATCAAATTTGAAAAGGGTTCATGCATTATTGTTGATGGTAAAAGCAAGATGATAACCAAAATACTCATGACTACCAATAGGATATTTTCTCTTACTATCAGAAACAATATGCATTTAAGTTTCAGTGATCTTGTAAAAGATACACAGTGGTGATGGCATCATAGATTTGGTCATTTGAATTTTGGTGGACTAAATATTTTGCATAAAAAGAACATGGTAATAGGTTTACCACTTATCCAAAAACTAGACAAAGAATGTGAAGGTTGTATTGTTGGAAAGCACCATAGAGAACCCTTTCCAATAAGGGATTCCTGGAGAGCTTCAGAGCCATTGGAGCTAGTTCATTCAGATCTATGTGGTCCAATTCAGGTTACTTCATTATCTGGTATGAGATACTTTTTGACACTTATTGATGAATATAGTAGAAAACTTTGGGTTTATCCTTTGAAAAATAAATCAGATACTTTCAAGAAACTCAAATAATTTAAAGAATTAGTTGAAAAGCAAAGTGGTTATTTTCTCAAAATTTTAAGGACTGATAGGGGTGGAGAGTATATTTCTCATGATTTTCATGATTTTTGTATTGAAAATGGCATAAAAAGGTAGCTAACAACAAGGTATACACCTCAGCGAAATGGGGTAGCTGAGAGAAAAAAACAAAACAATTTTAAATATGGTAAGGAGTATGCTTAATGTTAATAATTTACCAAAATATTTTTGGGTAGAATTAGTTTGTTACATGCAGGTTATATTTTGAATAGATGTCCTACAAACTCAGTTTGGAGCATGATACCAGAAGAAGCCTAGGGAGGATACAAACCCCAGGTAGATCACCTAAGAGTTTTTGGTTGTATTGCTTATTCTCATGTTGTAGATGCACTTAGAAGTAAATTGTATGATAAGGCATAAAAATGTATCTTTGTTGGGTACAGTGAAGAATCTAAGGCATATAGGTTGTACAATCCTGAGACAAAAAAATTGGTGATAAGTAGAGAGGAAAAGTTTCTTGAAGATTAGGAGTGGTGTTGGAATTTGAAAGAGAAATATCAGCAAGTTAACATTCAAGATGAAGTTGCAAATCAACAACAAATTTCAGTTGTTAACACAGGAGCTAGTAGTAGCATTCAACAATCAACACTAAAAAGAATCTCTTCTTCATATCCACCAATTCATAGTCATGTTTCATCAAATAGTTCTCCATCATACACCTCAGTATCTCCAAAAAGGTGGCAAAAAACAAGGAGCTTATTTGACATATACCAAGAAACAACAAAGGTAAATGAAGATACTTGTCATTTTGCATTTTTTGCTAATAGTGATCCTATTACTTTTGAAGAAGCTATAAATGATGATAGATGGGTTAAAGCTATGAATGAAGAAATTTCAGCCATAGAAAAGAATCAAACTTGGGAAATTATAGATCTCCCCAAGCATAAGAAGCCAATTGGAGTAAAGAGGGTGTATAAAACAAAGTACATTGAGCAAGGTAAAGTGAATAAATACAATATTCTTGTCAAATATAGAGGTTCACCACACTAAACTTTACATTATTTTGTTATTTTCCCATACCATACTCTAGCTATAATGGTGAATTTGATGAACTAATTGCAAAATTAGTTGCAATGGTCATATGAAAATTAGATCCTAATATACTCTATGTTGATTGTGATAAGAAAAATTCATTCTAGCCTTGATTGAAGAGTGGTCAAGAACATATATTCTTGCTTGAAGGTTTGGTGACAGTCCATGAGGCTACATGGCTCATTATGGAAGGGTGGAATCCAGGATTCATTGTGTTTTATTTTATATATCTTATGTACACATCTCTATGTTTTTGACATAAGATTCAAACATAATTCATATATTTCAGGCTATTGTTGTGATGGAATAAAATAGTTAATGTTAATCCACTTTCTCTTAGGTTCCATTGGACATTGCTTTTGATGAGGTCCTCTTCAAAAGGTTGTGTTCTTTCAATTTTCAAAAATGATTTGTTGAGAGAAGATCAAAAAGCTCATTGATTATTGCTCTCTATCTTAGCCAACATTCTTTTATTTTCTATAGGGTTCTCTTGTACATGCTATATTATTTAAATTTTTCATAGGGTGCTATTGTAAATCCAAGATTCTTTGAATATTTGTTAAGGTTGTGTTCTAAAAGAGTACATTTTCATTGTTCAAACGAATCCTTCTTTTATACAATATATGTTAAAATAGTTTGATATATGGCTTTTGGTTTGTGGTTTTGGTTGTGGCACAATGGAATAAAATAGTCATTCCTATACGCTTTGTGTTAGCTTCAATTGGGTATTGTTGATTACAATTATGTTGCTTAAGCTATATTGTTTCATTTTGCAGAAGGTGTTGTTGAAAAGGATCTATTTTATGGGTTTCATTTTTTGGTTATGGTTGGAACAAAATAAAATAATAAATTTTATTCATTCTATGTTTAGTTACATTAGGTATTATTAATTTTTTTCTCTTTCTTACATATTTGGGTATATTTTAATATCAATATATATATGTAAGAATTAAATTATTTAGGTTATGGAGTTTTTGTCTATTATTATTGTATAGCTTGGGCTATATTGTGGCTTTTTGCATCTGATTGGCTATTGAAAACAATCTTTTTTCATTTATGGCTTTCATTTTTTTGTTATGGTTGGAACATAATAAAATAATTAATGCTATTGATTCTATGTTTCGTTACATTATGTATTACTAATTATTGTTCTCTTCCTTGTTGCATCCTTGATTTGGTGCTCTTGTTTGTTAGTCTTTTATAGTTTTTATTTCTCTCTCTAATGCTATCATCAATCTTGCTCTCTACCTTGCGCTTTATTATTTCATCTCTAAATTGTTCATTCAATATACTATCTATCACTATGCCATGCTCTAGCCATCCTCTTCCATGAGAGATTTTGAACTCTCCCAGCCTCATTGCCCGCATGTCCCCTCCCTAGATTCTAAACTCTCCCAACATCATTGCCTACATGTCCCCTCCCTTTCAGGTACATCTCTTCCTATCAACTCATTGTTTTGTGTCTCTACATGGAACTACTAGTTTATATACTCAATTATAACATGAAGAATTAGAAGGCAAGAAGACGTGTATCAGACTAGGTTCTGGAGCATGTAAATTGATGGTTGCTCGCCAATTTTATTTATTTATCATGTTTTCATCTTTAATTAAAGAGAGCTTTTCTTCACTGGCATTAAAGTATTAATTCCTAGTTTTTGAGGAAGAAGATTGAAACAAAAGTGTGGTATTTGTTTAATGTAAACGTATACATATTTTTTTTTGTTATAAAGTGACATTAGTAATTTGCTTGGTTGACTTGTTTCTATATTTTAGAACTAGTGAAAGTCAGTCTAATAGAGAATAAACCTCAATTATTTTTATTTTAAGAGCTTTCATGAGTAGAATAAGTCATGAGTTTCCACATTTTTTTTATCACTATCATTATGACCTAGTTAGCCTCGACTCACTCCATTCATCCCCCATTAAATGCAGAAATTTCTATGCAACTAACAAAATGGGCTTGATTTGACCATTTGATAGTATATATTAATTAATTAAAAATACAGAATAGAATGTATTCCTTATTTTTAATTAATTCATATATACTATCAAATGGTCAAATCAAATTCATTTTGCAAGCTACATAGCCAATTCCATTAAATGCACTAAATGCTAGTATAATATCGTCATTAGATCTTATCATTTCAATTATACCCATCATCATTGTAGTACATATGCATGCACACCTGGCATATTAAGGACCACACATCTTGTTTCCCCTTCACAAATGGGTAAGGCAGACTTAATTTTCAATAACGTATGTCCATTCAGGTCACCAACTTGATCCATTTATATAAAGGTCCTTCACTTCTAACTTAGTGAGCATCTTGCTTTCTCTGATTGCTTTGAGCAAAGAAAAATTCATGGTTGTCTAGGTGGAAATCCTTGCCCTGCTATTCCTATATGTGGGTGTGCTTAACCTTCTTGCAATCCCTACTATGGTATCTTACTTTGAACTACTCTTCACTTGTCTATCATAATAGTACTATTATAATAGCTTCCAAATTGTATGTAGTACGTTGTGTATTTCCTTCTTCAATCTTTCGACTCACATTCATCAGATAGAGAGAAGAATTGAGAAGTAATTGCTAGACATTGTTTCTCTTGATTCACGTGAGTCACTTCTATGATTTATTTATTCAATTTATCTCTTAATTATCTTCTTTAACTATCTCATCCTAATTTTTCATAATCCAGTCAATTTTTTTTACATTTTAAGAGTCCTAAGAATCAAATGAGTTTTCTATTTGGGCATGTTTGAAGGGGAAGATGTGATCATAAAATTTGTATTAGTTCAACATGTCAATATTGGACAAGTGTTTAAAATTGTTGGAAACAGTTTTGAGCTAGGCAATTGGGAGCCTACTAATGTGGACAACATGACAGACTCCTGGTGATGCCTGTGCCAAATTTGTGGTATGTTTTGTTTCTCTTCTTCAATATTTTCTCTTGTCTATTTTATTGGTTCTGGGAAAATTCACCATGAAAAAAATAATCACCATGAAAAATTCAACACATACAATTCATGATGGTGTTTTTTTTATGAAGTTAATTTATCATGACAATGAATTTTATGATGAATTGTTGATAATAAATTTTCCTGAAACCATTTTATCGAAGGAGTTGAGCTGAACATCATAAATTTATGGGTCTTAACTACATTGGTTTCTTATTTATTTTGTTAAAAGACATTGACAAAGGGAGTAGCATACCAATACAAACCAATGGTGGTGAGCTTTGTAAGTGGGGACAACATGTGCTGGGTGCCCGACAATAACCATGACTTAATGGTGTTAGAAGATTATTCAAAGTTTGATTATGTGGAAATAGTATTTTGGAAGTTGTATGTAGTTACAATTGTCATTCTACTACTGCTTGCTTCGTCATAGGGAGGATCTTGGGACCTATTCGCGAGGTTGTGTGATAATATATATCTAATGATGTAGTACATGAAATTGATGATCTTTCTTTATGTCTATTGATACAATAAGCATTGTATTGCTTATGTATATTATCTATCTTATGAGGAAAAATATGTAACTAGGCCTTTTCTTAACACAAATTTATGTGATATTGGGTTAGTATCATATGTGTTTTTAAGTTCAAATACATGATTTTTTAGCTGATAGGCTATATTATGTGTGAGATTCTACTGGGAAGTTGTTTCACACTGGATTTCTTAGCTAGGAACTTTGATAGGGAAATGTGAACACTAGGAAACTTGATTCGTTCATCCTGCTACGAAGCTGCTTGGTGACCGTGATTGATTTGGGTTCATCTCATTTTTTTAAAAAAATTTCTTTGCTCGGGTTTTGTAATCAGTGGGAGGCAATTTCTTCTACCACCATTAAAAGTTTTTGTTTTGCTAGGGTTTTGTAATCAGTAGGAGGTAATTTCTATGACCACCATTGATAGGAGTAGGCATTGGTAGGGTTTTTTTATTCCGTTTTCTTATAGAATCTCCATAAAAAAATTCCCATTTTGTGTTTCAACATTTTTCCAAAGGTGCCTCCGAATGGGCTTTCTGAGGAAGCAAGAAATATGTTGCTTTATCAAAGAGATTGTATAAACTATATATTCAAAGCTACAAAATCAATTAATGAGTAGATTTTATCTGAAATGGAGGTTCCAGAGGTCTTCTGGGATACACTTCCCAAGGTAATGATTCACTTGGATGTGGATGAATCCAATGGTTAGGACCACTGCATTATTCTTGATAAGCACTGGTGTATTGCGTTTGCAATTTGCAGTTCTCCTAATCCACTAATTTTTTTGAGTTTTAGACATCCATCGAGAACTTTTTGTTTTCAGATTTGGGGAAAGGAAATGTATAGCTTTGCTTCTTTCCAAGAAAATAAGATTCATCTTTGATATTCCACTTACTAGAAGTTTGTTTTCTCCAACTATAGTTAATGAGGGAGTTCCATCTTTGTTCTCGTTCGATAAGCTTCCAACTAAACCGACAAGAAAGAAAGAAAGAGAATAAAAAACATGCTCCTAAATCAGATGGGATGTACCTAATGTTTTCTTGATACTATATCCCTATTTTTTACCTAAGTTTGTGTCCATGTGCTCTTGATTTGGAAATTTTTAATCTTCGTTATCTAGCAGTGGAAAATGACCAAAACCATCTTTACTAGATGAACAATCAGAATCGTCTTTTTCTAGGGATAAGGAGTCTATACAAAAGCCCTTGCTATCCATACTCCAACTCTTAAATACTTCGTCTACCATCCCTAGATTCATTATTTTTCATGAATAGAATCCAACATTAATTCAACTCTCTATTCTACCAAAATACCTAAAGACCATCAATACACATTGAATCACTTACCACTACCAAATTATCAACACATTTTAACCAAATAATTGGAGGAATAGACTCAAGATGTTTACTTTCATTCTCTTCAAGATCCAAACTGAGTCCCTTGTTTCCTCGACAACATCCTAACCTATGCATCTTGTTTAACAACCACCCTTTACAAGCCCCATGGGAAGCTCTAATTGTATAATTATTAGAAAATGATATTTTCATCTGCTATGATGGGTTGCTCTTCCTAAAGAAGGTTGAGATGGTTTTCTTGTTAAATTATACTTATGTTATTATTTTGTATTGGTTGTTAATTATTTTGATATGTATGCATGATAAATTGTATCTTCTACCTACCTCTGCTCCTGTAATCCATTTTGGTCCATTTGTGTCTATAGTAAAAAACAATCTAATATAAATAGTAAATTGGAACAGAACTACTTAGAAATGTGTCAAGTTTGAGAGCATTTTTAATGTCAATTTCCTTGGATTTTGAATCTTTAATCAATTTTACTAGATTTTTCCTTTAACTGGATTTTTTTGCATCCCCTAAAATGTGCCAAGTTTGAGAGCATTTTTACTGCCATTTCCCTTGGATTTTGAATATTTAATAAATTTTACATAGTTTTTCCTTTAACTACCTCTTCTTTCATCCCTTAAAATCTATCAAGTATGAAAGAATTATCTGACATAGTACTTCCTTGTAGAAATCAACCATGACATTTGTTTATAACAAATGATGGATCACTATTTAACACTTTGAACATTAAGAGTGGAAATACCAACTAGTTTTGTTATAATTTCTAATTTAATTTGTTTCCCATGTGGTGCACATAATCAAAGACATTGAAAATCACACAAACCATATTACAGAATTTGAAAGACCAAATAGCTCAAGGAAAGTCGGTAAGTAGGGCTAAAGCGGGAACTAGAATATCTACTATGTTTGAAGAAGAAGGTGGAGTGGATTTAATAGTTACCTACAACTTAGGACATTTTTGAATGGCAGGAAGAGGTTCCCTAGTTGGTTTGCTTCCTTATGTAGATGCCAATGCAGTGGTAGTGGAGATGGCTAATGAAGTTCTCCTAGTAAGTTCAAATATATTAAATTAATCATACATAAATTTTTATCTCTTTGCATAGGGCATGAAAGGAAATGTACATAGAAGAAGAGAGTAGGTTTTTGGTTGAAGGGTATGTGCAGGATCATCATGCAAAAAATAGGCCCTTAAGTGGCAAAAAATTTAGAAAAATCAGTGTTAGGCAACTTGACGTAAATATTTGAATAAGTTATCTATATTATTTCAAAAATATGTAAGAATAGAATTTGTAAAAAATTGAATGTAGTTTCTAAAATACTAGGTTTATTTAAAAATAAATAAAATCTATTTGGTGAAAATTTGAAATTTCAATGCAAGAGTATTTAAATTTCAGTGGAAAAATAAGAAGTGGTGTCCGCTGACTACCCTAACCATAATAAATTAATAATATTTTTTGTAAGATTTTATATATAAGTAGAGGACTCATGTCTGATGTGATGCATATTTTGTAATTTTTTCCAAGTAAATAATTAATTATGATTTTTTATTACAACTTTTAGAAAATATAAAAACTTGTATGTCCTACCACCTTAACTTGGTCAAAAATTCATGAAATTTAATTTTTCTTTTTAATCCTATAGTATGTGAAGCATAGAATGTGACGATGTTTTGGATTCAAAAAATATGATACCGCTTGAAAGTTATAGATGTTTTTCAATCAGCCTATCGATTAGGACTTTAGTCGTAATTCTAATAGAAAATGAATAATAATTATTTATTAAATTTAAATTAAATAATAATTTATATTTTTGGAAATCTGAGAATCTCCTCTAAAAACCCTTTTCGTTTCATTAATTTTGGGTAAAAAAAAGTCGTCAACCACATACCCCCATAATATTGCCACTTTTTGGCGCACCATGATCCTGCACATACCCTGAATATTTGTATATTCACAAGATAAGTAATTATTGAATTATTGATGTCTTAGGTTATAAAGTGAGTACTAGTTCTAGTAGGTGTTTGTGGCACAAATCCATTTCATCGAATGGATTACTTTTTCGGCAACTTGAATCCATTGGTTTTATAAGGCTTCAAAAAATTCCAACAATTATTTTATTTGATGGAAACTTCCACCAAAATTTAGAAGAGACTGGCATGGGATATGGTTAATATCCTTTTATTTGCGGATCATATTCTATATTACCACCATATTTAGTTAGTTCAAATAGAATGAATGATGACCTAATCTTCTATTGTTATTTATTATCACCTTAAATACAAGAAAAACTCTTTAAATTACAAGCCTAAGACATTTTCTCTTTGTATTTTACTAGGTCAACTATTATATTCCAATCCTCTTAAGTGTTGCATATTGTTAAGAAATCAAAGTGGTAATGTTACATCTAAAATTTATCAAGAATCCTTCTGAATCATATTTCATTCATAGGTTGGAGGTGGAAATGATCCATAAAGCACACAAATTGGGTCTTCTGACTGTTGGAAAATGATGCATGAGCCTCGTCATTTAATTGAATATTTCATGCAATTGTAACTATCATGTAACTGTTTAATAAATATTTGTATCTACATGTTATTGCATGTTGATTGTAATAGTCATGTGCATGCATGAACTATATTTAGAATTGGTATACAAAACCTTTGTAAAGAGAGGTCATATGTAATGAATTTATATTTATGAAAGGAATAAGATGCTCCTGTGTTTTGTGTGTAAAAGAATTGTCCTTCCTCTATTTTTTGTGTTTTAGTGTTTGCTTGGGTTTATATTTTACAATTGGTATGAAAGAAAAGATTAGGGACAATTGATGTTGAAAGATTGTAACAACTATTTGAGAAAGAAAGCACTTTAGATCTGAAGATAAGATACCGTAGAAGGATAAAATAGAGATAGCAAGAATTAAATAAAGAAGCCAAGATTGTTGTTTGAAGTTGCAGATATTTAAGCTGCTAAAATTCCTAAGATCTGGACTCAAAAGCAAAGGAGATCATTGCAAGGATTTTCCTCAATCAAAAGGATATTTTTGGTGTTCATGTTGTTTTGATCTATAGTGTTTGCAGATACTGTAGGCTATACAAAAGAAGATTCAACCCTAAAGTTAGATGTTGGTATTTTGAATTAGTGTGTAAGTCATGATAATTGCAGAGGTATATTAAGGGAGCAAGAGTTTATTAAGCTACCACTTGAGGAAAGAGTTTGAAGGAAGCCATAGAGTTTTAGAGAAAGTTTGTAGTTTTGTCTCCAAGAAAAGTGCAGATTTCAAGAGAAAGATTGTGGAGGTCCTAGAAATAAAGAGAAGCTTTAAGAAAAAAAGGCTTAGTAAGGAAGAAATAAAAGGTAAACAAATTGCATATTTGATTGTTTTTTTTGTTCATAGTCAAGAATCACTATCAACTATAGTTCTTAGAAGGAGTGTTTATATATATATTTTTAATGGGAAATATTGGTAAAAAGGTGAAGAAAGAAATTGTAAATTTAAAGTGTGAAAAAAGACAGTTTGAAAGATGAATTGGTAAAGCTAAAAAAGTGTAATTCAGAATTGATCAATAAGATAAAGGAGTTTTCAAAAGAAAGGTGTGATTATTTGTTTGAGAATGAAAATCTAGAAAATGAATTACAAAAAGTGAAAAATAAAAAAGAAGAGATAGAAACCAAATTGAAGTTGCTTGATGAGGTCAAGAAACAAAATGAAGATCTAGAAGGAAAGATAAAACTATTGGAGAAAAAAATTGAATGTTTGAGGTCAAATTCATTGTTGTGTAATGTTGCATGTGGGTATGTATAGGATCATGATGGGCCAAAAAGTGGCAATATGATGGGTAGGTAGCTGATGACTTTTTTTAACCCAAAATTGATGAAATGAAAAGGGTTTTTAAAGGATATTCTTAGCTTTCCACCAATATAAATTATGCTTTACTTTGAATTTAATAAGTAATTATTATTCCTTTTCTATTCAAATTATGACTAAAGTTCTCATTAATAGACTAATTGAAAAACATCTATAGCTTTCAAACAGTATCACATTTTTTGAATCCAAAACATGCGTCACATTCTATGCTTCACATAATATAGGATTAAAACAAGAAAAAATGAATTTCATGAAATTTTGACCAAGTTAAGGTGGTCAGACATACGAGTGTTTTTAAATTTTTAAAAGTTCTAATAAAAAAATCATAAATAATTATTTACTTGGAAAAAAATTACAAAAAAATGTGCATCAATCGGGACATGAGTCCTCTGCTTACATCAAAAATCTTATAAAAAATATTATCATTTTATTGTGTTAGGGTGGTTAGACAAACACCTACTTCTTATTTTTTCCCTGAAATTTAAGTACTACTGTATTGAAATTTCAAATTTTCACCAAATAGATTTTTTTTTAAACAAGCCTAGTAGTTTAGAAACTACATTCAATTTGCTACAAATTCTATTCTTACATATTTTTGAAATAATATAGATAACTTATTCAAATTTTTACGTCAAGTTGTCTTAACTCTAATTTTTCTTATTTTTTGCCACTTAAGGGCCTATTTTTTACATGATGATCCTACACATACCCATGTGATACAAATTGAATTGTGTTCTTAGTTTGATATGGGTGATGCAGCTAAAGTTTTTTCAGGTAAAGAATGTGAAGTTAAAGATGAAGATGTGTCTGGAATGTTTTTGTAGCATGTGAAGCTAATAAAAAATATTGTTTTGAAAAGATAAAAGGTTTGGGAAATCATGGGCAAAGAATGAGAGATCCCATTTAAAGCGAGTTGTGAGTCCAAATAATGGAGGCATGGGATATGGTGAAAGAGATAGAAATGACGTAACAAGTGTTACAGGTTCATGTAAATTAGCTAAAAGTATGGATTTTATAGAATGTTCTCATTGTCATAGGGGAGGACATAAAAAAGAGCAATGTTGGGATCTTCAGCCTTGTACAATTTGTAGGTTGAAGAATCATGTTGGAATAGAGAGTGGAATGGACAATCTAAGAAATATTGTATAAAAATTGATTATGGATAGATTGATGGATCCAATTGGAGAAAATTTGCAGGTATGTTTAAAGGGTTCTATAAATCTAAATGTTGGCATGCTAAAAGCAATAAGGTGTCATATGATCTAAGAGACAGTGAGTCTTTATATTAGAGAAAGGAAGGGAAAATATTGTGATCTAAGAGAGTCTATCTGCACATTGAGTTGCTTAGGTTCAGTTTAGAAAACTTCGGTACTGTGTTGTGAGTCTCAACATCAAAAGGGAGTATGTTAGAAAATGATACATGAGCCTCGCCATTTTATTGAAGATTCTATGCAACTGTAATTGTCATGTAATAGTAATGTGTCATGTAACTGTTTAATAAATGTTTGTATCTACATGTTATTGCATGTTGATTGTAACAATCATGTGGATGCATGAACTATATTTAGAATTGGCATGAAAAACCTCTATAAAGAGAGGCCATATGTAATGAATTTATATTCATTAGAGGAATAAGAAGCTCTTGTGTTTTTTTGTGTAAAAGAATCATCCTTCCTCTATTTTTTGTGTTTTAGTGTTTGCTTGGGTTTAAATTTTACACTAACTACTCCATATGCATTCAGTGAAGTAGAAGCTTCTACCATGGAAGATGCACTTGGTGTTGATATAATTGTGGCACACACGGGTTTGACAACTTCAGGGTCTATTAGAGCCAAAACAACCCTCTCTTTGGTTGATAATATAAATTGGGTCCAAGCAATAGTTAATCCTAACTTGAAGGTAAACCCACATGTACTTATATTGTGCCATTGAGGCCAGCTTACCAAAAGCTTTACAATCATCACTCACAAATGTTTCAAATGTGTCTATGAACTTGTCACTAAAGATATATTTTTTATCATGAAAAGGATCAACAACATGGAGGGTAGTCATTTTGAATTTCTATGCAAGAATCACCATCAAATGAGGACAAACTTGAGATGATCATAGTAGTTGTACATTAAATAATGCAATATAGTCATTTGCTTACAAGGAAGGACATCCAAGAGATTAAATGAAGGGTTTCAATGACCATGGAATAGAGAAGGATGAAAGAGAGTCCCTAGCTAGCAATAAAAATGGGAAATGACCATGCAATAAAGGATAATCCACAATACAGTGTTTTGGAAAGTGCAATAAAATGAAGAATTTTATAGAGATATGACAATCATGCATTCTTTAAGTGAAAAAATGACAAGAGGAAGATATAATGAGCATAGTTAGATAGAAGAGGTTTTCACTGTCAACACAAATAGAAACAAAAGGGTGAAGTTTTAATGTAAAGATAATGTTACTTTGAGATATGATTTTGGAGCAATCACTTCTCAAGGACAAACTAGTGACAATATATGATTGGAATAAGGTGATTATTTGGTATAGCGAGCATTGGAACTTTTGGCTTGTACCATATCCTACAACTTTTCTTTGTCATGCATTTGAGGTTCTAATTCTTGTGGTAGTCTATAAGGTGTTGATTTTTTGGAACCAACTAACCATGATGTTGTGCACATTGATTCATTAACTCAACTTTTTGAGCCCTTTGGGAAAGCTTAGTAAGGCCATTTATTCAAGACAGCCATTTATTGAAGACAACCACAAATGAATGCAATCAAAGTCATGAATAAACATCACAAGACAGTCCTAATCAAGGACTAGGTGGACGTTCATCATGTTGTTTTTTCAAGGTCATAAAGTTAAAAGTAATCTTATTAGTAAGTATGAAAAATTACCCCTACATATCAGTGATAATAGTAGTGTCAGAGTTGAAGAACTAAGAGTATAGTAGAACTCATAAAAGAAAGTGAGGATAATGAATGGTGAGAGTCACCTCAAATCTAGAAGGGAACCATATAATAATTCATCAAAATATCCCAAGTGTTAGAAGAGGTGCAGTTAAGATAATGTCTCCCCAAGAGAAAATCATCTACAAACACAGGATCAATAACATAGGAAATTATGAAAACTATTGGAGTATTCCTTGCAACTCCCCTAGCTGCAAGTGCTAGTTTATAATTCCTCCCATAAATGCCAACTAGGAATAGGCACCAAGTTTAAATATGCCTGTTCGCTCAGGATGGGAACCGAGCCTTAAGGGATGGAATGATAAGAGATTTGATTATGGGATTTTATCAGCCCTTAAGAGAACCCAACATTGAAATGACTAGGGACTTGAAGCACGAATAGTCTTTAGCACAAAAACCATCCCATTAAAAGAAATATTGTTAAAGGGGTTCTTAGTTGTATGCTTCTTAGACTATGGAAAACTGGGTATTGACAATTATTTTCTTTGCACTGCTCATTCTTTGGCATGAATGAGGTTGTTTATTTAGTGGAAATTGGCATAACGAGTTGAGGTTTAATTTTCATGTATTTCTTCAGTATTTTCATTCAGCTATTGTTTTCCTTTCTTTTTCTTAGGTCAGCAAAAATGCAACTTTTTTTGTTTCGCAAATTATGTCTGTGAGCATGAGAATCTGTAGTTTCTAACAATAGACACAATATGTTAAGCATTGTGAGAAACCAAATAAACTACTCCCTATAAAATTCATTTGAACAAAAAAATAAAATAAACAAAGCAAGAAGCAAGCAAAACATAATGAAACATTATTCTAATGATCAGACCAACATCTTATCAGGGGATTGGTGCTATTTTGATGTGGAAAATAGCCTTTTCTCAACCCATTTTGATAAGATAAATGATGAAAACTGATTTTAAGATGCTATGTGATATGATGAACAAGATGAAAGATGATGTGTGTATGAAAAAGATACTAAGATTGTGGAAATGATGAACAAGATGAAATGATAACTTGGATGAGTTGTGGAGGAGTAATACAATAGAGGAGGCCTCTATTTATAACCAAGAAGGATGGAAGAATGCCAAACATGGAGGATGTGGGACTAAAGATCCACCAATGAAAATATGCCACTTGTCAACATGTGAGATGCTGGGGAATGAGCACATTTTGGTCAATGTGCCAAAGAGGGGGAGATTTGAAATTTGAATTTGATGAAAAGATGAGTTAAATGCTAAGTTTGACTTGTGCAAGAGACATGTAAGAGACATGTAAGAGCTCTTAAATACTTTGTTGGAAGGAAAAATCCCTTTTGGAGGGATTTTCAAACTTGGAGGAATATTCCCCAAAGATGCCAAGTTGAAAATAAATAAAGATTTTAATAAATCATTTAAATGCATTGTCATGTGCAAGTGGCAAAATCTAGAGAATTTTGGAGATTAGGATTAAATTAATCAAGGTTTAATTAATTTAATGAGGGATTAGGTGATTTGACCTATTTAATTTAGATCTATGGATTAAAATAAATCAAAAGGAGATGGAAAATGATCTAGATTTAATTAAATAAATATTTGATTTATTTAATCAAAGAGGATGATGTTAGACTAAATCAAATAAATATTAATTTGTTTAATTTAATGGAATGACCTAAGAAGATTAATCAATTAAACTTGATTTATTTAATTTATCAGGTGAATATGATTTAATTAAATATGAGGAATGCATGATGTTAATTTCACATGTCTACAATGTCATTTTCTAAAACTGGGGTTAGAGTCATTCTCGTACATGATGTGTTCTTAGTGTCATTTGTGAAACTGTTGAGCATTTATATTAAATTACAAAATTATAAGGTATCTTATCAATTATTTATATCAATATAATATAAAAATAAGACCTCTACAATTTAATTATTTTAAAGATATCTTGTATATATCATAAGGAAGTATTTAATATAAATATAAAATTGTTTATTTTAATTAAATTTTATTGTGATTAGTTTCAATTTCAGTTATTTTATGAGTTTATAATATTAATTTAAATGGGTTGCTAATTATTTATGATAAATAAATATAATTATTATATTTTTTTAAGAATGTTATAAGTGGTGTTAAAATTAGTATTCTTATGCTATTTTTTTGTTTGTTTTAGGTTTCTTTCAACTAAAATGTCATGATCTGTAAATAATTAATCATTAAATTAAACATGTTTGTGTTAGACTTGATTCATAATTTTGCACTTATTTACACTTATTTCACTCTTGTTGCACTAATGGTCTATAAACTCTGCTTTTAAACTTAAAATTCACTTAGAATACATAATACTCTTCTACTTTCCTTTAAATTATTAAGAGAAATAATTAATACTCTTTACACTTAATCAAACATGAAACAGATTACATCACATGGATTATATTCTTTAAAATATCCAATTTGGAGGATAAACAATTTATGAAAGTGCTATAGTTTTTTGTTACCATCATATATTTATTTTTCAAGATATTATTGCAGCAAGTAGCCAATCTTTCCCTCTACTTGTATACATTTCTCCTACATGAAAATGATAGATAATAATATCCAAATTTTTTAGTTATCATTTAAGTGCTCATATGCAAGTGTTACTCATAGCTTTTTGATGCATAATTAAGTTTTCTAGGGTTGTATATGAAGATAAAAGATTATTATATGTTGAAATGATACTTTTATATTTTAAATTATATGTTTAAATACTAATAAAGCTGCAAAAACTAGCACATCTCCACTATATGGTTAACTCTAGTACTCTTATGTTATTATTTTCTCTACTACAATATCATCTATGTTTAATACAATTTGTATCACTACTAAAAATTTCTTTGTATCTATTTTTTTCTTCATTCATAATTTTTATTTATAATATTTTATACATCCTTTTGCATCAATTAATTTTTACTTGCTTATTGTATATCCCAAGAAAACCACTTTTCCCTTAAAAATCAGTTTTTTAGTTGTATTTTAAAATTGATCATAAAGAGTTTAAGAATGACCCTTGAAGTCCAGGTCTTTGAATTCAAATTGAAACTTTCTTGTCACATTCTATTAGATATTATGAGGTAGCATATTTCACACTTCTTTATCTATTTCAAATATATATTATTTAACTAACCATATAAAGATAAAAGGGAATCATAGAGGAGAATAATTAGATCATACCTTAATTTAAAATATAAATTAAAGAATCAAACATCCATCATCATTATATAGTACGTTTGCATATTTATAAATGGTTCTTTTGATATTTATCATGTCACTATTATTCAGTCCAACTAAAGGCTTTGGCTTAGGGTAAACCATTGAACTATCAAGTCAACAAGATCTTAAATAATGTATTTACGCACTACCTTGAAAAATATATAGCTTAGAACAAATCTTTTGGTTGATATGCTATTACATGATTTCTATGTGGCTTAAACAAAGTTCACATGTTAAATTAGGTTTGTAATAGTCATGTCTAAAATTATAAGGGCTAATATTGATTTAAATATTTTTTGTGATCTAGCTTAGATCGTAACACATTATTAATATTATGACAAATAATTAGCTAACAATACTAAATTAATTTTGAATTACATATCAAATTTTCATCTATCATTGTTCCTAGAGCTAAGTGCACCTCATCTAATAATTTAACTTCTATTTTTAATTAAATAATATATTCTATCTATATTATTAAGGTTAAAATGTAGTTAATTTAAAGTTTCATGAATCTAATTTGGTAGATAATTTATGTGAAGAAAATTTTCAATATTTTTTACGAATCTAACATTTGTACATGACATAGGGTTTCCCTTCCCTTTTTTTCTCCTTGATTAGTGTTTTAGATCTAATTTTTTTAATTACTTACAGTTCATATCCAATTTTAATATGGTTTGATTATACTCTTTTTTATTACTCATTTCCTTATTTCTTTAGCATTTTCACTTCTATTATTGATCCTTTTTTTCCCACCCTACATAACCTTGACTTGGCCTTTAGAGTTCATATTTTCAACTTATTTATGATTTGATCATTTATTTAAAAATATATATTATAAATTTATATTTTTAAATCTGTTTCCTCATAATTATCTCTATTAATCTTTTTTATTTTTTTTATTACTACCTAGTTCTCAAGACCATAATCTTAATGTAAAAAGGATTGTGACTATGTAAAACCTAATACTCTAATATAATCTAGTGATAGAGAGGAATGCTTATGCATTGTTGAGAATGAATTTAGAGATACCATGATTATGACTATGATGCTCATGTAGAATAATATATTTATCTTACTTGATAACTATATGTTTAATCACTTATCCATGGGTTCAATTTAATTGGTAATTAGCACCCCTTTTTCATACACCTATTTTACAAATACTTTTAGTGGTATTTTTCTAAAAGAAATTGAACTTTTACCATTCTCATTGTTGAAGTTTATCTTGGTTCTTGCATTCTAATCTTGGATACTACAACAAAAAATTTCTTGTAAGTGTAATTCAAAAAGTCAATTTCCATTATCTTCTAGGTCCTTTTCAAACTGTCTTGTTCCATATTGTCATCTTTCCATCTATTCACCATTGTTCCCTTCTTGATGGTAAATGTTAGGGGTTTTGGTGCTCAAAGTTGTAAGTCCTAGAATTTCTAAGGTTGGATCTTCTCCTAGATTATAGAGGTATCAAAAATTAGAAGAAAAGCATAAATCCTATGATCAAATTGAGAAACATTAGACAAATTACTAAGGTTGATAGATCCTCCTTCAAATTCAAGATGAAATAGACCAAGTTATGCCTCCCTAGAGGTGTCCCTAATAGAATTAATCACAACTAAAGATAGATAAATGGAGAAATTATGTATTAGTAAATTGTGTATGCTTAACAAAAAAATATATCACAAGATCAAGGACCAACCTATAGATTTAACCTCTATCAAACTGATAATAATATCACTATAATATTAAAGTATGTGGCTATGCAATAAATGATTGTTTCAATATAAGAATTGTTAAAAATTTCTCTAGATAATTACTAGGATAAATTATTGAATCATGAAATACATACAAGATACCTCCTATTCTTGATCTATTGGTGTATGTTGTTTTAATTTTGAGTGTATGGAGGGATATTAATTCTAGGAATAGTTATTATCCATTTTGATCATAGAGGTATCATGAGGAAAATAAATAAAATTCATAAAGGAACATGAATTATTCACAATAATGCACTACAAACAATAATATCAAGAAACTAAACATTTTTTAGTTGTTCATCTCAAACAATAAAATATTATATTAATTCAAAGAGTATATCATTACAAAGATTTATAATGACTTATATTATTATCTCATTCATATAATATTTGATTAAATCAATACTTGTAAACTAGAAATAAAAAACCCTAAGCTACAACTTATCAAAAATTCCATAAATGGAACCATGGAGATATTAACTTACAAGAATAATTTACAATATTATGCTTGTCGATATTTATATAAATTTTTTCTACTTGAATGAAAACTAGATTGTTAGGATTTAAAACCATATAAGGTCTTATGTCTTTCACTTATGTGAAATTATGAAATTAGCAACCTCTTTTCTAGAAAATGAACTATCATCTCTGTAACTTTGTTGATTTCTCTATGACTTTGGGAGTTGAGGAGAAACTAGTAGTTAACGGATCAAGCATATAAAATGAAATAATACCCCACAAATTTTACTAAAATGATGATCTAGAGATTATATTAAAACTATCTACATCAAAACTAGTAATAATTTTTATAAGAATTAGGAGAATCTATGAGATAAAAGATAAGCACAAATAAACAATGCACAATATTGTATTTAGATGACCAAAATTAGAATGATTACAAAGCCTTATATATATAGGCAAGGAAGAGGTATTACACCTCTAGGATGGATTGACAAGTACCCCATAATGTGGCACAAATGACTAGAAAATTTCCCTATAGCCATCAATCTTAGGATCACTCGGAGTGTGCAAACCAACAACCTATTTGGCCAAGTCATCAACCTTCATGCCAAGTGTTGAGTGACCTTTTAGGTGAGATGGAATGTCCTCCAACCTCAAAAAGGTAGAACATGAGGCTTACCAAATAACTAGGTAACCTTTAGAGGTCTAAAAGGTTCCACATTCAGTTAGACAGAAATGTTGTCTAACCTCATCAACCTAAGTGCACTTAAGTATAGTGAATAGATGAATTATTCACTCTAACACCCCCCTTAAGTGATACTTGGAGTGATAAAAAAAAGTGTAAATAGATAGAAATTGGTCTTAGCTAGAGGCTATGTTAGGTACCCATGTACAATGCATTCAAGCTCACAAAAGGAGAAAAAATAGAAAGCTAAGTGGGATAAAAATTTCTATCCAAAAAATAGAATTAGAAGGATTTAAGACCTTCTCAAAAGATGTTCCTTGATGATAGGAAAATGATGATGAAAACTCTTGAAGCATGTAGAATTTGTAAACTCTGTCAAAGATGGACTTGTGTTTGCTACAATCAATGAATCTCCAAGAAATGTGGACCAAGATGAGAGATACAAAACACTACATGAGTGAGCATGTGAACACTACTCAACCAATGTACACGAAGTCAATCAAACTCTATGAAGTCAAAAATAGAAATAGTACTTTGATTAGGAGTACTAGAATCTCAAAATTCAATCCACTAAAATAATCCCCCATACGAGAGATCAAGATAGAAGGTTCATGAGACCTCCCAAAAAGAAGATTCCTCCACTACTTCATTTAAAGAAGTATTTGCACAACACTGCCATAGTCCCCCCTTAATGTTAAGAGAAATAAGCAGACAACTAAAATCAAGAGTGTGCAAGGAATGTAGAAACGCACAAGAAAATGAGAAAGGGTGTGCTCGAAGACACACTCAAATGAGGTGAGAATCGCGAGGAGACATTGCTGTGATGTTAAATCATGAGGATCCAAAATTGTGATGCCAAATCAAGGCTCTACACAATCCTGCATTACACTTTATAATTCAATGTATGTAAAAAGTTTCCCCAATTTCCTCCACACATTTAGTTTTGTGACACTTTATATGAGTGCATTTACAAGCATATTTGATGTTACAAGTTCTTCAAAATTTATGCCATGAGGTGGATTAGGAGAACGTATGCCTTACAAACTTCAAAAAAAGACAAAAAGATTTAAAATGATACCTCCATTTAAAATGTCCCCTATTCTCTTTGCAAGTGGTAGAAAAAGGGGGAAAAAAAAACCCCTATTTACAAATTATTGCAAAATTTAAAACAACTATGCCCTTTACAACACTTGGTTTGTATATGTTGATGCATGTAAAAATTAACAATAATTGCAAACTTATAATAAAATTGTGAACAGCATAATTGTTAAGATTTCTCAAAAACATATAAAATAATTGGTTGACCAAGTCGCCTTGCTGTTGATGAGTCGACTAGGTTGGAGAAAAATACGACAAGTGGGGATGAGTCAAACTGGATATGGAGACGGGCCACCAATGTTGCAGAGATGGATGAAGGTGCAGATCTTCATCTCAAGCCTTGCAAAGATTCGAGAGCTCAATGTTGATCTTCAAAAAATAAAATACCTCTTAATCTCTTCTGATCTGACTATCGCCAAACGCTACAAATCGTGTGTGATCTGGTACTGCGTTGACATTGCACATCCCTTCACTTTCTCTAGCCTACGGTTGTGATAAAACCCAAGCCACGAGCCGTATGACCCTAAAATCACGGCTCACCCCTGTAAATCCTAGCCACCTCAAACTTATCGCTATCCTATGGTTTGAATGGGAGTGTGAATGCCCCAAACGTGCCACAATCTCTGGAATTCACGATTGTTAAAACAAAGAGATTCTTGAGAGGAGGAGATATTAGCAATGGATTTAGGTTTTGTGGATTGGATGGATCCGGGAGGGCGTTCACCATGTGAGGAGTATGGATGCCTCTGCCTAAAAGGGGTGAAAAATCACCACCTCTAAGAAGCACCTACCATATCCCATCCACAAATCCCGTGGGCCTGCAACAATAGACGCCATACCTGAGAGACCTCAATGAGGGGAATCATGGGCTATATTCTGCCAATCACGGTCTAGGACTCAAAATCATGGCTTAGAGAGTGTGAATCGCGGCCTCAAAATAGATTTGTGCCCTACAAAATTCCAACACCGGTCAAACCTCAGCCAGTGATCACTCATTCACCAGTGCCCTAGAAAAAGAAATCCACGTGAATGACAGTGAAATCTATGCTCGGATGCCAGAGGATTTAAATTGTGCAGGATAGAGTATAAGGCACGACTTGGACAGATATTTCTTCCCCACAAGCAAACATTGGGATGAATGGAAGTTTAGAGCAGCTGCAACCGCGATGGCTGGCCTGCAAATGCAAGCCATGGGTTTCAGAATAAGGCGTAGCAAATCGCCAAAGTTTGTCGACTTGCAAGTTGCAGCTTCAAGAAATTGTGGGTCAAATTGTATCCAACCTACAAAAAATCACCGGTCCAACCTGGAAATGGCGTGAGCGGGGTAGAAATCACGCCACCTGCAATTAATGAATTCTCGCTTTGCACTCACTGGTCGTTAATTGCAACCCCCCTCTCAAGAATTTGCCTGTAAACGACAATGAGGTGAGAGGCGATTATGTGATGAGATGCATGCCAAGCCTCCCAGCCTGTATGGAGCCATTTGATAGAGCCACCAAAATGGGGATGGTGTGAGGGGATCTCCTTAGTTTTGCGCGACAAATGTAAGAGGCACCCTCCAAATTAAAAAAACTGCCAATAAACCCGCAACGTGCTTACAAATCGTTAACACAGTGACTGAAACAAATCAAATACAACAAATTTGTTCTCCTTACAAGTTGAAAAAATCTCCATTCCAATGCTCCGATACCATATAAGAAATAGGAGAATGTAGGAGATAAAAGGCAAACACATTTGAGTACAAAGCCTTGCATATATAGGTAAGGAAGAGGCAATCCACTTGTGAGGTGGATTGACAATTTTTTCTTGATGTAGCACAAATGAGTAGACAAGTGTCCTATAGGTATCAACCTTATGATCACTTGGAGTGTGCAAACCAACAACCTATTTGACCAAGTCATCAACCTTGATGCCAAGTGTTGAGTGATCTTTGAGGTGAGATGGAAAGTCTTCCAACCTCAAAAAAGTAGCACATGAGGTTTACTAAATAACTTGGTAACCTCTAGAGATCTAAAAGGTTGCACATTTAGTTACACAAGATGTTAGTCTAACCTTATCAACCTAAGTAGACTTAAGTATAGTGAGTAGATAAATTATTCACTAACATATTTTTCTTGACATTCCTCATTTGTTTCCATCATTTGAAGTACATATGAATACATTACCTCTAAAATGAACATTTTATCTCAATAGGAAAATTTGGATTGGATAGTTGTAAGGTCTTATCAAGTCAATAATGGTATTCTATTGAAATTGATTACTTAGGTCTTACTGACCTGCACCATACCTCATCAAGATCACCATGAACCTTATATCATAAAATATATTGAAGGTATATTAAGGCATTGCTTTATTTTCATGACTAATTTTATTGTTGGTTTTCTTTTGCATATTCCATATTGGTTGTTAGATGCCTTGAAGATATGTTGGAGAATCATATTAGTTGTATCATGTTTTTTCAATTAGTCCTTTATGCATATGACATCTCATCACCATGGCCTATATACCCTTGTATAGAATGTCAAATGTTATAAAAATTATAGGTTGCTTGCACATCTAGTTTCAAACATGCCCATATAAAATATATCATCAATATCATCCTTTTTTATAATTAAAATTATCATTCTATTTTTTTCATCATTTGCTAATATAATTTTCCAATAATTATTCTATTTATAGTAGCATAAATTTGTACTTAATAAAATTTCATATTAAGTAATGAGAACACCAAATTTACGTGGAAAACCTAATGAGGGAAAAGCCACAGTGATGATTATTAGCTCATAATAGAAGTAATTGCAAAATCAGTACAAAAGGGCTCACTACTAGAATAGAACACACTTTCCAAAAAGGCTCACAACCAAGGCTCACTGCCACTGATAGAATACAAGAAGATAGAAGAGAAATGTTACACAAGGAATACTTCTCAATGCAACAAGGAATCCACCACAAGTGCTTACACACTTTCACAGTCTTGCATGAAAAATTTTAGATGCCTTCAGCTAACGACCTTTAGGAATCCTCACATTGAAATTCACCTACGCTACTCAGATTTACATCACACATCACTCACATCAATCTTGTGTCTACCTTTCTGCCTTCTTGCATCTCATAAAACCATTGCACTTATTTAGATCAACCTCATCCTCAAAATATTCTTCAATGTCAACAACTAGTTGTTATACATACAAATTCAAAATACGTCGACACCTAGACATTCCCATGGTGGATAGGAACAAAGGTGACTTACATAAATCCTTAATTAGGACCTAGATAGATACCAACACACACCTCAACACACTTCCATAAGCTCACATATAGTGTTGACATCAGGTTGATCACTACCCATGCAAACATAATAAAACATTAAGTACTCACTTCCTTTAATCAATTTGTAACCCCCATATAACATAATTCATTCGAACACAATCTAAAATAACCATTGAACCACTTAAGATTCATCAAGAAGTTCATCCAAGCTCGCATCATACAGATTCCTCAATTCAGAACATTTGGTTATCCTCATACATATACTAATGAACGGAACTCACACTATACCACACCAAATCAAGTGAAATCTTGAATTCTGAAAGATACAAACATTAAAAGAAAATTTCCAGATCTACACAATTTGAAACCCTAATGCAAATAAATGCGAGGAAAATACATTTCTCCTAGACTACAAAAAACAACTTTAAAAATTGATTCACACACTCGAGAAAATATCTCTCTATACAACAATAAAAAACCTAAATTATGGAGATAGCAACTATTGAAAACCTTGAATAGCATGTCAAAACTACACAAGTATAGCATCAACATAGAAGAAACATGAAGCACATCTTAGAGGACATTCTAAAAACCTCCACAAGACTATTTTCTCTTGTTTATCAAATTTTCTCAAAAGCACTTGGAATCCAAGTACTAGAGACATCATCTTAGCATATTACACTATTATGACACATCTCCAAACACTACAAAATATAGGTAGATCCATGTACTCACAACATTTCCTCAAGTTCTCAACTATACAAGCATTACCAATAGTAATTTTTTTTTCCAAGTTAATTTAAGGGTTTTTTTTTTTTTTCCTTAGTCAGTTTATCTTTTGGGTTTGCATAAACGTCTTTGGTGTTGGATGCACCCATGCTTAAACAAATATCAAAGAAGATGCACAACATGCCACGTGATGGTTGCACAATTTTTTCCTTTATTATTTTCATGAGGAGTTTCAGGACACGTGTTTTCTTGTCAGAATTTTCCTTGGGAGCTATATTTACAAGCTCGGGAGTTTCCACCTTGCTGACACATCATCTCCTTGTCACCAGTTATCTACACTGCTTAGGAAGTTTTGTACTTATGGAGTTTGTCTGAGCTAGCTAGTTTTCTTTTCTTCCCTCAATTTTTGGGATGAAAGTTTTGAGATGACACCTATGCAGT